>OZ024746.1:86052675-86060175 GCA_964016885.1 Eledone cirrhosa | reverse complement strand
CACACACACCACACACACATACACCACACACACATACACCACACATACACCACACACATACAGCACACACACATACACCACCACACACACATACACCACATACACATACACAACACACATACACCACACACATACACCACACACACATACACCACACACATACACCACACACACATACACCACACACACATACACCACACACATACACCACACACACATACACCACACACACATACACCACACACACATACACCACACACACACATACACCACACATACACCACACACATACACCACACATACACCACACACACATACACCACACACACATACACCACACACATACACCACACACATACACCACACACACATACACCACACACATACACCACCACACACACATACACCACACACATACACCACACACACATACACCACACACACATACACCACACACACATACACCACACACACATACACCACCACACACACATACACCACACACACATACACCACACACACATACAGCACACACACATACACCACACACCTACACCACACACACATACACCACACACATACACCACACACACATACACCACACATACTCCACACACACATACACCACACACATACAGCACACACACATACACCACACACATACACCACACACACATACACCACACACATACACCACACACACACCACACACACATACACCACACACACATACACCACACATACACCACACACATACAGCACACACACATACACCACCACACACACATACACCACATACACATACACAACACACATACACCACACACATACACCACACACACATACACCACACACATACACCACACACATACACCACACACACATACACCACACACATACACCACACACACATACACCACACGCATACACCACACACATACACCACACACACATACACCACACACATACACCACACACACATACACCACACACACATACACCACACACATACACCACACACACATACAGCACACACACATACACCACACACATACACCACACACACACATACACCACACACATACACCACACACATACACCACACACACACCACACACATACACCACACACACATACAGCACACACACATACACCACACACATACACCACACACACATACACCACACACATACACCACACACATACACCACACACACACATACACCACACATACACCACACACACATACAGCACACACACATACACCACACACATACACCACACACACACACCACACACACACACACACCACACACATACATACACCACACACAAACGCACATACAAACCAACTACAACTACACACATAGACGTACTAGCAGTCATAAAGCAATAAATATCCACACAATAATACAAGTACACAATTCATATACATATGAAGTAACACACACACACACACATACAGAAACACATGCACACATATACACACACATATATATACAGTAAAACATACACACACACATATATACATACACACAGAAATACATACACACACACACAAAAACATACACACACACGCACACACAAACATACACACATACACACATACATATATACATACACATATATACATGCATACACAGAGATGCATACACACACAGAAACATAGGCACACACGCATACACACAAACATACACACACGCGCACACACAAACATACACACATACACACATACATATATACATACACATATATACGTGCATACACAGAGATGCATACACACACACAGAAACATAGGCACACACGCATACACACAAACATACACACACGCGCACACACAAACATACACACATACACACATACATATATACATACACATATATACATGCATACACAGAGATGCATACACACACAGAAACATAGGCACACACGGATACACACACACATACACACACACGCACACACAAACATACACACATACACACATACATATATACATACACATATATACAGGCATACACAGAGATGCATACACACACACAAAAATATAGGCACACACGCATACACACAAACATACACACACGCGCACACACAAACATACACACATACACACATACATATATACATACACATATATACAGGCATACACAGAGATGCATACACACACACAAAAATATAGGCACACACGCATACACACAAACATACACACACGCGCACACACAAAGATACACACATACACACATACATATATACATACACATATATACATGCATACACAGAGATGCATACACACACAGAAACATAGGCACGCACGCATACACACAAACATACACACACACGCACACACAAACATACATACATACACACATACATATATACATACACATATATACATGCATACACAGAGATGCATACACACACACAGAAACATAGGCACACACGCATACACACAAACACACACACACGCACACACAAACATACACACATACACACATACATATATACATACACATATATACATGCATACACAGAGATGCATACACACACACAGAAACATAGGCACACACGCATACACACAAACATACACACACGCGCATACACACAAACATACACACATACACACATACATATATACATACACATATATACATGCATACACAGAGATGCATACACACACACAGAAACATAGGCATACACGCATACACACAAACATACACACAAACATACACACACGCGCACATACAAACATACACACATACATATATACATACACATATATACATGCATACACAGAGAGGCATACACACACACAGAAACATAGGCACACACGCATACACACAAACATACACACACGCACACACACACACACATACACACACATATATACACACATACACACATACACACACACACGCACACATACACACACATATATACACACATACACACATACAGGTGTAGTAAGGAGACGGGTGCGGAGAAGTGTCAACACGGGTGACGATGTATAGACGTACAAACAATAATCTATCTGGCTTATATAATGTCAGTTAATTAAAAATAAAATGGCGCCTCGGGTGTGCTGTCCCTTAATCAGACCTCCTGATACGGGGCTCGTTGTAAGTTCATCACGGGTAATTAATTATATTGCAGTAAATACATCAGCTGTAATTACACCTCAATATAATTACATCGCGAGTCAATACATTTTATACGCTGTCATGCTTTTTATACACAGGCGAGGGCAGGCGCTACCATAAGAATCAACTAGGTAGCGGCTGTCATGCTTTTTATACACAGGCGAGGACAGGCGCTACCATAAGATCCAACTAGGTAGTGGCTGTCGTGCTTTTTATACACAGGCGAGGGCAGGCGCTACCATAAGAATCAACTAGGTAGCGGCTGTCGTGCTTTTTATACACAGGCGAGGACAGGCGCTACCATAAGATCCAACCAGGTAGCCGCCGAGTGGCGCATTACTGAACCTTTAATAGCAATATATAAGTTTCTGCGATTTCTGTCACAACACGTAAAGAGAGAGGTGTAGTTTGACTACCTCACACCACTCCTCTCTCTTTACAACAAAAACAGGGAGCAGCTACCACTGTTCTTACGACTACCTCATACAACCTCTCTCTCTCTACAACAAAAACAGTGTATTACTGGTACTTTATTTTATCGACCCCGTAAGGATGAAAGGCAAAGTCGACCTCGGCGGGATTTGAACTCAGACCATAAAGGGCCGTAACTGTACTGCAAAGCATGGCATCCGACCCTCTACCGATACTGCCAACCCACCGCCCTTATTGAACCTATAATATCTATATATAAGTTTCTGCGATTTCTGTCACAACACGTAAAGAGAGAGGAGTAGTTTGACTACCTCACACCACTCCTCTCTTTACAACAAAAACAGTGTGTTGTTACCACTGTTGTTATGACTACCTCATACTACTCCTCTTTTATACACAGATGAGGACCAGCACTGCCATAAGAACCAACTAGGTAGCTGCCAAGTGGCGCATTATCTATATATCTAAAACAGAGAATGTCTGTCTGTCTATCTGTCTGTCTGACTCCCTAAAACTCGAGAACCACCCGACCGATTGTTTTCAAACTTTACACATGTAATACTTATGGTCGTGTGAGTGTTTTGAGCAAAATGTATTTCAAATTTTCAATGCCCTAGGGACCGCATTAAGGCGCCGTTTAGCGATCTCTCTATAATTCTTAGTCTGTCTTTTTAGATAGATACATAGCTATAACGTCGCACCTTTATAATATCTGTCTGTATGTCTGGCTGTCTGCATTACGACATTATGACGCTGTGTGTGTATATATATATATATATATATAGTGTATAACATCATGGGAATATCAGAAGCGGTGAGGAGGGTCGTATGGTGTTATGATTTGTCAAATGATGTGGCGTGGTTGGTTATGAACAGTGTAGTGGAAAATTCGGGTTTTGTATTGTTTTGTTTTTGGGGGGTTTTTTGTGGTCAGAGCAAATATTTTTAAATGTAGGTTTGTCAGCTTACTAGACAGTAATTTGAAATTAGGCATGACTGGAAGAAGGGTGCTTAAAACGAGGCGCCGGTCCTGCCACGGAGTAAACACAACTCTAACCGTTGTTTAAATAAGGACTTTTTATTTAGTTTTAATTTTAATTTTTTCTTATTATTATCTTTTTATACATAGATAAACATACATTTGGATAGATAGATAGATAGATAGATAGATAGATAGATAGATAGATAGATAGATACATACATACATACATACATACATACATACATACATACATACATACATACATACATACATGGTCAGTCAGTCAACGCGATCAGTCGCATATTTTGGCGTGGAAGACTATTTATTAAATTTAAGATGAATACTATCTCCGACAGTAATGCCACAACTACAGTCATGTTGAATAACTAGTTATTCTTCTAACTATATCCACTGAAGACACCTTTTATTCGAATTCGTAGAGATATCCGACTAAATACATAATTCATTTTACAAGGATTTGCTACAAACAGCATGGATGAACATAACATCAACAACAACAATATCAGTGGAATACCTAAGAAAAACGAGAAAGGTAAACAAAATTTAACAACAGTTGTAGCTACAGAAGAAACCGAAATTATAAATCGCATTTCTCTTGGGGTGATGATTTATTTAATTGTTATAAAATGGCAAAAAAACAATCCCTCCATTGGCTATATGAAGCTACACTGGGACGAAATACATCCAGAGCTAAATTATTTCACAGCGAAGCAATTACGCCAACGAGCGACGTTTGATAAACGTAAAAATAAGATAAATATTATTAATTGTAAGTCCCCCACAACAAACATGGAATCAATAACACGTGCTTCAAGTCGCCATGCTAATAGACTTCCTAGCAGCCAGGTCAAACAGTGCCTTGAAACAACTATGCCTGTAAGAAACTTGACACCACCTGTACCATCTAAGTCTACCTCGAATGCTGGGGAAAACACTATCGATAATAATAATAATCGAAGAAATAATAATAATAATCGAAGAAATTTGATACCAGGTGTACCATCCGAGTCTACCTCGACTATTGTGAAAAATACTATCGATAATGATAATAATCAAAAGTATAAACAATTGAAAATTTCCCTCATTGAAATCTTCCAGAGAGAAATTAATTCATGTATAAATATCTCTCTTGTTGAACGTGTTAAAACGACAACGTTTAATAAAAAAAAAAACAAATAATGAAATATTACGTGTATTGGCGAAATAGGGATGGATATTTACGACGGATAAAAACACCAACATTTTGGCTCATCAACGCCTATTTATATGCCTTAGCAACGACAGTGAAGCATTATCTTGGTGATAGCAGAGATATTAACAAGAACAAAACACCACCAAAAATACCATCATATATAACTAAAATAGAAAAAAAGGTTGCTGACCTACGAAAAACCATAGGATATGTGACAATGCTCCTTACATGCAAACAAACACAAACAAATCTCACTCCTCACCAACAAAGAGTGAAAAATAAAATAGAGACGATGTTTGGTAACAGTAGAACCAGAACTCTTCAATATAAGCTGATCACCCTCAAACAAGAATTGAGAGCTGTTAGCGAAAAACGCCGACACCTGAAGAAGGTAGATGAAAGAAAAGTGCTTAATAAAAGATTCAGACGAAATCAAACATCAGTCTATAGAGATATGAAGGGCAAAATAATAAGTGTCACTGAGGCCCCATCCCAAAAAGACATAGATTCCTTTTAGAGAAAAATATGGGGTGAAAAGAAGAATTTCAACCAAGATGCAGTGTGGCTAAAAGAAATCCGAAAGAACTATTGCGCCTACACTTCAACAAAAACATACGAAATAAGTGAGGCAACCCTTGAGACTATGATAGGAAAACTCCAAGATAAGAAAACACCAGGAAGAGACATGATTGTCGGCTACTGGTACAAAAAAACTAAATCGAGGGTATCTTACTGACCTCTACCAACAAGTTCTTAAGGGAGATACACTTATACCAGAATGGTTGACATTAGCACAAACATTACTGGTCCCCAAGAACAAAGACACCCACTTGATAAAAAAAACTACCGACCCATTACATGCCAGAACCTGATGTATAAGAGGTATACAGCCTGCCTGAACCTATTCCTCCAAGATCACTGTGAAAATAATAACATCATCACAGATGAACAAGCAGCTGGAAAGGAAGGGGTTTGGGGATGTGCTGAACAACTCCTAATCAACAAAACTGCGATGTCGGATGTGCGACAACTTAGGAGGAATATGGCTATAGTCTGGCTGGACTACAGGAAAGCTTTCGATTCTGTTCCCCACTCTTGGATGATAGAGGCCCTCCAACTTGCTAAAGTCCCAGACATTATTGTCAGAGCCATAGAGAAGCTGTCTTCTTCTTGGGCTACTATCCTAAAGTTAAAGGCAGAGAAGGAGGACTCTATTTTCACTGATAAAATAAAATATCTGCTCAAGAAATGTGAAGGATACATCATTGGCTCACAGGGGGACAGAAATACGAACCTAACCCATAATTTCTTTGTGGATGATCTGAAACTCTATACCAAGAACATGGATGGGATGAAGAAAAATCTTGACCTGGTTACAACGTTCTCAAAGGATATAGGAATGGAGTTTGGCCAAGATAAATGCTCATACATGACTGTAAATCGGGGAAAAACAACAACCCAATCTAGCAACATTGTATCAATGGCCTAACTGTTTCACCGATATCTGATGAGGACTGCTACAGATACCTGGGGATAGATGAGAACATATCCTATAATGGTATCTGTAATAAGGAACGCGTAATCAGGGATACTACAATCGATTAAGAAAGATTTGGTCATCGGAACCCTCTGCGCAAAACAAAACAGTGGCTATGATTCCAGTTCCTCAGAAGGATAACAACACAACCAGGAGCTGGACATATCGATGTATATGCAACAACATGTTTACCTGTCTT
>OZ024746.1:86037675-86047675 GCA_964016885.1 Eledone cirrhosa | reverse complement strand
TTGTTTCTACGTTTGGCACAAGGCCAGAAACTACCCAGTACATTACTGGTACTTTATTTTATCGACCCCGTAAGGATGAAAGGCAAAGTTAACCTCGGCGGGATTTGAACTCAGAATGGCAAGGGCCGTAACTCTATACGTCAAAGCAGAGCGTCCGACCCTCTACCGATACTGCCAATCCACCGCCATATATAAAAAATAATATCGGAAATTTATATATAATAAATAATATAATATATACTATATATAAATAAATATTATATATTTTTTATTTTACTATATTTATATATAATATATATCATTTGACCCAGTGCCCCCTGGACCTACTCAATGACCCCTCCGGCCCCCTACCATGGAGGGGCTAGGCGGCGGTGGGGGAGCTACTTTGAGAACCTCTGAAGTAGATATATTTATACCAATTGTAAAGAAGATGGTAGGACTCTATTTGTGTGGTAATACAGACGAAGTGAATGCTTGTTCTGTAGAACTAAATAAAAAGAAACGAACTAAATTTTTTCAATTTTATATCTTTATTCTTCTATATCTTGAATTCTACTAAATAAAGTCGTTATCCTAACTAAAATGTTGGCTAATTAAACAAAACAGAAAGCTGATATTATTGCTGCTGCCAGGCATACACTGATTGAATTTGATGGGTGTTTTTACTGGACCAGAAAAACACAGAGAGGATAAGTTTGATATAGCCATGGGGTCTGGTGACTCTGTGCAGATCACAAAACTTGTTGGTTTGTTTTTTTTATATACATTAACGTATGATATCCAAATATGGTGGGGCGTTATATAGAAACGATGCTTTGTTTACTCTTAAGATTATTAGTTACACTTCATAGCCTGAAGAAAATTAAGCGCAATATGTACAGCATTTTTAAGAATTATGATCTAGCCATTACAATTGTTAGAAATTGTAAAACTATAAATATTTTAGATATAGCATTAGAATTTAAACAAGACTTTATGGGCATTAAAATTGTTAAACTAACCAACTGGTACTCCATCGGTTACGACGACGAGTGTTCCAGTTGATCCGATGAACGGAACAGCCTGCTCATGAAATTAACTTGCAAGTGCTGAGCATTCCACAAATGTGTGTACCCTTATCGTAGTTCTCAGGGTGATAAGGCGCTAACCCTTCAAATTACAAGTACAACTCATTTTTTTGCCTGCTGAATCGACTGGAGCAACGTGAAATAAAGTGTCTTGCTCAAGGACACAAAGCACCATTGTAAATCGAACGTATGACCTTACGATTGTGAACCGAATACCCTAACCACAAAACCACACGCCTTCACATTATGATTATTAGAAAGTGTAAAATGTAAAGGTCTTAGGTATACCACTAGACTTTAAACACGACTTCATAAACATTACTATAAACCTAATGAATGACTATACTCTAACCACCCTAGATAGTAATTGTTTCTACTTTTGGCACAAGGCCAGCAATAACCCAGTGCATTACTGGTACTTTATTTTATCGACCCTGTAAGGATGAAAGGCAAAGTGAACCTCGGCGGCATTTGAACTCAGACCGTAGAGGGACGTAACTATGCTGCAAAGCATGGCGTCCGACTCTCTACCGATACTGCCAATCCACCGCTCTAGATTGTAATGATTTCTAGTATAAGTACAAAGCCAGTAATTTGGGCGGTGGAGAAAGTCGATTAAACGACACCAGTACGTTACTGGTATTTTATACTATCGACCATGTAAGGAATGAAAAGCAAAGTTAACCTCGGCGGGATTTGAACCCAGACCGTAAAGGACCGTAACTCTATGCTGCAAAGTATGGTGCCCGACTCTCTACCGATACTGCCAATCCACTGCCCTTTAAATAGTTTCTTATATAGAATAATAGTAAGTGTGATTATAACTCACATAGTCGTTGTGGTCGCTGTTGGTTGGTTTTACCCATAAAATCTGATTCGCGATTTTTTCCTTAGACATTCTAACAACATGTCCGTAGTATCGGAGCTGTGATCTCTCAATTTGGAGATGTGGCTTTACCTGAAATGACTCTCTGATCACCGAGCTATACACTCTATCGAATAACGTTACTCCAAAGTCCCTTCGGAGAAACCCTATTTCAGCCGCTTGTATTCGCTATTATATTCTTTCGGTCATTTCCCAAGATTTATGATAAGGTAAGGGTTGACACGAATACCGAATTAACGATATCGAGTTTGGCTTTTACACCTACCTCCCTTCTTCTGATTACCAAACGCTGAAGTTATATTAATAAACCATTAACTAAGTTAAATAAAGAAACCTATGTACTAAAGACATGAATGTTTTTTTCTGATTTAGGCACAAGACCAACGGTTTGGGGGGGGGGGGGGGGGTCGATTAAATCGACCCCAGTGTATAAATGGTACTGTATTTTATCGAGCCCGTAATGATGAAAGGCAAAGCTAAGCTCGGCAGAATTTGAACTCAGATCGTAAAGAAACGTAACCCTATGTCATAAGGCATGTTGTCCGACGCTCTACCGATACTTCCAATCCACCGCCCTAACTAAGACATAGATATTAAAAATATAATCACCCCTAACATATCTAACCAGCATGACAACATGTTACCTAGTATATCAACAAATAGTTGATCAAAATGTCGAATAGTAAATTATAATTTAGAAGTATGGTCTTGCCTATTGGTGAGTAACAGATATATATAGTGTCAATAGTCTTTAGAATTAAATATTCTTTCAAATTTAATTCCTTTATTCTTAAGTAAATATATCTTAAAGTATATTTTAAATTACAAATAAATATATATTTTTGTTGGATAATAATTAAAATAGATATATCTTTACATCTTTCATTTTGAATTATACTGATAATACACATAATAAAGGTTTGATTGTTTAAAAAAGTTAGTATAGATATCAATATACAATAATAATTGTTTCTACTTTTGGCACAAGGCCAGCAATTAACCCAGTGCATTACTGGTACTTTATTTTATCGACTCCGTAAGAATGAAAGTTAACTTCGACAGGATTTGAACTCAGACCGTAAAGGGTCGTAACTCTATACTGCATAGCATGGCGTCCGACTCTCTACCGATACTGCCAATCTCATAATAATGATTTCTAATTTAGGCACCAGGCCATCAATTTTAGGGAAAGGAGAAAATCGATTAAATCGACCCCAGTGCGTTACTGGTATTTTATTTCATCGATCCCTGTAAGGATGAAAGGCAAAGTTAATCTCGGTGGGATTTAAACTCAGAGTGTAAAGGGCCGTAACTCTATGCAGCAAAGCAGGCTTTTCGATACTCTACTGATTTTCGATAATCCACCGCCCCAATATACAATAATTGTTTCTATTTTTGGCACAAGGCCAGCAAATTACCCAGTGTATTACTGGTACTTTATTTTATCGACCCCGTAAGGATGAAAGGCAAAGTTAACCTCGGCGGGATTTGAACTCAGAATGTACATTTAGACATGTGTATATCAAAGAAAACACAAATCCTGCTCAGCAACCATATCTATACATATTCAGTACATATATTGTACAGAAAAAAAAAAAAAAAAGTAGAAACCAAACGGAAAGAAAGAATAGGGAAATATAGAAGAAAAAAAGACGGGGAGAAAGTTTATTTCTAAATACAAGATAAGTTTGTAACCAAAAACTGTTATGATATTGTTTTGTTATATAAAATATCTAATATCTTATTTGATAAGTAGTGAATAGATTATTCAATTATAGCTTCTAACACTTGGCCTTACTTCCTTCTTTCACTTTCTCACATGTTATCACTAGATACGTTAAACATGTATAGAGCTTATAAGTATTTACATTGTGAGAATCAGCATTTGTTTTCCATTAGTAACTTTACGAAATAAACAGTAAATTAAGATTATTAGACGTTTTAATTTACTCCACTATTTTTTTCATTTCTCCTTTTTTTCCGTTTTCTTCTTCTTCTTCTTCTTCTTCTTCTTCTTCTTCTTCTTCTTCTTCTTCTTCTTCTGCTTCTTCTTCTTCTTTTGTTTCTTCTTCTTCTTCTTCTTCTTCTTCTTCTTCTTCTTCTTCTTCTTCTTCTTCTTCTTCTTCTTCTTTCTTTCTTCTTTTTCCAATTGATCCGATTGTATCCCCAAGCGAGACAAACCGAGATCTCCTGAGTCTCCCGTCGGTTGGTTTTACCCGTAAAATCTATCCAGCGATTCTTTCCTTAGACATTCTGACCACAAGTCCATAGTATCGGAGCTGTGATCTCTCAATTAAGAAAAGTAGCGTCTCTCACTGGCGTGATCTCCGAGCTACGCATTCTATCAAGTAACGTTACTCCAAAGACCCTTCGGAGGAACCCCATTTCAGTTGCCTGTATTCACGGTCGTATTCTTTTGAACACTACTCAAATTTCATGACCGTAAATAGAGCTGTTCTGTTAGAGAACGGTTTGCATGCAGTGAATAGAGTACGGCCACCAGATATAATAGTTAGTTGCGATATAAGCGGGCTCCAGCCAGACGAATAAGCAACCCCGGACTAATACCAGTAAACTACTAACTGGGATGGAACAATAGGTGACACCTACAGTTCCCAAGAAATCTGTCACAACCCAGTTGTGTAGCTACGAAGAGGCGAGTAAAGAGTGTGTCTAAAAATAGCCTGGATTTCATGGGCTTGAGAAAATACCAAATTGGTGACTGGCGTGAATAAGACCACCAAAACACTGTAATATGGTTAGATGCAATAAAAGCAGGCATATAGTATCGCCCTTCGCGTAGGATCTTGTTTTAGGTAAAGGGAGCAGCTGTTCGTAAAATATACACTGCAGCCTCCATCCAACACTTCAAGGACTGGCGATGAGCCTACGACCTGTCCTGAGAAGTGTGCGATGGACGCACAAAGGCTGCGTATCCTAAGACACCAGGTTGCCACTAGTGTAGGTGTCACAGCTCTGTATATTATTACAGTGTTTAAATAATGATTTTAAATAAAGAAAAATATTTCTAAACTTAAGGGTATTTTTTAATAATAATAATTGTTTCTACTTTTGGTACAAGGCCAGCAATTATCCCCTGCATTACTGGTACTTTATTTTATCGACCCCGTAAGGATGAAAACAAAGTTAACCTCGGAAGGGTTCTGAGTTCAAATCCCGCCGAGGTTAACTTTGCCTTTCATCCTTACGAGGTCGATAAAATAAAGTACCAATAATGTACTGGGTAATTGCTGGCCTTGTGCCAAAAGTAGAAACAATTATACATCACCAAAAAGTACATTACGAGAAATCCCATACATTATATTAAAATATAGCTATGAAACCCAAGGTCGGATGGACCGATGCTGGGATTTCAACATCGTTCGTTGTAGACATACATTAATGTACTTATAATTGTCATTAAGTTCTTTCGAGCAGGTGCTGGAGACCTCATTGTTCTCTAGCTCATGACCCCTAGTTGCTTAAATCCAACCCTGCTGAGAAAAATATAAATATAGCCAAGACCAAAGTGATGACGAAGTATGTAATTAGAAACTTTCCATTTCTTTTTGTTGCTGTATATAATTAATATAATTAGTATAATTAAATATAATTAGTATAATTTATTACTGAGTGCTGTATAATTAACACTAATTGACTGTTATTACAGATGATATTCCAACTGAAAGATTTATATAATATGTTAAGACAACGCAACTATGCTCTAAAGAAAACTTACTGAATCAGGCCTGCCAACAACTAAAAACCCAAACAGGGAGTGCTATGAAAAAAAGGTGCCCCAAAACGAGAAGAAATGGTACAAAATGGGGAGATTTTACAAAAATGAAAGCTATACCCATTTTCACAAGAGAAGACACTTCTCATCTACCCCAAAGTGGGTGGGAGATCTCCCCGCAGAACGGGGAGGGTTGACATGTCTGCCTACAGAATGGGCTCAATTATTAATGTTAAGTTGTGACTGAGGTTGTGACTGAGGTTGTAACTGAGGTTGAGATTGTTACTGAGGTTGAGATAAGGTGTGACTGGAGTTGTGACTGAGGTTGTAACTGAAGTTGAGATTGTTACTGAAGTTGAGACAAGTTGTGACTGGAGTTGTAACTGAGGTTGTAACTGAGGTTGTAACTGAGGTTGTAATTGAGGTTGCAACTGAGGTTGTAATTGAGGTTATAATTGAGTTTGTAATTGAGTTTGTAATTGAGGTTGTAACTGAGGTTGATAGTGTGACTGGCGTTGAGACAAGTTATTACTGGAGTTGTAACTGAGGTTGTAACTGAGGTTGATAGTGTGACTGGGGTTGAGACAAGTTATTACTGGAGTTGTAACTGAGGTTGTAACTGAGGTTTATAGTGTGACTGGGGTTGAGACAAGTTGTGACTGGAGTTGTAACTGAGGTTGTAACTGAGGTTGATAGTGTGACTGGGGTTGAGACAAGTTGTGACTGGAGTTGTAACTGATGTTGTAACTGAGGTTGATAGTGTGACTGGCGTTGAGACAAGTTATTACTGGAGTTGTAACTGAGGTTGTAACTGAGGTTGATAGTGTGACTGGGGTTGAGACAAGTTATTACTGGAGTTGTAACTGACGTTGTAACTGAGGTTTATAGTGTGACTGGGGTTGAGACAAGTTGTGACTGGAGTTGTAACTGAGGTTGTAACTGAGGTTGTAATTGAGGTTATAATTGAGTTTGTAATTGAGGTTGTAACTGAGGTTGATAGTGTGACTGGCGTTGAGACAAGTTATTACTGGAGTTGTAACTGAGGTTTATAGTGTGACTGGGGTTGAGACAAGTTATTACTGGAGTTGTAACTGACGTTGTAACTGAGGTTGTAACTGAGGTTTATAGTGTGACTGGGGTTGAGACAAGTTGTGACTGGAATTGTAACTGAGGTTGATACTGTGATGGGGGTTGAGACAAGTTGTAACTGAAGTTGTGACTGAAGTTGTGACTGAAGTTGAAACAGAGTTTCAGATCGTCCTTCAAACTACACTAAACCGTCTTACAAAATGGAAGGACACATTATTTAATAACCCTAACCCTAACCCTAACTTCGTAGTGGTAGATACTTGTTTAGCAGTGATTTGATGTAAGACCGTGTGTTGAAACTGAAGTGATTATATCAGGCAGCCATTTTAGCCATTTAAATAATAACTCACAGAAACTGTAATATTCACTTTGTTGATGTGTCATGTAGCATAATCGTGAGGAAAATGTTTACACTTTAGGAACTAAACATGTACATGCAGTTATGTCACGTCCTGGATGGATGATATGTCAAACTAAGGGTCACCCGAAGGCCACATGGGTCACATATCTGTTATCTGAGGGCCACACACGACAACTAATTGCGTACATTACAACTATTGCGTACATTACAATCATCACCACCACTACTACTACTACTATCACTGCCATCACCACCATCACCAATACCACCACCACCACCACCGCCAGCACTCTACTACTACTACTACTACTACTATTGCGTACATTACAACCATCACCACCACTACTACTACTACTATCACTGCCATCACCACCATCACCAATACCACCACCACCACCGCCAGCACTCTGCTACTACTACTACTATTACTATTGCGTACATTACACCCATCACCACCACTACTACTACTACTATCACTGCCATCACCACCATCACCAATACCACCACCACCTCCAGCACTCTACTACTACTACTATTGCAACAATCACCACTTCTACCACTACTACTAATGCTACTACTACTACTACTACTATAACTACTACTACTACTACCACCGCCACCACCATTACCACCACTATCACCACTTCTACCACTACTACTACTGCCACTACTACTATTACTACTACTACTACTACTACCACCACCACCACCATCACTACCACCACTATCACTACTTCTACCACTACTACTACTACTACTACTACTACTACTACTACTACTACTACTACTACCACCACCACCACCACTACCACTACTACTACTACTACCACCACTACCACCAGTATCACCACTTCTACCACTACTACTACTACTACTACTACTACTACTACTACTACCACCACCACTACTACTACTACTACTACTACTGCCACCACTACTACTACTACTACTACTACTACTACTACTGCCACCACTACTACTACTACTACTACTACTGCCACCACTACTACTACTACCACTACTACTAGTACTACTACTACTACTACTACTACTAACACCACCACTACTACTACTACTACTACTACTACTGCCACCACTACTACTACTACTACTACTACTACTACTACTACTACTACACCAACTACTACCACCACTACTACTACTACTACTACTACCACCACCACCACTACTACTACTACTACTACTACTACCACCACCACTACTACTACTACTACTACTACCACCACCACTACTACTACTACTACTACTACTATCACCACTACTACTACTACTACTACCACCACTACTACTACTACTATCACCACTACTACTACTACTACTACCACCACTACTACTACTACTATCACCACTACTACTACTACTACACCAACTACTACCACCACTACTACTACTACTACTACTGCCACTACTACTACTACTACTACTACTACTACTACTACTACTACTACCACCACTACTACTACTACTACTACTACCACCACTACTACTACTACTACTAGTATCTTTCGCAACGTTCAGTTCAGTTTCAATACGTAATCTCAGATCAAGTCACATGACACAGCTAAGACATTATTCAATAATCTGTCCTCTTCGTAAGACGGTTTACTGGGGCTTGAATAATATTTAGCTGCTATTTCTAGCATGTCGAATTGCCTCCCATGGCCCTAGGACCACCTCCCTACTCACCACTGGCTGGAGGGTGTTGGCTACCCGCAGGTGTGAGCGTCACGAGCTGCAATGACTCTTCCAACGCATCTCCCTCACCCTTCTCTATTCTGTCCACTGCGGCCGCGGGGCGGATAGTGCGCCGGCCCCCAGTTGCTTAGAATTGTTTCTACTTTTGGCACAAGGCCAGCAATTATCCCAGTGCATTACTGGTACTTTATTTTATCGACCCCCCCCCCCCATAAGGATGAAAGGCAAAGTTAACATCGGCGGGATTTGAACTCAGGCCGTAAAGGGGCGTAACTCTATGCTGCAAAGCATGGCGTCCGACCCCTCTACCGATACTGGCAATCCACCAATAGTGATAGATGAGGAGAGCGAGAGATACGGAGGCAGTGACAATGGGAATTTGATTCCATTATGTTCAGACCTAAGCCCATAGCCCAATCATCCACCCTCCCCCTCCTCATTCTAGTGTCTTTGCCATTCCCTCCACTCCCGTTTTTTTCTTTCTTATTCTCTTTTATCTTTTATATATTTTCCTATTTTACATTCCATTCTTCTCCATCTAAATTTTCTGGGGTTTTTTCTGTTTCTATTAAACTACATTTACATATATTCCATATATAAAGTTGTTTATAACTTGATACTTCTGTAAGGTGAACTGTCATAGAATCCATTCATTAAACATTGGGTATTATTGCCATTCTGAGTTCAAATCCCGCCGAGGTTGACTTTGCCTTTCATCCTTACGGGCTCGATAAAATAAAGTACCAGTAATGTACTGGGTCATTGCTTGCCTTGTGCCAAAAGTAGAAACAATTATTATTCCTCCTATATACCCTAAATATATCACAGATGAAAGGCTTTGATTTATAATATTCTTGGGAATGTAAGTTATTTTATCCTTATGTCCTGACTGAGACAGAGTCTCATAATAATTGTTTCTACTTTTGGCACAAGACCAGCAAATACCCAGTACATTACTGGTACTTTATTTTATCGACCCCGTACGGATGAAAGGCAAAGTTAACCTCGGCGAGATTTGAACTCAGACTGTAAAGGGACGTAACTATGCTAGAAAGCATGGCGTCCAGCCCTTTACCGATATAATAGTTTCCATTCTTAGTAAATATTTCCTGCTGACAATATACTTATTCTGTCAGAGACTTATT
>OZ024746.1:86027675-86032675 GCA_964016885.1 Eledone cirrhosa | reverse complement strand
CAGTCACGAGATGTGGCCAGCCCATCTGTTGTCACTCAGTCACGAGATGTGACCAGCCCATCTGTTGTCACGAGATGTGGCCAGTCCAGCTGTTGTCACTCAGTCACGAGATGTCGCCAGCCCATCTGTTGTCACGAGATGTGGCCAGTCCAGCTGTTGTCACTGAGTCACGAGATGTGGCCAGCCCATCTGTTGTCACGAGATGTGACCAGCCCATCTGTTGTTACGAGATGTGGCCAGTCCAGCTGTTGTCACGAGATGTGGCCAGCCCATCTGTTGTCACTCAGTCACGAGATGTGGCCAGTCCAGCTGTTGTCACGAGATGTGGCCAGCCCATCTGTTGTCACTCAGTCACGAGATGTGGCCAGCCCATCTGTTGTCACGAGATGTGACCAGTACATCTGTTGTCACTCAGTCACGAGATGTGGCCAGCCCATCTGTTGTCACGAGATGTGGCCAGTCCAGCTGTTGTCACTGAGTCACGAGATGTGGCCAGCCCATCTGTTGTCACGAGATGTGACCAGCCCATCTATTATCACGAGATGTGGCCAGTCCAGCTGTTGTCACGAGATGTGACCAGCCCATCTATTGTCACGAGATGTGGCCAGTCCAGCTGTTGTCACGAGATGTGGCCAGCCCATCTGTTGTCACTGAGTCTCCAGATGTGGCCAGCCCATCTGTTGTCACGAGATGTGACCAGCCCATCTATTATCACGAGATGTGGCCAGCCCATCTGTTGTCACGAGATGTGACCAGCCCATCTATTATCACGAGATGTGGCCAGCCCATCTGTTGTCACGAGATGTGACCAGCCCATCTATTGTCACGAGATGTGGCCAGTCCAGCTGTTGTCACGAGATGTGGCCAGCCCATCTGTTGTCACTGAGTCTCCAGATGTAGCCAGCCCATCTGTTGTCACTGAGTCTCCAGATGTAGCCAGCTCATCTGTTGTCACTGAGTCTCCAGATGTAGCCAGCCCATCTGTTGTCACTTAGACTCCAGATGTGGCCACCCATCTGTTACCACTGAGTCGCGGGATGTGGCCATCCCATCTGTGTTTGTTTGTCTTGCTAGTCCTTATTATGTCGCTGACTCCAGTCTGTTGTCGGCTCCAAGTGTTGTTCTTCTTGTCACACAGCGTGATACCCAACATGATGTGCTCCATCTTTCCCTGGGTGACACTGAGTATGTCCTTCATGGTGTTATTCAGCACCCAGATGTCACGGCTATACGTCATCAACGGCAAGATGTGTTCGTTGAAGATTTTCCGCTTTATTCTCATGGTGGCCTTGAAGCTCTCCATGATGTTATATATATATATATATATATATATATATATATATATATATATATATATAGAGAGAGAGAGAGAGAGAGAGAGAGAGAGAGAGAGAGAGAGAGAGAGAGAGAGAGAGAGAGACCTTATATCTGTATATATATAAAATTAAGTATGTCTGTGTGTCTGTGTATTACCTATAGGGGCCTACATCTTACGACCGATTTTCATGAAACTTTACAGGCTCATAGTTTAATCATTGGGGAGTGTTTTCTATATATCAGCGTATCGTTTTTTTTATTCCGGGGTCATTCTGCAGATAAAAATCGATAGGAGGTCACCTTTTTTTAGGTATCGAAAAATAAAATCTTTGGCCCTAGCTCCCACATTTTGCCACCGATTTCGTTCAAATTTTAAAGCAAAATAGAATTTATCATTGCACATCCTGTAATGGCTTTATATTTTGCATTTGTTGTTCAGGGACGGCGTGGCAGCCGCTTAAATATTCAAAAAATACTACTTTTAGACTCAAATTTCCACTTTTTCGGCTCTAGCTCCCACATTAATCAACCTACTTTGTTCAAATTTTACACTACGCTAGATCTGATTATTTCACGTCTTAAAGTGGTTTTACATTTTGGATTTTTTGTTCAGCAACGGCGTGGCAGGCGCTTAAATATTCGAAAATACCACCTTTTCGCTCAATTTTTCGCCTTTTGGGCTCTAGCTCCCACATTTTTCAACCAATTTCATTCAAATTCGAAACTTCGGCTCCACCTCACACATAAATCAATTTATTTGGTTCAACTTTTATACTACGATAGAACCTATCATTGCACATCTTATAGTAGCTTTACACTTTGCATTTTTTGTTCAGGGACGGCGACCTATCATTAGCGTTTCTCAGTGATAGAGGTCATCACCACCCTCCCCCGCATGGCCTGTGTGTGGCCATAGATGACTCAAAGCAGATATTATTTTATCAAAGCAGATATTATTTTATCAAAGCAGATATTATTTCATCAAAGCAGATATTATTTTACCTACCCAGGCAACGCTGGGTACTGCTGCTAGTATATATATATATATATATATATATATATATATATATATATATATATATATATAGGAACAAGGTGACTCAAAACAATGTCTGAAAAAACTTCAACAGCATTCTAATTAATATGTGTATACATATTTTGGGGCACCCTGTATACATACATATATATATATATATATATATATATATATATATATATATATATATATATGTGTGTGTGTGTGTGTGTGTGTGTATATATATGTATATATATATGTATATATATATGTATGCGTATATATATATATATTTATATACATGTATATATATGTATGTGAATATCTATATATATATATATATATATATATATATATATATATATATATATGAAAACAGGGAGAAAGAGACGATTATGAGGAAGAAAAAAAATTTTTTTTTCCTTTTTTTTGTCTCTCTCTCTCTCTTTTCTGGGTTAGAAAATGATTAAAACGAAATTTTTTACTTTGTGTGAAGTGTTAAGGTATTAATTGATTTATTTATTATTTAACAATGGCATTTATTTATCTATTTATATATTTAATTATTGTCTATTACCGGTTTCTGCATTTATATGCATTATCAAATGATAGTGAAATGTATTAGTGTGGTGTCGCACATGTTAAACAGAAGGTGCAGAAAGAATAATGTTATATACAAACAAGGTTTAAGAAGGTGCAGAAAGAATAATGTTATATACAAACAGTGTTTAAGAAGTGAAAAGAAAAAAGAAAAAGGAAAAAAAAAACGTGCACAATGTGAAACGTAAAAAGTCAATGTGGAAGAAAAGTTATTTACAAGCACAGTCATTGAAGTTAAGCAGTTCAAAATGTGTTAATATCGCAAGAGTACTTAGTTGAACCATGGTTCCGCGAAGGAGGCAAATGGTGGACTGTGGTTTGATATGATTTCCCTTTTTAGAGAGTTAATATGCAAGGGGAAGCAATTCTTGCTGGGTGATATTTAATTAATTTAAGAAAAAGGATTAGGTAGGGTGTGAGGGAGGTAACTCTTATAAATGTTTGATGGTTTGTTGCAGTTTTAGAAAGGTGCGAATTTCAGGGCATTTAGTACTGGTTGAAATTTATTAATGAAATGTTTCCTAATTGGTGCGTTGGATGAAAGTAGCGTTGTCTATGAATTTGTAAATGGGGAAAATTTTAAAGTTTGGAAGTTGGTTGAGAGCACAATTGGCGATATGTTCACTAAATGCAATCTTTCTGTATTCCTGTATTTTAATTTGTGATTTATGGACGGCCATACGTTGACGGAGGCTGTTTTTTGTCTGTCCTATGTAGTGCTCTAGACAACCTGAGCAAGTCAAAACATAGATAAGGTTTTCAGATGCACATGTAAAGTTGTGTTTAACTGTGAAACGTTGTCCTTGTTTAAAATGGAATGTTGAACCTTCTATTAGATTTATGTATATGACACAGTTGAGCGTTCCGCATTTTGTTACTGTAGGGTTTATTGTGAAGGTTTGTTGGATTTTGTCTTGTGTGAGGATGTTTTTTATGGATTTGGGTTGTCTTTTGCTCTTTATGATGTTGTGTGTTTGGAGGATATTGTTCATTCTTGGGTCTCTTTTTAGTAAAGGAATGTTCTGGAGGATGGTATCGAATGCCTCATTATTGAGGGGGTTGTGTGTGGCGATGTATGGTGGAGTTTTTTGTTGCGGTTCACTCCTGAGTTTGGGGTGTCTGAGTTCCTGGATGTCTAGTTTTAGGACACGTTGGAATCCATTGGTGATTAGGGATGGTGGGTAGTTTCTGCTGATAAGTGTGTTTTTTTTATTCTTCTAGTCGTGTGTATCATGTGTATTTATCTGAAACTATTGTGCAGATCCTTCTGGCTAGATTATAAGGAATTGCCATTTTGGTGTGTCTAGGGTGGCACGAGTTGAATGGAAGGTATTGTTTGGAATCTGTGGGTTTGTAGTATATGTCTGTTTCTATTTTGTTGCTTGTTTTCTTGATGTGATGTCGAGGAAAGGGAGTTGTTCATGGCTGTAATCCATTGTGAATTGTAAGTTAGTGTTGAGCTCATTCAGAAGGGTTTTGAACTCAAACAGTCTATCTATACTTTCATGCCAGAGGATGAAGCAGTCGTCCAGATATCTCTTCCAGTTCTTTTCTATGTGTTGGTAGAAGTTATTTGTCTAGAACTTTGCGGTAGAGAATGGTTTATATATATATATAGTGTTATACTTTGGGAGAGTCATGCAGCATAACACTCCCAAAGTATAACAATATCTGTTTCAGCAGACGTTTTCAGATAAGAAAACTTGCAAAAGAAATACAAAAGCGAAATATATATATCTGTGTGAGTGTGTGTGTGTGTGTATGTCTGTGTGTGTGTGAGAGATAGTGTACGTATGTATATATATATATATACATATATATATATATATATATATATATATATATATATATATATATATATACATACATATATATATATATATATATATATATATATATATATATATATATATATATATATATATATATATATATACACATATATATATACACATATATATATACACACACACGTGTATGTTCTCTTGTTTTCTTTATGCCTGCGAAACCTGGGTTCCATATCGACACCACCTTAAACAGTTGGAACGTTTCCATCAAATGTATCTCA
>OZ024746.1:86012675-86022675 GCA_964016885.1 Eledone cirrhosa | reverse complement strand
CAATTTTGCTACCGATAATTTTGATATCGATTTTTTATTGCTCAACGTGGGTCGATTAGAAAAATGTTTATGATGTGACCATCTTAGCGACCTGTGCAACGTGCACAGAAAATTTGGTCAAATTCGGTTGGTCATTGTAAAAGCCTTAGGTATCCAAAGTTGTACACAGATACACACACATCCTCGTTTTTATATATATAAAGATTGTAAATGGTAAAAGGTTCAGCTGCACGCTAGAATATAGATTTAGCAGCCTACAATGTTCTAATGGTCAGAGGCCTGTTTAATTTATGGTACAATTCTTTCATAAAACCTACAATTTGAGAAATGTGTCCGAACACGGAAGAACCGAACTCCTACTGTCATCGCCTCCATCTCTCTCGCCCTCCCCATCTCTCTGTATTATGAGCAGATGAGGCCCCACGTGCTGGCCGCCCCCACAGCCCCGGCGGACAGAATGTATCAATTACTAAGTTTTTTTGTTGTTTTTTGTTTTGTTTTTGTGATTTATTTTTTGTTTTTTTCATTATCTACACCATCGGACCTCTGACTCATATTGGTGTCGTGGAGAGAGGAGGCTGGTATTTTTCGGCGACAGTCTTCTATAAAACACCCTACCCATACTTGTACCTAGGAGATACAAGCCCATGAATAATGAATAAGGGGTCAATAAACCATGTCTAATCATGGTCGAGGGCAGCCCATTCCTTTTCTTTGAAATCTCTAAAGTCTGTTTCGAACCCGGCGGCTCATTAGACCGGTGCTTGGCACGGTTTCCATGGTGCTAAACGATTGAGAGTACAATACTCCCTACTGGACAGGACGCCAGTCCATCGCAGAGTTAAACTCAAGCTATTGCTGGTACTCAATTTCAGTTGAGTATATTGGAGCCATATGAAATGAACTGTTTTGCTCAAAAACACAACACACAACCCGGTCCAGGAATTGAACACGCAACATTATGGTCGTAAGACCAACACCCTTACCACTAGGCACGCGGTTCCATTTCTTTAAAATATGGTGCCGCAGATGTTTCAAAATATATCTTTAAAAAATAATGTTTTTTCTCGTGTTTTTGTCTCTACAGGTGCTTTCCTGGTTCCATATTTTATCATGCTTCTCTTCCTTGGTTTACCATTATTCTACATGGAACTCTCTCTAGGACAATTCCATCGATGTGGACCCTTTAAAATATGGAGAGAGATCAGTCCCCTATTTTATGGTAAGTTACATACATTCTTTCTTTCTATATCAAACTTTACTAGTAGTGGTGGTGGTGGTGGTGGTTGTGTAGGTGGGGTTTTTTTTGGGGGGGAGGGGTTATGGTGGTGGTGGTGGTGGTATTGCTGCTGACGCTGGTAGTGCTGGCAATTGTGATAGTAGTGGCGGTGACAAGGATGATGGTGGTGGTGTTCAGGTGGTTTTGGTGGTGGTGGTGGTGGTGGTGGTGGTGGTGGTGGTACTGCTGACGCTGTTAGTGGTAGTGGTAGCGTTGGCAATTGTGATAGTAGGTGGTGGAGATGATGATAGAGATGGTGGAGAGGGGGTGTGGGGCCAGTTATATCAGTGATCGATATTCAATGAATACGTAAGAAATAATTTATTTTTGTTGTTGTTGTTGCTGTTGTTGTTGTTGTTGCTGTTGTTTTAGTCAAATTATCTTGCCGTTTCTCAAGAAACGAGGATTGGCTGAGCAGGAATTGGTGGTGGGGGAGGGGGCGTAGAGATGAACTGTGAGAGTAATGGGGGAGATGGAAGGGGGGAATATGTTGGTAGGGGTGGGAGGTGGTGAAATTAGTGTGCGAGATGGTAGTGGGAGGAGTATGTAAGTAGTTGTGAGTTGGTGGTGGTGCGAGGCGGTGGTATGAATATATGGGGTGGTGGTGGTGGGAGGCCGTGGTATAAGAGTTTTAGGTTTTGGTGAGAGGAATGTTTGGGGATGAAGTGGGAGGCCGTGGTACGAACGCGTGACATATGTGGATAGTAATGGTAGAACGTGGTATGAGTGTGTGAGGTGGTGGGAGGAGTATGGAGTGATAGTGGGAGGTGGTTGATGTGAGTGTGTGAGGTGGTGGGAGGAGTATGGAGTGATAGTGGGAGGAGTATGGAGGTGATAGTGGGGGGAGTATGGAGGTGATAGTGGGAGGAGTATGGAGGTGATAGTGGGAGGAGTATGGAGGTGATAGTGGGAGGAGTATGGAGTGATAGTGGGGGGAGTACGGAGGTGATAGTGGGAGGTGGTGGATGTGAGTGTGTGAGGTGGTGGGAGGAGTATGGTGGTGATAGTGGGAGGTGGTGGATGTGAATGTGTGAGGTGGTGGGAGGCGTATGGTGGTGATAGTGGGAGGTGTATGGGGTGATAGTGGGAGGTGGTGGGAGGAGTATGGCGGTGGTTGGTGGAGGGAAGTGTATGGGGTGATAGGAGGTGGTGGGAGGAGTATGGGAGGGTGAGAGTGTGAGGCGGTGGATGTGAGTGTGTGAGGTGGTGGGAGGAGTATGAAGGTGATAGTGGTGGGAGGGGTGTGGAGGTGGTAGTGTGAGGTGGTGGGAGACGGTAACATATAACAAAGAAGAAATATGGGAACACGTTATTATGGTGGATTGGCAGTGAGGGTGGAGCGTCAGACACCATGCTTTACAGCAAAGAGTTACGGCCTTTTACGTTCTTCTGAGTTCAAATTCCGCCGAGGTTAACTTGACCTTTCAACATTACGGGGTCGATAAAGTAAAGTACCAGTAATGTTCTGGGGTAATTACTGACGTTGTGCCAAAAGTAGAAACAATTATTAGAGAATTGTATTGATGTTACTGTTTAAACTCTGGTCAGTCCCTTGCCATTCTGAGTTCAAATCCCGCCGAGGTTAACTTTGTCTTTCATCCTTACGGGGTCGATAAAATATAGTACCAGTAATACACTGGGTAATTGCTGGCTTTGTGCCTAACATAATAACAATTATTTTATGACGGTAAGTATAATTTGAGTGAGATTTGGCTGCTATTTCTAGCATAAAATACAATCACGTAGAACTACCTTCTTTGATTCGTTTTGTTATTTAGTATCATGACAGAAATAGTAGCTAAACTTCCCTTAAATAACTCCGACCGTCTTACAAAAGAGAGCTGATGTGGGATTAAACAACAACAAAGGCATTCTAGCATTTACCACCCCGTTTCTTTTTTCTCCAATGTGTCTTTCTTAGTATTTAAACCAGGGGTCCCCAACCTTTTGGGTGCGCTGGCAGGATAGCCATGCAGCGGTGGCTCCGCAGGCCGGATGCGCAATTAATACTACTTATATACAAGTAAACATTTATTTATCCCTTATGTTAGATTTGAAACAAAATTCAATATTAATACTTAGAGCTGTCCCAAGCAGAAAAATACATTTAAACATTGTTTTATTCGGCAATATCGATAGATCGGGTGCGAATTTATTGCAAACTGTACCCTTTTTAGAACCCTCGCGGGCAGGATAAAGGCCTTCGCGGGCCGGATGTGGCCCGTGGGTCAGGGGTTGGTTGGGGACCCCTGATTTAAACAGTAGAGTAACGTTACTCGATAGAGTGCGGAGCCCAGAGATCAGATAGTTACTTCAGGTAGAGCCGCTACTTCTCCGAATTGGGAGATCACAGCTCTGATACTATGGGTATGTGGTTAGAATGTCTCAGCAAAGAATCGCTGGACAGATTTCACGCGGGCAAAGCCAACCAGCAGGAGACCCAGGGGTAGACCCCAAGCAAGATCGTTGGATAACTTCCATGAGCTTAGCTGGTCTCGCTTGAAGAAGAAGAAGAAGAAGAAGAAGAAGAAGAAAGTGGGAGTTGGTTGGCTGGCTGATATTTCTAGCACCTCGAGCGACCAAGTAGAGGCCTCTCTATTTGTCCCTTGTTATTGGAAGTCGTGTTAACACAGGCGGTGTCTGGTGATGTGGATTAGAAGCAGAGATTAAAAGATTACGGTTGAAACATACTTTGGAAGTAAACAGATATTGCATGTTAAGCAGGGGCGGAGAGTGAGTGATGAGGAATGGAGGGAGGGAGAAGGGATGGAGGGAGTTGGAGGAGAAGAGATGGGGGGAGTTGGAGGAGGAAGGATGGTAGAGGAGAGAGGGAAACGGAAGTGAGGAATGAGTTTAGCGCAAGAAGGGGGAGTAGATTTCTTTAATTTGGTTTTGCGACTTAATAAATCGTGTGATTAATTGGTTCAGTAATTATTGAATAGAACTTTGCAGTATAACGTTACGTCCCTTTGCGTTCTGAGTTCAAATCCCGTCGAGGTTAGCTTTGACTTTCGTCGTTACGGGGTCGATAAAATAAAGTACCAGTAACATACTGGGGTCGATTTAATCGACTATCCCCTCCCCCAAAATTGCTCGCCCTGTGCCTATATAAGAAACCATTATTAAGTTTATTCGGGGGATTGACAGTTTCGGTAGAGGCGTGGATGCCATGCTTTGCAGCATAGAGTTACCACCCTTTACGGCCTGAGTTCAAATCCCGCCGAGGTTTCCTCTCCTCCAAAATTACTGGCTTTCGCCTAAATCAGAAATCATAATTGAATAGAACATTCGTAATAATGTAAGAGTGGGTGTGTGGGTGTGTGGATAGACCAAAGAACGGGGGAGGGAGATTTAGTTCCACTACAGTCAAGCAAGCGGGGCAGGACTGATAGGAAGGTAAAAGGCCAGATGGCATAACAATCTTCCCGTTCTGCGGTGGTAGGTCCCTCTCCTGGGATGCTACATGTTGCGAAACCTTCTCCAGCGGCAACCTTATGCAAGGTTTATTGCTCATCAGACCGATGAGGGCAAACTTTCGAAGTTTCGATCGCTTTCTTATAGGTTTGTGTTCGAGCTTCTGGGAGTTGGTGACTTCCGGCGTTCTTGGCCCTCGGACCACATCCTTACTCGCTACTATCGGGGCGGAGTTGGCTTCCCGTAAGAGTCGGACCCACAAGCTGGAGTAATTTTTCCAGCGTGTCACACTCGCCATTCTCCGGGATAACGTCTTGTTCATTCTATCTGCTGGTACCACAAGGCCAACTAACTAATCCTTAAACAGGAAAGAAAATAAGAACGGGATTTCGTATTATAACTGCTATTATTGATTTTGTTGTTGTTGTTGTTGTTTTGTTTGTTTGTTTTTCTTTGTTTTTTTTTTGTTTTTTTTTTGTTTCTAAAATGCTCGAATTCAGGGCTGAAGTCATTGTGAGGAGCAGTGGGTCCTAAAGTAGGTTCCGCAAAGGAGTGTCTGAGGCTCCGTGAAAAGTTTGAGGCGTATATTTATATTACGACCATATAACAGTATTAGACATTGGGGTTCTTCCAAAATTTTCCGAACCAAAAAAGGTTCCGCGTTTAAAAACGTTTGGGAAACCTCCTAGAATGTAGAGTTTGTAGAATTGTTGCTATGGTTCAGCCGCAGAATAGTTGTGATCAAACAGATATATGATCAAAGGTATTTCAATCATGACCATCTTGTCTTCGTATTTTTATATGTAGTATCCAGTACTACTTTTATCTTTAAATGGTAGGGCGTAGTTTGAGGGAGATTTGGTTGCTGTTTCTAACAGGGAAAGCAATTACCTAGAGGGTCTTTCGTTGACTCGTTTGTAGAATTATTCTCTTCGTTACATGAACAAGAATATATACATTCAGAATATTTATTGGAAAGGGATAATTTAGCAAACATTCCGTTATGCAAAGTTGGCATGGCGTTTTAATGCATAAGAATTATGTCAGAGTATCGTTATTAAATTTGTCGATTGGCAGTATCGGTGGAGGGTCTGACACCATGCTTTGCAGCACAGTTACGTCCCTTTACGGACTGAGTTCAAATCCCGCCGAGGTTTACTTTGCTTTCATCCTTATGGGGTCGATAAAATAAAGTACCAGTAATGTACTGTGTAATTGCTGGCCTTGTGCCTAAAGTAGAAACAATTATTAGTTTATTATTAGTTTGCCTTTCATCCTTACGGGGTCGATAAAATAAAGTACCAGTAATACACTGGTAGTTGCTGGCCTTGTGCCAAAAGTAGAAACAATTATTAGATAAAGTACCAGTAATGCACTGGGTAATTGCTGGCCTTGTGTCTAAAGTAGAAACAATTATTAGATAAAGTACCAGTAATGCATGGGTAATTGCTGGCCTTGTGCCAAAAGTAGAAACAATTATTAGACAAAGGGCGGTGGATTGTCAGTATCGATAGAGGGTCGGACGCCATGCTTTGCAGCATAGAGATACGGCCCTTTACGGTCTTACTTCAAATCCCGCCAAGGTTAACTTTGCCTTTCATCCTTACGGGGTCGATAAAATAAAGTACCAGTAATGCACTGGGGTAATTGCTGACCTTGTGCCAAAAGTAGAAACAATTAATATTACATATATAAACTATTAACATACCGTGTTTCCCGGCGTTAAAGACGCTACTTTTTTCCTAAAATTCGTCCCAAAAATCTACCACGTGTCCTGGAGGCCGAAGGTTGTTTATTATTTCTTTTCAAATTTTTGGTTTTCAAAATTAGGGTGGGTCCTCGAGGACCGGGAAATACGGCATATGTCGCCGTAGTTTTTGCAGATCAGAGACAAACGGTTAATACAAATATTTTATCTACCCTGCAAGCATTGTGTGCTCATGCATTTCCCTCTCTATATAGATATACATGTATGTGCGTGTGTGTGTGTGTGTGTGTGAGAGAGAGGAGAGAGAGAGAGAGAGAGAGAGAGAGAGAGAGAGAGAGAGAGAGAGAGAGAGTACATATTTGACCCTGTAGATAAGAGGGTTCATTTCCCAATCTTGTTTTGTTGGGTTCTGTTTTCCAGCCCACGGCAACTTCTACTGTAACTCTGGAGTTTAACTTTAGACATGAGGATTACATGATCTAGTCAAGACCTGATAGACTCTATATACTCTATACCAGTCATGGGCAAACTGTGGCCCGCGAACCGTATGCGTCTGTTTGGGTTCCTGAATGGCACGCCTAATTTCAAAATTGCCTTGAATACTTTTAGTAGTGCTGCCCGCCCTATGAACAATCACATCCTATGCGGCCCCACTGTTCTATACAGTCAGGCCTTATATTTCCTTCCTTCTCATCCCATCTTTATATCTGAGGGTCGGGGGCCATGGACTTATGGACCAGTTCTCTCCATATTTTCCAGTCTCTTGCTACTGCCGTACATTCCGCCAAACTCCTTCCTGTCTATTCCTTAATATCATCCATCCATATCCTTTTCTGCCGTCCCTTGGCCCTTTTCCCATATATTCGTCCCTCAAGGATGTGGTTAGTCAAATGTTTAGGCCCTGGTGACATGACCAAAATACTGAAGTTTCCTCTTCCTTACTGTTTCAACCAACTGTCGATTGGCACCAATCTCTTCCAGGAGAGATTAACTTGTTCTGTGAGCAACAAGTTGCAGTGAGAGGACTTATACGTTGTATTCTATTGCAATACGTCGCCCACTTTTACACCACTGCCACCACCATCTGCCCTTTTAGTGTTTTAACGGGTTTTTAATTCTATTACAAGTATTTGGATTATGTATCTTGTCTGACGAGAACATGATATCTTCATTGGTTGCTTCCTATTGCAGTGATCCATAAGCTACCATTCATTGTTACTTCCTCGGCCTTCCTCCCATCAGCCTAGGGGGCGCTGCAAAGGTCATGAGCTCTGCTCTTCCTACACACACACACACACACACACACACACACACACACACACACACACACACACACACACACACACACACACACACATATATATATATATATATATATGTCTGTGTGTGTATATATATATATATGTATGAATGTATATATATATATGGAGAGAATAGATAGATAGATAGATAGATAGATAGATAGATAGATAGATCTGTGTGTGTGTGGTGTGTGTGTGCGCGCGCCACGTGTGTGTGTGTGTGTGTGTGTGGATCTATGTATGTATTTTAATGATGTGTATACTTATGTGTACCAACTTATTGAAACGAAAATATATCTGTGTGTGTGAATATGCATATGTGTACATGCGTGTGGGTGCATGAATATGTGTATCTATGTAGGTATATGTGTATTTACGTGTGTTTCTATGCCTGAGCCTGTGCTGCTGTGCGTATACAACCATATAATGTAGGCATATATGTATTTATGTGTGTTTCTATGCCTGTGTGTCTGTACTGTTGTGTGTGTATATACAGCCATATAATGTAGGCATATATGTATTTATGTGTGTTTCTATGCCTGTGTGTCTGTACTGTTGTGTGTGTATATACAGCCATATAATGTAGGTATATATGTATTTATGTGTGTTTCTATGCCTGTGTGTCTGTACTGTTGTGTGTGTATATACAGCCATATAATGTAGGTATATATGTATTTATGTGTGTTTCTATGCCTGTGTGTCTGTACTGTTGTGTGTGTGTATACAGCCATATAATGACAACGACAACGACGTTAGATGCGATATATACACATATCGTCTGCAGTCAGTCAATCCCATCCCGCCATTGCTGCTGTTGATTGTATGTGGCGAATGCAATGGTTTCCAAGAAAAATGTCAATCATTATAAAATGAGACATAGTCAAGAAACAGGCAGCTATCCTGTCCTACATTGCTGATCTGTCAACCGGAACCGGAAGCAATATAATTTGAAATTCTTAACAATAGATTACCAAATAAAAAATAAAATAATAAAATGAGGCTTGACGTCTTTTCCCATTATTTTTGGGGGTCATTTTATTTCATTTTATTTTTTATTTAAATACTTTTTCGATATTTATTGAGTTTTTTTATTACAAGTTTTGTGTGTTTGTGGTGTACGGTTGGGGTTGGGGTTTTTGGGGTAAGAGAGGGAGTTGTGATGCTGGGGATTTCATTTCCTTTTATTTTTTCGGTCATTTTATTTCATGTTTATATATATATATACTTTAATATTTTTTTTTTTCAAATATTAATTTAGTTTTCTTTATTTTATGAGGATTTAAAAAAAATGTACTGTATATTTTTTTGTGTGTGAAAGGAGGTCTGGTGTTAGAAATTAGACTGTGTACCTTTTGGTGCGTTTGAGGTGTGAGGATGGGGGTTGGGTATTGGGAAGAGGTTACGGTGTTGGCAGCGGGGTTGTGATGTTAGAGAGGGGGTTGTGGTATTGTGAGGAGGTTACATAGAGGGTGGCGGGGTTGCAGTGTAAGAGAGGGTTGTGATATTGTGAAGAGGTTACGGGGAGTGTGGCGGGGTTGAGATGTTATGAGGAGGTTACGTAGAGAGCGGTGGCTTTGCAGTATAAGAGAGGGTTTTGTGATTTTGTGAGGAGGTTGTGGAGTGGACGGCGGCGTTACAATGTAAGAGAGAAGGTTGTGGTATTGTGAGGAGGTTACATAGAGGGCGGTGGGGTTGTGATGTTAGAGAAGGGGTTGTGGTATTGTGAAGAGGTTACAGGTGGGTGGCGGGGTTACAATGTAAGAGAGAGGGTTGTGGTATTGTGAGGAGGTTACAGGGGGTGGCGGGGTTGTTATGTTAGAGAGGGGGTTGTGGTATTGTGAGGAGGTTACATAGAGGGCGGCGGGGTTGTGATGTTAGAGAAGGGGTTGTGGTATTGTGAGGAGGTTACATAGAGGGCGGCGGGGTTGTGATGTTAGAGAAGGGGTTGTGGTATTGTGAGGAGGTTACATAGAGGGCGGCGGGGTTGTGATGCTAGAGAAGGGGTTGTGGTATTGTGAGGAGGTTACATAGAGGGCGATGGGGTTGTGATGTTAGAGAAGGGGTTGTGGTATTGTGAGGAGGTTACATAGAGGGCGGCGGGGTTGTGGTATTATGAGGAGGTTACAGGGGGGTGGCGGGATTGTGATATTAGAGAGGGGGTTGTGGTATTGTGAGGAGGTTACATAGAGGGCGGTGGGGTTGTGATGTTAGAGAAGGGGTTGAGGTATTGTGAGGAGGTTACATAGAGGGCGGCGGGGTTGTGGTGTAAAAGAGGGGGTTGTGGTATTGTGATGAGGT
>OZ024746.1:86007675-86010175 GCA_964016885.1 Eledone cirrhosa | reverse complement strand
ATATATATATATATATATATATATATATATATATATATATGTGTGTGTGTATATATATAATTCGTTTTTGAATGTGTTTTGCGATATTTCTTATCTGAAAACGTGTGTTGAAACAGATATTGTTATACTTTGGCAGGGTCATGCTCCCAATAAAAACACACGCACTTATTGGTTTTCACTTGAATTTATTATAAGTTTCCGGTTGGTTGGCTGGCTGGATGGCTGGCTGGCTGGCTGGTTGGCTGGCTGATCGGTTGGTCGGTTGGTGTAATAACCGGAATGTTGTCTATATATTGTCAAAGCTTTTTCGTCACAAATTCTGTGACCTCCTCGGTGACTAAGCATTTTTACACTAAAACAAGATGGTGTAGGACAGAACAAAGGAGAGACGCAAAATAAAAACCTGTGTGCGTGTGTGGATGTCTATCAAGAGTTGGAATCTTACAGTTCTGGAGCACATATGTCTCTGGAAACTATCTCGAGTAGATCGTAGACTCTCTAAAAGTATTTTTTTTAATTTCTTTCTTATTTTCATAAATCTACAATCTTGCTTTAAAATAAAATCTAAGACAAATGATCCTAACCCTAACCCTAACCCTAACCCTAACCCTAACCCTAACCCTAACCCTAAAACAATTTCATATAGGTTTTTTTTTTTAAACCAAAAAATCACATTGAATAACTGTTTTTTTCTAAGTATTTATGTTTATAATAAATTATATGAATCCGGCTGGCTCAATAATAATAATTATTATTATTATTAGGATTGGTAGTAACGGTGGAGCGTCGGACAACAATCTTAGCTGCATAGAGTTACGGCCCTTTACGGTCTGAGTTCAAATCCCGCCGAGGTTAGCTTTGCCTTTCATCCTTACGAGGTTGATGAAATAAAGTACCAGTAATGCACTGGGGTCGATTTAATCGACTTTCCCCTCCCCCCCCAAATTGTTGGTCTTCTTCCTAAATCCATTATCATTATTATTGGATTGGCAATATCAGTTGGGCGTCGGTCAACATACTTTCAGCATAGAGTTAAGGCCCTTTACGTTCTGAGTTCAAATACTGCCGGGTTTAGCTTTACCTTTAATCCTTTCGGCGTCGATAAATAAAGCACCAGTAATGTACTGGGATCGATTTAATCGACTTTCCCTTCCCATTCCCTTGTGCCTAAAGTAGAAATAATTATTATTAAGGGGGTGAAGCGTCGGACAAAATGCTTTGCGGTATTTAGTTATGACCTTCTGTTCTGCGTTCTGAGTTCAAATCCTTCTGAAGTTAATTTAATTGACTTTCTCATTCTCCCAACTGTTTCAATATTAGAAAGATATATTGAATACAGTAAAGGCAGCGGATTGGCAGAATCGCTAGCATTAAGTTATAACATTTTACATCTTGAGTTCAAATCCCACCGAGGTTGACTTAGCTTTTCATCCATCTAGGGTCGATAAAATAAAGTACCAGTTAAATACTAGATTCCATGTAATCTGCTTTCTCTTACGTCTCACAAAATTGCTAGTCTTTTGCCTAAATTAGAAAGTATTATATTTCAATATAATCCACTTCTTAAATTATGAAACCCTATATTTAAACATCAGGTAGATGTTGCTTCGTTTAATCGCAGTATATTTCAATACACTTTTTACAGCATTGAATTAATATTTGAATCACATTGAGATTTTTCAACTGAAAATGTTTTAAAATATGTTATTTGAAAATATTTCCCCTCTCATAAGAGATTTTGTAATACAACTCACCCTCTCATTATATAGCTGATGTTTAGAGCATAACTTAACCCTTTAGCATTTACATTACTATATATATATATTATTATATTTTCATGGTAAAGGCTTTACCTCATATAATTATCTCTCATAATATTGAATCTATGAGATTTTGATATTATTTATTTTGAGAACAATACCTTAACATCAGTATGAGTGGCTGGTTACAGTTGGTTTAAACAGAAAGAGGTGAGAGAATACTTGCTGAATATGGCCGGTTTAAATGTTAAAGGGTTAACTAAGGTTCTTTCATAACATTTTAATTTATCATTTATTTCTTGGTATCAAGATTTTTGTGACACTTTTTACGACCTGGTTACAGACACAATTTCACTGCAATAAAACATGTTTTAGATATTATAAATATTTTAAACAAATAGTTTTGTATCCTAAACCAGGACCGGTTTCAGGCGATTTGGGATAAAACATGTTAAAATCACTTAGTAAAATGTTCTCAGGATTTCCCCCAAAAAATAGTTGCTATCACTTCTTTGCTTATTGACGAGACCCTAGCATTTTTAATGGGGGTGGGGAAGATTCACCAAGATTCATTCAAAGGATTCTTTTGGGGGACAATTTCAACTAGATTTCCCGTGTTTGCGGAGAGTGACAGCCGGAAATGGCGTCTGCAGAAGTAAATTGAAATATTTTAGTGTTAGTCTAAACATTTCCTTATGTTTTAAACATTTAGAAAAAAATCCAGGCTTCGACTGAATTCC
>OZ024746.1:86000175-86002675 GCA_964016885.1 Eledone cirrhosa | reverse complement strand
ATCTTGCACATTTTTTTAAATTTAACAAAAATATTTCAAACTGCTGATTCGGTAAACCTGCTCATTTTTCGGCCTTCAAACCCCACACCAAGTTACAAATCAATTGTTTCTTTTGCATTACTTTAACTACGATAACCAAAGAATTCTCATCTGTATTCTTATTTTTGTTTACATTCAAATAATTTTGTTTACATGTTTTTAAAAAATGCTTGTTTAGATAATCTTTTATATTTTTATACAAGCATAGTTCTGTCTATTGTATTTTTCTAGTTGTATACACTCGTATTTTTTCACATCTTATACTTTTGCTCGTGTATTCATGTATGAGTGAGGCATATATATATATATGTATATATATATATATATGTGTATATATATATGTGTATATATATATATATATATATATATATACACATATATATATATATAAATATATATATATATATATATATATATATATATATATATATATACATATATATATACACACATATATATATATATATAAATATATATATACACACATATATATATATAAATATATATATATATATATTTATATACATATATATATACACACACACACATATATATATATATATATATATATATATGCGTGTGTGTGTGAGTGTGTGTGTGTGGTTGTATTATTTACTCATATTTACCGCCATTGTTATAAAACAGTTCTACCCCAAACCCCAAACCCCAACCCCACCTAAACATGCCGTTTCTTTCTCTATTTCTTCTTATTTACAATTCCAATTGCTTCATGTTTATTTTTCAATGTTTTTCACGTCTCTCCTTTTTTCTTTTTATTGATTTTTATTTTCATTTTTACTTTATTTCATTTCTTTATTATTTCTTTGGGTATTTTTCCTCAGTTTCTCAGTCTTTCGGCGTTTTTTTCTTTCTCTCCCACTATTTCTTCTTCTTCTTCTTCTTCTTCTTCTTCTTCTTCTTCTTCTTCTTCTTCTTCTTCTACCTCCAATTTATTTATTCACACGCACACATACACACACATACATCTACACACACGCACATACACACACATATATATATATATACATATATATATATATATATATATATATATATATATATATATATATATATATACATGAATGTAAGTATGTATGTATGTATACGTACATACATATATGTATACAGACGTACAGTAGTATGTATATATATACATACATGCACACATATATATATGCACGTATCGGTTTACCGAACATTTATTATAATGCTCGGTTTGTTTGTTTGTAAACAAACAAACATCCCGAATTAAGCCGTACAGTGTTTAGGCAACCACGTCACCTTTTTGTTGAACACTGACACAGGAACGATGTACTAGTTTCAAGCTTATTAGCTATCGTCAGCATCGTATACCTTCCTGCCAGATGGTTGAACGTCTGAAAGTATATACTTTCCTTATGCATATTAACGGCTGAGCAGCCTAATTTGCATATCGAGTGAGTTTATATATATATATATATATACATACACGTATATATAGGCATAAGATGACTTTATTTTATGTGCTCAGTTGTTATAGTTACCTCAACATAAACCAACTGAAGGGGCGTGGATTAGTTGTAAGACTGTCCGTAAGGTGTCGCCCACTGTCCTTCAACAAGCTACTGTGTTTCACGTTGTTCCATTCAGTTGGATAAAATGAGTTGTACATGTAATTCAAAGGGCCAGCCATGTCACACTGTGCCAGGCAGAATCTCCCTGAGAACTAGATTAAGGTTCCATGTGTCAGGGGAATGCTTAATCACATGTACGTTAAGTTAACGTTACGGGTACACATGACTGTGTATTTCTCAGGCATTTTAATGTTTATTTTATGTACAGGCTTTATGTTGATCAAACAATTTTAACACTCAACATCAGATCTGAACTAGAACACTCAACATCAGATCTGAACTTGAGCACTCAACATCAGATTTGAACTTGAGCACTCAACATCAGATCTGAACTTGAGCATTCAACATCAGATCTGAACTTGAGCACTCAACATCAGATTTGAACTTGAGCACTCAACATCAGATCTGAACTTGAGCACTCAACATCAGATCTGAACTTGAGCATTCAACATCAGATCTGAACTTGAACACTCAACATCAGATCTGAACTTGAGCACTCAACATCAGATCTGAACTTGAGCACTCAACATCAGATCTGAACTTGAGCATTCAACATCAGATCTGAACTTGAGCACTCAACATCAGATTTGAACTTGAGCACTCAACATCAGATCTGAACTTGAACACTCAACATCAGATCTGAACTTGAGCACTCAACATCAGATCTGAACTTGAGCACTCAACATCAGATCTGAACTTGAACACTCAACATCAGATCTGAACTTGAACACTCAACATCAGATCTGAACTTGAACACTCAACATCAGATCTGAACTTGAACACTCAACATCAGATCTGAACTTGAGCACTCAACATCAGATCTGAACTTGAGCACTCAACATCAGATC
>OZ024746.1:85990175-85992675 GCA_964016885.1 Eledone cirrhosa | reverse complement strand
ATATATATATATACATACACACACATATATATATGTATATATATATATATATATATATATATATATATATATATATATATATATATATATATATATATATATATATATATATATATATATATATATATATATGTATGTATGTATGTATGTACATATACATATATATATACATACACACATACATACATACATACATACATATATACATACTTACATACATACATACATGTATTTACGTTGCTGTCATTTATTATTTCTGCAGGTATTAGCTTCGCAATTGCTGTAACGACCTTCCTGGTTGGAGTATATTACAACACTGTTATAGCCTGGGCAATGTACTACCTCTTCTCTTCCTTTACGACCAACCTACCCTGGGCATCTTGCAACAACACTTGGAATACTGAGAATTGCATATCGCTTGCTAGTGACATGAACAACACCATATTCACCAACACATCTATATCATCGGCAGCTGAATACTATAAGTGAGTAATCTCCCCTTATTTACACAACCTACATGTGAAGGCGCATGGCTTAAAGGTTAAGGTCCTGCGCTCACAGTAGTACGATCATGAGTTCGATACCCAGACCGGTCGGCATGTTTTGTACTCTATTTCACGTTGGTCCAGTTCAAATATCTGGAAAAATATTAGTTGCAGCGACACTGGTACCAAGCTGTCTTGGCCTATTGTGTATATATATATAAATATATATATATATATATAAGTGATAACACAACAGTTCATTCACCATACCTGTTCCGTATAACCATGACGATTACGAGCTGAGGATCCGCTAAGGTGAAACAATTGTTCTCGGTATGGTGAACTAACTGTTGTGTTACTACTTCTAACTAACTCGTCCCATGGACTGAGTGCTCTACCACTACGGCTATTACCTTCCAGTGTTCTACCTCTCTCTTTCTCTCTCTCTCTCTCTCTCTCTATATATATATATATATATATATATATATATATATATATGGTGTGTGTGTCCCAAACAAAATGTATACATACTTTGATTACCTGTACAGACAATATTTATTAGAATGCTGTTGAAGTGTGTATACATTTTGTGGGGACACCCAGTATATATATATAGTGTAGATATAATGTATATATAGAGTATATATGAGTTACAAGTGTGTCGCGGAGGGGGGGGGGGGGTTTGCAAGCATAAGCAGCTGCTGATCTACCACAAAACACTCTGTCTTGCTCCACAGAGAGGCAAACCCATGATCAGCCAGTCAAGAATAGATAACTCGTGGCCAATTATAACTGAAGGGATCCCATTCATATGTGTGAATGCATGGCTGACTACTTAAGTTCGCCTCGCAATAAATAAACCCCAGATTTCATCACACTGTATGGCTTTTGGGGCATGTGTCATTTACAATAGATTCAGATTGACCCAAAACTCGTGAGTGAAATTGGGTAAACGGAAACTGTTAGGAAGCCTGTCATATGGACTGTACTTGTAATTCAAGGGGCCAGCTTTGCCAACGTTGTATCATGCTGAGTTTCATTGGGAATTACGTTAAGGGTGCTCGTTATGAATACTCACTAATGCGTTCGTTTCAAGATCAGACTGTTCTATTGATTGAACAAAAGAGTTACATTCCATTCCGCATAGCGGCTTCTCTTCGTATTCACACTATCATCTCTTCTTCAGGGAAGAATGACTGCTGTGAGGGAAATAGCCCGACACACTTGCAGCATAGAAAAAAATACAATTGCATCGATTTTCAGGTAACAGTTGATCCAGAACTTCTTTCAATTCGGCTTTAATTATGAGCAGCCATTTAAATTTCTTCTAGTTAAATTTCTTGTAGCCACTTGCAGGGGTGGATTTAGACCTTAGGGGAACCCTCACACACAAAACATTAGAATACACAGCAAACCCCCCCCCCCCCTCCATTTTACATATCAAAGTTAGCTTAGTGCAAGTAATTGAAATTAAAAAGTTATATATATACAGGTGTTAAATTCAAAACTTCTAACCATCCTAAAACTAAAAAAACCCAGCTGAAGGCACAAATAAATTGCTACGGCAGTCTCGCACACACACACACACACACACACACACACACACACACACACACACACACACACACACACACACACACACACACACACACACACACACACACACACACACACACACTCACACACACACACAGTACCGTCGGTTATGACGAGTGTTCCAATTGATACGATCAACGGAACATCCTGCTCGTGAAATTAACATACGAGTGGTTGATCATTCCTCAAACAGGCGTACCCATATCGTAATTCTCAGGGAGATTCAGAGTGGCACAGAATGTGACATAACTGGCCCTTCGAATTACAAATACAACTCATTTTTGCCAGCTGAGTGGACTGGGTCAATGTGAAATAAAGTCTCTAGCTCAATGACACAACGTGCTGCTGGGAATCGAATTCACGACCTTACAATTGTGAGCTGAATACCTAAACCACAAAACCACGCGCTTTCATGTTCT
>OZ024746.1:85960175-85975175 GCA_964016885.1 Eledone cirrhosa | reverse complement strand
ATATATAAAAGGAAATAGAGAGAGAGCGATATGCACTCACAATGAAGTAAGCACTCTCTATGCCTGTTTTATTTTAGTTCAGTCCTTAAGTGGCGCCATCCTTTAGGTCAACAACTCACAATTTATACATAAATAAGATTGTCGTTGTCTAGATATATATATATTGCAAGTGGTCCAGCATTCCATCAATATGTAATTGTATATGGGCGTACTGTGTGTGTGTGTGTGTGTGTGTGTGTGTGTGTGTGTGTATGTGTGTGTGTGTGTGTGTGTGTGTGTGTGTGTGTGTGTGTGTGTGTGTGTGTGTGTGTGTGTGTGTGTGTGTGTGTGTGTGTGTGTGTGTGTGTGTGTGTGTGTGTGTGTGTACAAGTTTCTGTGCTACTGTCGGAATGTATGTATGTATGTGTATGTATATATATATATATATATGTGTGTGTGTGTGTGTGTGTGTGTGTGTGTGTGTGTGTACATATGTGTGGAAAGTGCATGGCTTAGTCGTTAGAGCATTGGGCTTGCAATTAAGAGGTTGTCAGTTCGATTCTCGGACCGGGTGATGCGTTGTGTCCTTGAGCAAGACACTTTATTTCACGTTGCTCCAGTTTACTCAGCTGTAGAAATGAGTTACGACATCACAGGTGCCAAGCTGTATCGGTCATTGCCTTTCCCTTCGACAACGTCGGTGGCGTGGAGAGGGGAGACCTGTATGCATGGGCGACTGCTGGTCTTCCTTAAACATCCTTGCCCAGGCTTGTGCCTCGGAGGAAGCTTTCTAGGTGCAAAACCATGGTCATCCGTGACCGAGTGGGGCCAAAGCATACATATGTGTGTATATGCGCGCGGAGATAGAAATAATTGGGCTAGATACCCGAAGGCGCGGTTAAATCACTGGCAGTGAAGGACCCCTAGCCTTTGTCAGGGCATTCTTCTAGGAGAGGGAACTCAGGAAACTGGGATGACTCCGATATAAAACCTGCTGCTCAGTAGTTACCGATAATGTTGATCTTTGCTTCTTTTTCGGGTTATAGCTACTGTCGCTCAGAGAGTGGGATTGGCTCAGTGCAGTCTTTCCTCGCTTTGAAAAAAATCTTCACGCACAGGCATTGCATGATAGCATTAATTGATAATTATTAATAATTATGTCATGCAATGTTATATCGTGCAATGGACATAGTTGATAACGAGGGGCAGCCATCATGTATGTATGCATGTATGTATATATGTATATAGGCATGTATGTATGGATGCATGTATGTATGCATCTATGTATGTATGCATATATGTATGTATGTATGTACGTACGTATGTATGTATGCATGTATGTATGTATGCATGTATGTATGCATGCATGAATGTATATATATATGCATGTATGCATGTATGTATGTACGTATGTATGTATGCATGTATGTATGTACGTATGTATGTATGCATGTATGTATGTATGCATGAATGTATGTTCTTCTGGTTTTATAATTTCACAAATTTTTTCCCAATAGAGAGAGTCGGTTTCTAACATAGACACAAGACTCTCTCGTTGGAATTTACACATCAACTAGGTAGATTATGTATGCATGCATGCATGTGTAGATATTGATGTTATTCTATGTGTGGATGTGGATGTTTTGAGTTGTATGTGTGCATGTGTATATGCTTTGTATCTGTACATGTGTATATGCAGTTATTAGATGCAAAATCTTTGGAATGTTTTACATATTTTTACTGTTCCATTAATGGATTGTACTTGTTATTTCCTAACTAGTTGTGTTCTTTCTGTTCATGTGAAGCCTAGCTTCTCAAGATTTGTATTGAGGCAGTTACTAACATACCCCAGTGCCCCAATAATCACAGGTATAAATCTGAATGTGTAATCAGGGTGGAGTGTCTGCAGATTTCTCATCACTTCTGCATAAATATTCTCCTTTACGCTAATCTTTGATATTATATTGGCATCTGCTGGGTAGCTAACTTCCACTTACTGTGCATGCCTTCTTTTCCCTGTCCCATATCATAATATCTGCTCTATTATGCCTGCATTTTATTGTGGTTTTTACTGGAACATTCCACCAGTACTCTTTCATATTATGTATATGGATGTCTTCCACATTGCTGTAGCTTTTAATGTGTATATTATCGGGGCTATCTTTTTTACGGATTGCATTGTACAGTGTTTTGGCCACTACATCATGCCTCATAGGTAGATAGTACCGCGATGATATCTTTGGACAGCTGCTGATGACATGGATGACATCTTCGATGTTAATTCTGCAGAGTCTGCACTCGTTATCACAGCTAGGTGTTTTGCCTGCATCCCTATCTCTTTTGTGAATCGGGTATTTCGTATTAATTTCCTGTTCTTGGATTTTCAAAAGCGTATCCTTCAAAGTGGGAGCCAATATAGCGGTTGTTGGTCCAAGATTGTATGTATGTATGTATGTATGTATGTATGTATGTATGTATGTATGTATGTATGTATGCATGCATGAATGTATGTTCTGGTTTTATAATTTCACAAATTCTTTACCAATAGAGAGAGCCGGTTTCTAACATAGACACAAGAATCTGTCATTGGAATTTACACAACATCAACTAGGTAGATATTATGCATGTCTGCGTGCATGCATGTGTAGATATGGATGTTATTGTATGTGTGGATGTATATGCTTTGTATCTGTACAAGTGTATATGCAGTTATTAGATGCAGAATTTTTGGAATTATGTATGCATGTATGTATGATTGAATGTATGTGAGTATGTATATCTGAGTGCATATTGATAAACTGATAGATTGATAGATATAGATAGATAGATAGATAGATAGATATGTTTCTTTTATTTGCCACCAGGGCATCAAAAGTGGGACAAGTACAATGGGGGGAGTTTACAAAACAAGGCGTCCTCAATAAGGAGGAGGCAATAACAATATATAAAAATAAAATAAAATATAACAAAAAATAAAATTTATAACAAAGTCCTCAATAGAGAGGAGGCGCCTTGGGGGGTCGCACACACCCCCGAAAAAAGTGTGCAACCCTTCTCCTCAGGAGCACAGAGAAGGGGTGCTCCCTTGGTCTTTCATCTTCCTCACCTATAGTCTGATGTAGAGTGAAGGCCCATTCACACGGGCCATTCTCGCCACTTATAGATAGATAGATATATTTCTTTATTAGCCACAGGGGCACAAAAGAAGGGGACAAATACAAAGGGGGAAGTTTACATACAATAAAAACGTGTAAAATGTTATCACAGATGGAATTTAAAAGTTAGTCGATTTTCCCCAATAGAGGGAGACAGTTTATATGGGTAACACATACCCCCGAAAAACATGTGCAACCCTCATCTCCAGGAGTACGAAGAGCTTGTACTCCTTTCCTCTCCTCCTCCTTTTCCTCAATCTACAGGCTGATATAGAGATAGATAGATAGATAGATACATTTATTTGCCATAAGGGCGCACAAGAAATGGGACAATACAAGGACATGGCGGGGATTTTACTTATAATCGTGTAAGAAGAGTAAAATTATAACATTAAAAATTTAACAATCGAAATCCCCAATAGGAGGGGAGGCGTTGCAATTGGGTTGTTTTACACCCCGTAGATAGACCAACCCCAGGAGCATGTTTTGCAAGAACCCCTTTCGTCTATTCCCTCTCTTCCTCAACCTACAGGTTTATATACAAAGAAGGCCCAATCACTCGGGCCATTCTCGCCACATTCACCCACTTTTCAGTAAATTTACTTAGGTGCAGTACTTCTCTCTCCACTCTAATACTCCTTGTAATGTGGTATAAATAGATAAATAGATAGATAGATAGAGTGGTGGTAAGTAGGTATGTGACTAGATAACTAGGTAAGTAGGCAGAAAGGTAGGGAAATATAATGTGTGTGTGTGTGTGTGTGTGTGTGTGTGTGTGTGTGTGTGTGTGTGTGTGTGTGTGTGTGTGTGTGTGTGTGTGTGTGTGTGTGTGTGTGTGTGTGTGTGTGTGAGTGTGAGTGTGTGTGTGTTGCAATTGCTTCTTTTCGCCTCAACGCACTACATAAAACACCGCAAAACAAAGGTGAATAAGAAAACACTAACAGACAATAAATACATCCATGTTATACAGGATTCCCCACAAAAATAACGATTAATCATTGAATCAGCCAGTACTCATATCATAAGGCAATGCTAAAATAAACCCAAAATCAGCAAAATAAATAAGTAACTGGTGCTATATAAAACTAACAACACCTGAAATGATATATACATATATGTATATATATATATATATATATATATATATATATATATATATATATATATATACATATATATATATATATATATATATATATATATATATATATATATATATATATATATATATATATATACATGTACATACACACATGTGTGTGTATGTGTGAGTGTGTGTGTGTGTGTGTGTGTGTGTGTGTGTGTGTGTGTGTGTGTGTGCGCGTGTGTGTGTGTGTGTGTGTGTGTGTGTGTGTGTGTGTGTGTGTGTGTGTGTGTGTGTGTGTGTGTGTGTGTGTGTGTGTGTGTGTGTGTGTGTGTGTGTGTGTGTGTGTGTGTGTGTGTGTGTGCGCGAGTGTGCGTGTGTGTGTGTGTGTGTTTATTTTAAACATCCTCTCCACACTTCCTCCATCTCGGCAGAACATCAGTTTCACACATGTCATTAAATACTAATTACCACAACTACTTACACCACTACCGGTGCTGCCATCACCAACAACTTCCAGACATACACACATACATATACATACATACATAAACACATACATACACAAACACATACATATATACACATATATACATATATACATACATACAAATGCATAAATACATACACACACATACACACAAGATGGTTGGGTAACATCCATGATCTTTGCTGGTCTCTCTTGGGGATCCAGCCGGGTCAGTTGGAAACGGTTGCTTCTGACATGACCCGCTGTAAGGAGTGTTTGAGGACTCTGTCCCTACGACCCTCTCAAGAAGAAGAAGAAGAAGAAGAAGAAGAAGAAGAAGAAGAAGAAGAAGAAGAAGAAGAAGAAGAAGAAGAAGAAGAAGAAGAAGAAGAAGAAGAAGAAGAAGAAGAAGAAGGCGACCCAGGGCTTGTCAATTTGTTTATTTATTCAATAGACCCAATGAAACAAAATATATTTTGTGTTCACTCCGAAACAAATTAGTCGAATATGATCCTACAAACGTAACTATTTTACAAGTGTTTAATAAAACTTAAAAACTATGAATGGAAACGAACCTTTAAAACGTGGATTGCCTTTCAATGGGAAAAGGATCAGTACCGGATTTTAGAAATATGGGGCGCTGTGCTAGTTAAGTTGTCACGCCCTTACTTGGGCCCTGAAAGAGGTAAAACGTTTTTTGGCAGGAAGAAGGGGCCTTCCTGGCCAACGGGAGCCTGTGCTTAAGCAAACTTAAGTACAATGGTAAATCCGACACTGGGAAGGACAGATTTGGTAGGCACGAAGATCATGGATATCAAGTTGAACGACATATCGCTAATGGCCGTCACACCAAATCAGGCATTCCACTAAATGTGAGATAATTGCTAGCTAATCTATATGATCCAGCCATTTTTGTTCTCCCCTTATAAAGATATTAATAATGATTTCTACTATAGGCACAAGGCTAGCAATTTGAAGGGAAGGTAAAAGTCGATTAAATCGACCCTAGTACGTTACTGGTACTTTATTTTAGCGACCCCGTAAAGATGGAAGGCAAATCTAACCTCGGCAGGATTGGAACTCAGAACGTAAATGACCGTAACTCAATGCCACAAGGCATGTTGCCCGACGCTCTACGATAATGCTAATGATAATGATAATAATTGTTAACTACTTTTGGCAGAAAGCTAGCATTACCCCCAATGTATTACTGGTACTCTATTTTATCGACCCGGTAAGGATGAAAGGCAAAGTTAACCAAGGCGGGATTTGAACTCAAACCGTAAAGGACCATAACTCTATGCTGTAAAAGCATGGCGTCTACCCTTCTACCGATACTGCCAATTCACCGCTCTATGATAATGTTAATGATAATGATATCTTGTATAGACACAGGGCCAGGAATTTGGGGGGAGGGGAAAGTCGATTAAATCGAACCCAGTGCGTGACTCGTACTTTATTTTGTCGACCCCGTAAGGATGAAAGGCAAAGTTAACCTCGGCGGGATTTGAACTCAGATCATAAAGGGCCGTAACTCGATGCTGCAAAGCATGGTGTCCGACCCTCTACCGATACTGCCAATCGACCGCCCTGGCGTCCGATAATAATGATAATGGTAATGATGATACCTCCAATCCAATAATTCAAACTAGTAAATTCACACTTGTGTACCCCTAAGCTTTTACTCACCCTTGCTAAAATGTTATTCACCCTTTAGGGATCTATAACTATATTTATGTACTCTAAATCTACGTATCTATATTTTCTTTCAGACACGCCATGGCTACCAGCCTTATAAACTGTTTGACAAGCTTTAGTAAATTCACACTTGTGTACCCCTAACCTTTTACTCACCCTTGCCAAAATGATACTCACCCTTCAGCGATCTATAACAGGGGTTCTCAGCCTGGTCCATGTGGACCACTAGTGGTCCACAGGAAAATTCAGGTGGTCCACAGAAAATTTTCAATAGCAAATTCTCTTTTGATCCATGCATTTGACTTAAAGCGCTGTTCTTGTTCTTCGCATAAGTACGGCTTCAGCAGTTTATTTGCGCAGATGTTTAGGCACTGCGACATGATAATAGCATTTTCTAATTCATTGAAAAAAAAACATCTACTGATGCTTATAAGTAACAGTTCTATTACAAAAGATTTAAAAGTTTAGGTGGTCCACAGGAAAAAATTACTTATTTTGGTGGTCCACAGCGAAAAAATGATTGAGAACCACTGATCTAATATATTTATGTACTCTACGTATCTATATTTCGTTTCAGAGACGCCATGGCTACTAGTCTTATCAACTGTTTGACAAGCTTCCTGGCAGGTTTTGTTGTATTTTCCGTGCTTGGTTATATGGCTCACGTGGCTAAAGTAAAGATAGATGAAATAGCTGTTCCTGGTTGGTAAAATAATAATTTTTGTAGCATTCTTTTACACATATACAGTATGTTAGTAATACACAGCCAGACAGACATGTGTGTGAGTGTGGGTGTGGATATGTATGTGTGTGAGTGGTGTGTGGTGTATGTGTGTGTGTGAGTGGTGTGTGTGTGTGTACTGTGACGCGCGTGTGTGACGTGTGCGCGTGTGTATGCGAGTGGTGTGTGTGTGTGTATGTATGTGTGTGTGCGTGTGTATGCGAGTGGTGTGTGTGTGTGTATTTATGTGTGTGTGCGTGTGTATGTGTGTGTATGTGTGTGTATGTGTGCGTGTGTGTGTGTGAGGGTGTATGTGCGTGAGTGTGTGTGTGTGTGTGTGGGTGTGAGTGTGTATGTGTATGAGTGGTGTGTGTGTGTGTGTGCGTGTGTGTGTATGAGAGTGTGTGTGTATGTGTGTGAGTGGTGTGTGCGTGCGCGCGTGTGTGTGTGTGCGTGTGTATGTGTGAGTGGTGTGTGTGATGTGTCTGTGTGTGTATGTGTGTTTGTTTGCGTTTGTGAATAAATATGAAGAGAGAGTACTACTTTTTCTTATTTCAGTTTATTGAATAAACTGACATTATACGCATTTCCAGATATAACTGTTGGCTGTAATAATTGTTTCTACTTTTGGCACAAGGCCAGCAATTACCCCCAGTGGTACTTTATTCTATCGACCCCGTAAGGATGAAAGGCAAAGTTAACTTCAACATAATTGTTTCTACTTTAGACACAAGGCCAACAATTACCCGGTTCATTACTGGTATTTTATTTTATCGACCCGGTAAGGATGAAAGGCAAAGTTAACCTCGACGGGATTTGAACTCAGACTGTAAAGGGACGTAACTGTGCTGGAAAGCATGGCGTCCGACCCTCTGCCGATACTGCCAATTCACCGCCCTAAGTTAACCTCAACATAATGTAAGTCGGGAACCGCCAAAGTTAACCTCAACATAATGTAAGTCGGGAACCGCCAAAGTTAACCTCAACATAATGTAAGTCGGGAACCGCCAAAGTTAACCTCAACATAATGTAAGTCAGGAACCGCCAAAGTTAACCTCATCATAATGTAAGTCAGGAACCGCCAAAGTTAACCTCAACATAATGTAAGTCGGGAACCGCCAAAGTTAACCTCAACATAATGTAAGTCAGGAACCGCCAAAGTTAACCTCATCATAATGTAAGTCAGGAACCGCCAAAGTTAACCTCAACATAATGTAAGTCGGGAACCGCCAAAGTTAACCTCAACATAATGTAAGTCGGGAACCGCCAAAGTTAACCTCATCATAATGTAAGTCAGGAACCGCCAAAGTTAACCTCAACATAATGTAAGTCGGGAACCGCCAAAGTTAACCTCAACATAATGTAAGTCGGGAACCGCCAAAGTTAACCTCAACATAATGTAAGTCAGGAACCGCCAAAGTTAACCTCAACATAATGTAAGTCGGGAACCGCCAAAGTTAACCTCAACATAATGTAAGTCAGGAACCGCCAAAGTTAACCTCATCATAATGTAAGTCAGGAACCGCCAAAGTTAACCTCATCATAATGTAAGTCAGGAACCGCCAAAGTTAACCTCAACATAATGTAAGTCGGGAACCGCCAAAGTTAACCTCAACATAATGTAAGTCGGGAACCGCCAAAGTTAACCTCAACATAATGTAAGTCAGGAACCGCCAAAGTTAACCTCAACATAATGTAAGTCGGGAACCGCCAAAGTTAACCTCAACATAATGTAAGTCGGGAACCGCCAAAGTTAACCTCAACATAATGTAAGTCGGGAAGACATGTCTTCGTCAGAAGTCTTGCAAAAACCAGAGGAAATCGTGTCTGTCCGATTTACATTACGGAAAGGCTAACAGGCATATCCGTAATAACAAAAATGTAGCACGCTTTCTTTTCATATTCATTCATACACCAATACTCCGTTGTGTACTGGACTATGTGAACCCATATTATAGTTAGCTTGGTACAACTGACGTGGAGTGCTTAATATGTTTGCGCTTGAAGTAATTGATCAAGGTGACACAAACGTGACAGTGATAATTAATAATTTAAATAAAGGGCGGTGGATTGGCAGTATCGGTAGAGGGTCGGGCGTCAGGCTTTGCAGCAAAGAGTTACGTCCCTTTAAGGTCTAAGTTCAAATCCCGCCAAGGTTAACTTTGCCTTTCATCCTTACGGGGTCGATAAAATAAAGTACCAGTAATATACTGGGATAATTGCTGGCCTTGTGGCAAAAGTAGAAACAAATAATTTAAATAGACACACACAAACGCATATATATATAGTGAGAGGGGGGGGGGGCGAAAAAGAGAGGGAAGGAGATAAATGAATAGAAAGATATAGATATAGATGGACAGACAAACAGACAGAAAAACACACAGACAAATTCATAAACAGACACACATTCAGATAGTCAGATAGATAGATAGATAGATAAATAGATAGATAGATAGAGATAGATAGATAGCATACATACATACATACATACATACATACATACATACATACATACATACATGCATCCATGCATGATGGCTGCCCCCTCCTTATCGAGTATGGCCATTGCACTATATACTATTATTAATAATTATTAATTCATTCTATCGTGCAATGCCTTCAATGAGTTCTTCCGCTCTTTGTCAGGTTTTGTTTTTTGTCCTGCAGGGTGTCCAAAATCACCCTCCTCACCAAGTAAACTTGGTGGGGTTTCATGTTTAGTCGCCGACGACCCGTCCTTGCGCCAGGTTATACTGGGTTACATGTTACCAGTAGCACTCAAGAGTGATCCGACATAATATTACATACATACATAGATAGATAGATAGATAGATAGATAGATAGATAGATAGATAGATAGATAGATAGATAGATAGATTTCTTTATTTTCCACAAGGGCGCACAAGAAAAGGGGACAAAACAAAGACACATGCCGGGCATTTTACAAGATAGATAGATAGATATATTTCTTTATTTGCCACAAGGGCGCACAAGAAAAGGGGACAAAACAACGACACATGCCGGGGATTTTACATATATAGATAGATAGATGACCAGATACATAAACAGACAGTCAAACAAACAGACAGACCGAGATACAGACAGTTTGTAGATGTTTACAGTATATATAAAGAGTATATATTGCTACATTAAATTACTATGGCTCTATGTATTATGTTTCTACCTTTAGGCCCCGGTCTGGTGTTCGTGGTTTACCCGGAAGCAGTTTCTATGTTGGCCGGTTCAACCTTCTGGGCAATTATTTTTTTCCTCATGCTTATAACACTTGGTTTAGACAGCACGGTAAGTTGAAAAAATTAGATTTAATTATCATTATTACCATGAATTGGCAGTATTGGTAGAGGGTCGGACGCCATGCTTTGACGTATAGAGTTACGGCCCTTGCCATTCTGAGTTCAAATCCCGCCGAGGTTAACTTTGCCTCTCATCCTTACGGGGTCGATAAAATAAAGTACCAGTAATACACTGGGATAATTGCTGGCCTTGTGCCAAAAGTATAAACAATTATTACCACCATCACCACCATGATCATCATCATCGTTGTCATCATTATCATCACCACCATCATCATCATCATCGTCATTATCATAATTATCATCAACATCATCATCAACATCATCATTATTATCCTTATCATCAACATCATCATCATCATCATCATCATTATCAGCACCATCATTATCATCATAATTATCATCATCATCATAATTATCATTAGCGTTATGGTAGAGCGTAGTCGATAAAATAAAGTACCAGTAATACACTGGGTAATTGCTGGCCTTGTGACAAAAGTAGAAACAATTATTTATAGTACTATATGTGTCTGTGGCCTTGTACCCGTGTAAATATACATACATGCACACACAGATATATATATATACATACATATATATATATATATATATATATATATATATATATATATATATATATATATATATATATATATATTATATATATATAGTAACATGACTATAACAGCGTATATATATATATATATATATATATATATATATATATATGTGTGTGTGTGTGTGTGTATGTATATATATATATGTATATATATATATATATATATATATATATTATATATATATATATAGTAACATGACTATAACAGCGTATATATATATCTATATATATATATGTGTGTGTGTGTGTATGTATATATATATGTATATGTATATATATATATATATATATATATATATATATTATATATATATATATATATAGTAACATGACTATAACAGCGTATATATATATATATATATATATATATATATATATATATATATATATATATATGTGTGTGTGTGTGTGTGTGTGTGTATGTGTGTGTGTGTGTGTGTATGTATATATGTATATGTATATATATATATATATATATATATATATTTGGTGTCGGCAACTGAGGTGTTGGCAAACAACCAACATATACTCAATATATATATATATATATATATATATATATATATATATATATATATATAACGTGTAAACGAGGCCACAAACAAATAATACTATAAATAATTAAATAATTATGGTAATTCTTTGCTATAATTGTTGTAGGTGGTATGTTTTGTTTTTTTTGTTCAGACAAAGTATTTTAAAATGAATCATGTGTAGCCAGAAGACAATTGTTGTTGTCATTGTTATTGTTATTGTTTTTGTTGTTGTTGCTATTGTTGTTGTCATTTAATCTTCTTTATTATTCTGTTTGTAATTCAATAAAGTTAGTCTTGCGTAATATTGCTGTGTTAATGACTTGTATGTAGCACAGCAGGGGGTAGCGGTCCGTGTCTGACCTATAAAGAATAAGAACACTTCAGTTACTTGTGGATCAGCAATATATAGAAGTGTAGAATGCGCGAGAGTCCCATGGTACACCTTTAAGGACTTTGGAAGCCTCAAATCTGACCTGATAAATAAATAAAATCCTAGGTATGTGAGCGGGAAAGTGTCTGAAAACCTTTATGGACTTTGGAAACCTCAAATTTGACCTTATAAGATAAACACATGGTACATGAGCGGAAAAGTGTCTGACACCAGACCTGATAAGAAAAAAAAGGTACATGAGAGGGGAAAGTGTCTAAACACCTTTAAGGACTTTGGAACCCTTAAATTTGACCTGATAAAAAAAGGTAAATGTGCAGGGAAAGTGTCTAAACACCTTTATGGAGTTTGGAAACCTCAAATTTGACCTGATAAAAAATCCAAGGTACATGAGCGGAGAAAGTATCCGAACACCTTTACAGAGTTTGGAGGTCTCAAGTCTGACCTGATTAAAACAAAATAAGATACATGAGCGGGAAAAGCGTCTGAACACCTTTTGGACACAAGTCCTTCCAAAACACTTCGAATAATTAATTAACTGTAAATTTCAAACAGTCCCATATCGCCAACACATCTTCGGATAAAATATCCAATATATATGAACTGAACACCACCAAATAATCTAAATATATGATAAACGACATCACTAAACCCTACATCCCTACCTCTTACAACTCCATAAACATAGAAGTGAGGGAGCTCAATTCTTCCCAAATAAAATAGAACGCATGAGTTTTATCATCGTAGACAAACCTTATATTACCCTTAATGACCACAAGAGCAATATCGTCTCCTAAATGCATAATAATCAGTCCCATTCAGCAGAGAATTGGGAATAATTAGCAAGTGCATTCTCGACACAATTAACTTCAAACCTGGGAGTCCTATGAGACGAGAACAGTGATTTACAAAGTCAGCACTATCGGTTACCTGATGGCATTGGGAGACTCAAGAGGCGCACAAGAAAGCAAGGGTTCATTGAAAAAGCAAGGCATATTGAGGAACGAAAGGAGCAAAGAAGTTAGTAGTTGCTCGTAAGACTGTTAGCTTTGACTATTCAATAAATGCTTAAGTAAAACAAAGATTAAAATTTAATTTTCAAAGTATAATTTTGGATCAACGGGGACTTATAGTCCGCAAACATTTATGAAACTTGCGACTAGGTCAAAAAAACTGTAGTACTGTCATCATTCCGTGGTTTCACGGCATTGAAAACAAGTAGCACTGCAGTTTCTACTTTTGGCACAAGGCCAGCAATTACCCCAGTGCATTACTGGTACTTTATTTTATCGACCCCGTAAGGATGAAAGGTAAAGTTAACCTCGGCGGGATTTGAACTCAGAACGTAAAGGGCCATAATTCTATGCTGCAAAGCATGGTCTCTGACGCTCTAATTATAATGGTTTCTTATATAGGCACAAGGCCAGCAATTATGGGGGAGGGGAAGTCGATTAAATCGGCCCCAGTGCGTGACTAGTACTTTATTTTATCGACCCCGTAAGAATGAAAGGCAAAGTTAAACTCGGCGGATTTGAACTCGGAACGTAAAGGACCATAACTCTATGCTGCAAAGCATGGCGTCTGACGCTCTAATAATAATAAAAACTGAAGTAAAACTCAATAGGTGCGCGTGTTTTTAAGGGCGTAATGACCCTCCACCGATACTGCCAATCTACCGCCCAATTAAATAATGTTATTGCATATCTATCGATCTTTAAATCACTCGTCATGAAATCCCTGGCTTTCGCTGGAGTGGGAGAATTGATCCCTGCACTATGGTCTACACCATCCTCCTCCACCTTGCCCTCCTCTCGACCCATCCTACATACAATCTTACATATTATTTTCAGTTGTACTACTCATAACCTCCTTCTGCAAACCATACAAACCTTCCCATACATAAACTGTTAAATTAATCATCTTGAAAAACCAACAAATGTGTCTCGCCAACAAAAACACCACCGCCACCACTGTTTCATTCTCACTTTATTTTATTGTACTCTGTAACCTTCATTGTTACTAAAACATATTTACCCACCCTAAAATTCTTCATTCTCAACCAAACTGCACAACTAATACACCCCTCCCCCACACTACCACTTCATCTTCATTCTAATCTCTGTCCATGACCATTTCCAAAAAAAATTTCTTGCACTAAAAACTTTGTTTTTCACAAACAAACCTACCTCTCCTCCCTGTCTCCATTTTTTACTTGACATAACCCACTACCCAGCTATACATCAGACCATCGGTTGACAAATTAAATTCATCTAACTTTTTGTTTGGGAGAGGGGGGCAACGCATATGATGCTTTTTCTTCATTCTTCTCAAATCTTCCATACCCAATTGGATGTTCTTCCCAAACCTTCCATGCCCAAATCACGTTCATTTTGCACTGAGTGTGTGAACAAAGACCTTGAAGACAACTCCGATGGGGTCATGTTAATTTTGTCTCCTTCAACAGCAAATATACACAATCACAGCCACACATCAAGCAACCATTATCACTTACCCTCCTTAATCATAAACAGTATGCAACTTAAGCCGTCGCTATCGCTTCAAATTCTAGGCTTCATTATCAATGAGGAGCTCTCATGGCGAACGCAAATTCTCAGTATAGTAAAGATTGTATCTCGAGGACTGGTCTTTATCTTCAGAGTTAGAAAATACTTCTACCCCATACAACTAAAACACTCTACAAGTCTTATGTGCGGCCCACACCGAAGTACTGTAATCTTATATGAAGCCATATTATTGCTACACACACACACACACACACACACACACACACATACAGATAAAATTTCCTCAACGGAACGATAGGTTCGATTGCCCTTGAAACAGATGTAGTACTGATTTGTAAGTCTTGTACTAATATAAACATACATACACACACAAACACATATGTCCGTAAATTTGTGTGAGTATATATATGGGTGTGTGTGTGTGTGTGTTTGTGCGTGCGCGTAGTGTGTGTGTGTGTGTGTGTTTGTGTGTTTGTGCGTGCGTGTCTGTGTGTGTGTTTGTGTTTGTGTTT
>OZ024746.1:85942675-85955175 GCA_964016885.1 Eledone cirrhosa | reverse complement strand
ACTATTGACAATAGTGTTCTTAATAGATCTAGGATGATTAGAGTTAAAACTTACGTAATTTAGATTCTCATTAATTTTATGGAATGGATAGTAGAGCCCTGTGCTAAGGTTTAATGTTACGTCTAAAAAGTTAACGATGTTATAGTTATTCTCTATTTCTAACTTAAGGTTATAATTATTGAAGAATTGTATTATAGATTTTCTTTTCCTATTCATTTCACAATTACTATGATTTTCAATTAAAAGCAGCATATCATCACGATATAAACCCCCGGTCATCTCTGGAATTTTTCTATGCAGTGTATTATTAATAAATAAGCCCACAAGATCCGTTATTTGCGCCGAGTCAGATGATCCCATGGTGATATCAAAATTATTTTTTCTATCGGCTCTTGTCCAGAGATGATTGTTGAATTCAATTAAAGTTTTCCGTGTAGTTAAAATGATATGTATTTTTTCACTAGATAAATCTGTATGTTTAGATGCATAGATGAGAGCCATATTAAGTAAACTAGGAGTAATGGAGGAGTAGTAATTTGCTATATCCATTTGAATGAATTTTTTGTTATGTTTAAATTGTATGTTATTGAACCAATCTATAACCTCATTAGTACCGTTCCATAGTTTTAGGTGTGATATTTCTTTAAGTTGCGGTATGATTCTATCTAATATATGTTTACTAATTATGCCTAAGTCTGATTTAGATGGTGCTATAAGTCTGACTGGTAGTTCTATTTCAAAGTATCTTTTGTGGTCTTTCAGGTTAATTTTCGGTTTTCTAGGTATAAAGGGTTCAGTCCTATTTTGGATGCCTAATTTATGAATTATTTCGGAAGCTTCTCTATTTAACGTTACAAGATCTTCATTGGTTGTTATTTTGTAGTTTTTTCTGAGTTCCTTCAATATAAGGTTATTATATTCGTCCTTTTGCATTCTGTATAGATTGTTAGTTTTATCAGATTTTACGAGGATCTTCTCAGTTTTTTTCAAGATTGTCTATATTATTCTTGAGGCCTTTAAGGTATTTCTGGCCTACAAATTGGTTTTTCTTGAATTTGATGTTTTGTATAATCGATATTACTTCATTTTCAAATTCCATTAATAGTTTGTTGCTAGGTGGATTCTTCTTAGATTTGAAGATAAGATCGAAGTTGTAACTGGATTTATTTGTTTTTTCATCTGATTTTCTATCGAAATGGAAGGCACGCCATCTAAGTCTTCATATAAAGGAGTCAGATTTCTCAATGAGTTGTTTTAGATATTCCTTATTCTTAGGTAAAGGTACATCTTTTAGAGAGAAAGAAATCCTAAAGAATTCCATTATTTATCAATCAGTTATAATTTAAAGTGCTCAACATTAAAGGAGCTATTTATAAGTAGAATGGATATTTAATTTGTTGGAAATCCAACAAATATAAATGTTTATAATTGATTCAGAGCACTCGACAGATTTCTGGAGTAAATATTCAATGATATTACATAAATAGAAACTATATTTATAAAACCATATTTATTCTATTATATATATTTCAAGGGTACCAAAAAACTTTGGTACGCTTTCATCAGATAAAATACAAAGTTGAATATTTACTCCAGAAAATTCTGCCGAGTGCTCTGAATCAGTTATAAACATTTATATTTGTTGGATTTCCAACAAATTAAATATCCCTTCTACTATATATCCCTTCTACTATATATATATATATACAAAAAAAGAGTCAGGACCCCGACGGCTGAGCTCTGGCCGTTTCGACAGCTAGATCCGAACTATATATATGTATATACATATATATATATGTGTGTGTGTGTTTATATATATATATATATATATATATATATATATATATATATATATATATATATATATATATATATATATATATATATATATATATATATATATATATATATATACTGTATATATATATATATATATATATATATATATATATATATATATATACTGTATATATATATATATATATATAATATCTCTTTAATCAGGGTGGACAATACGTGGTAACACTACTAGACAGCCATGCTGGATCTTACTCATTGCTGTTCATCTGCCTTGCTGAAATTATTGCTATTCAGTATTGTTATGGTGAGTAACATATTTATATATAGGATCCCTTATATAACCACTGCCCTCTCATCCTCCTCATCATCATCATCATCGTCATCATCATCGTCATCATCGTCATCAATATCACCATCATCATCATCACCATCACCATCATCATCATCATCATCAGCATCATCATCATCATCATCGTCACCATCATCATCACCACCATCATCATCATCATCATCATCATCATCATCATCGTCACCATCATCATCACCACCATCATCATCATCATCACCACCACCACCACCATCATCATCATCGATAAAAATCATTGCAATCACATCACAATTATCATTACTATCATGGCCATCGTCGTCGCCATCATCATCACCATCAACATCGCCCACATTGTCATTATCATCATTAACCATCATCATTAGCATTATCACCACCACCACCACCACCACCACCACCATCATCATCATCATCATCACCACTATAATCATCACCGCAATCACTAATATCACATCATCATCATCATCATCATCACCACTACCAATATCCTCATCATTTGTGCCTTCAACATTTCCACTAACTTCACCACCACTACCACCATCACCACCACTACCACCACAACCACTATTACCACTACCATCCCCACTACCACCACCACCATCCCCACCACCACCACAACCACCACCGTCTCTACTACCACCACCACCATCCCCACCACAACCACAACCGCCACCGTCTCTACTACCACCACCACCACCATCCCCACCACGACCACAACCACTATTACCACTACCATCCCCACTACCACCACCACCATCCCCACCACCACCACAACCACCACCGTCTCTACTACCACCACCACCATCCCCACCACCACCACAACCACCACCGTCTCTACTACAACCACCACCATCACCACCACCACCACAACCACTATTACCACCACCACCACCATCACCACCACCACGACAACCCCCACAACCACTATTACAACCACCACCGTCCCTACTACCACCACCACCACCATCTCCACCACTACCACAACCACTATTACAACCACCACCATCCCTACTACCACCACCACCACCATCACCACCACCACCACAACCACTATTACAACCACCACCGTCCCTACTACTACCACCACCACCACAACAACCACTATTACAACCACCACAACCACTATTACCACCCCCACCACCATCACCACCACCACCACAACCACTATTACAACCACCACCGTCCCTACTACCACCACCATCACCACCACCACCACAACCACTATTACAACCACCACCGTCCCTACTACCACCACCACCACCATCACCACCACCACCACAACCACTATTACAACCACCACCGTCCCTACAACCCCCACCATCACCATTCACCACCACCACCACAACCACTATTACAACCACACACCGTCCCTACAGACCACCACCACCTACATCTCACTCACCACTCATCACACACTATTACAACCACCTCCGTCCTACTACCACCACCACCACATCACACTACCTATTACAACCACACCGTCCTACTACCACCACCACCACCATCACCAACCACCACCACAACCACTATTACAACCACCACCGTCCCTACAACCACCACCACCACCATCACCACCACCACCACAACCACTATTACAACCACCACCGTCCCTACTACCACCACCACCACCATCACCACCACCACCACAACCACTATTACAACCACCACCGTCCCTACAACCACCACCATCACCACCACCACCACAACCACTATTACAACCACCACCGTCCCTACTACCACCACCACCACCATCACCACCACCACCACAACCACTATTACAACCACCACCGTCCCTACAACCACCACCATCACCACCACCACCACAACCACTATTACAACCACCACCGTCCCTACAACCACCACCACCACCATCACCACCACCACCACAACCACTATTACAACCACCACCGTCCCTACTACCACCACCACCACCATCACCACCACCACCACAACCACTATTACAACCACCACCGTCCCTACAACCACCACCATCACCACAACCACTATTACAACCACCACCGTCCCTACTACCACCACCACCACCATCACCACCACCACCACAACCACTATTACAACCACCACCGTCCCTACAACCACCACCACCACCATCACCACCACCACCACAACCACTATTACAACCACCACCGTCCCTACAACCACCACCATCACCATCACCACCACCACCACAACCACTATTACAACCACCACCGTCCCTACAACCACCCCCACCACCATCACCACCACCACCACAACCACTATTACAACCACCACCGTCCCTACTACCACCACCATCACCACCACCACCACAACCACTATTACAACCACCACCGTCCCTACTACCACCACCATCACCATCACCACCACCACCACAACCACTATTACAACCACCACCGTCCCTACTACCACCACCACCACCATCACCACCACCACCACAACCACTATTACAACCACCACCGTCCCTACAACCACCACCATCACCATCACCACCACCACCACAACCACTATTACAACCACCACCGTCCCTACTACCACCACCACCACCATCACCACCACCACCACAACCACTATTACAACCACCACCGTCCCTACTACCACCACCACCACCATCACCACCACCACAACCACTATTACAACCACCACCGTCCCTACTACCACCACCATCACCACCACCACCACAACCACTATTACAACCACCACCGTCCCTACAACCACCACCACCACCATCACCACCACCACCACCACCACTATTACAACCACCACCGTCCCTACTACCACCACCACCACCATCACCACCACCACCACAACCACTATTACAACCACCACCGTCCCTACTACCACCACCACCACCATCACCACCACCACAACCACTATTACAACCACCACCGTCCCTACTACTACCACCACCACCACCACCACCACAACCACTATTACAACCACCACCGTCCCTACTACCACCACCACCACCATCACCACCACCACCACAACCACTATTACAACCACCACCGTCCCTACTACCACCATCCTCACCACCACTACAACCACTATTACAACCACCACCACCACCATCACCACCACAACCACTATTACAACCACCACCGTCCCTACTACCACCACCACCACCATCACCACCACCACAACCACTATTACAACCACCACCGTCCCTACTACTACCACCACCACCACCACCACCACAACCACTATTACAACCACCACCGTCCCTACTACTACCACCACCACCACCACCACTACAACCACTATTACAACCACCACCACCACCATCACCACCACCACAACCACTATTACAACCACCACCGTCCCTACTACTACCACCACCACCACCACCACCACAACCACTATTACAACCACCACCGTCCCTACTACCACCACCACCACCATCACCACCACAACCACTATTACAACCACCACCGTCCCTACTACTACCACCACCACCACCACCACCACAACCACTATTACAACCACCACCGTCCCTACTACCACCACCACCATCACCACCACCACAACCACTATTACAACCACCACCGTCCCTACTACTACCACCACCACCACCACCACCACAACCACTATTACAACCACCACCGTCCCTACTACCACCACCACCACCATCACCACCACAACCACTATTACAACCACCACCGTCCCTACTACCACCACCACCACCATCACCACCACCACCACAACCACTATTACAACCACCACCGTCCCTACTACCACCACCACCACCATCACCACCACCACCACAACCACTATTACAACCACCACCGTCCCTACAACCACCACCACCACCATCACCACCACCACCACAACCACTATTACAACCACCACCGTCCCTACTACCACCACCACCACCATCACCACCACCACCACAACCACTATTACAACCACCACCGTCCCTACAACCACCACCACCACCATCACCACCACCACCACAACCACTATTACAACCACCACCGTCCCTACTACCACCACCACCACCATCACCACCACCACCACAACCACTATTACAACCACCACCGTCCCTACAACCACCACCACCACCATCACCACCACCACCACAACCACTATTACAACCACCACCGTCCCTACAACCACCACCACCACCATCACCACCACCACCACAACCACTATTACAACCACCACCGTCCCTACAACCACCACCACCACCATCACCACCAGCACCACAACCACTATTACAACCACCACCGTCCCTACTACCACCACCACCACCATCACCACCACCACCACAACCACTATTACAACCACCACCGTCCCTACAACCACCCCCACCACCATCACCACCACCACCACAACCACTATTACAACCACCACCGTCCCTACTACCACCACCACCACCATCACCACCACAACCACTATTACAACCACCACTGTCCCTACAACCACCACCACCACCATCACCACCACCACCACAACCACTATTACAACCACCACCGTCCCTACAACCACCACCACCACCATCACCACCACCACCACCACCACTATTACAACCACCACCGTCCCTACTACCACCACCATCACCACCACCACCACAACCACTATTATAACCACCACCGTCCCTACTACCACCACCACCACCATCACCACCACCACCACAACCACTATTACAACCACCACCGTCCCTACTACCACCACCACCACCATCACCACCACAACCACTATTACAACCACCACCGTCCCTACTACCACCACCACCACCATCACCACCACCACCACAACCACTATTACAACCACCACCGTCCCTACTACCACCATCCTCACTACCTCCACAACCACTATTACAACCACCACCACCACCATCACCACCACAACCACTACTACTACCACCACCACCACCATCACCATACTAACCATTATTACTGTTACTGCAGGAGTGAAGCGGTTCTCAAACGACATAGAGAAGATGATTGGTCATCAGCCCACCTACTACTGGAAATTCTGTTGGACTGTAGTTTGTCCCAGTACCCTACTGGTTAGTATACAACATCCTTATTCCTCTATTCCTTCATTCTGATATTCTTTTATCCGTTTTAATCATTCCAATACAACGAACTGGTTAATAATAGCATTTCTACTATAGGCACAAGGCCAGCAATTTGGGGGAGAGGGGGAAAGTCGATTAAATCGACCCCAGTGCATTACTGGTGTTTTATTTTATCGATCCCGTAAGGATGAAAGGCAAAGTTAACCGCGGAGGGATTTGAACTCAGACCGTAAAGGGCCATAACTCTATGCTACAAGCATGGTGTCTGACGCTCTAATAATAATGATTTCTACTATAGGCACAAGGCCGGTAATTTGAAGGGAAGGGAAAAGTCGATTAAATCGACCCCAGTACATTACTGGTACTTTATTTTATCGACCCCGTAAGGATGAAAGGCAAAGTTAACCTCGGCGGGATTTGAACTACCTGAAAGATGTCCATTAAAGAATAAATGCCTAAAGTCCAACATTGTTTAACAATGCACTGTTGAATCGAACGACCAGAAATGGTATTACATCGGGTCTACCACCACCTCGTTTAAATCTCGCTGGTACCGTCATCGATTCTCAATTAAACATCCTGATCACCGTTTTGTAACCACGCTCGCCAACAAGACCTGGCAACTCCGTGAACGCAACCAACAGTTCACCTTAAAATGGGATATACTTTCCAGAGCAAGTGCATATCGGAGTGGATTGAAGTACTGTAGGTTATGTAACCTTGAACTCTTTTACATCTTAAAATCCAAAAATAAATTACTAAACGATAGAATCGAACGATCATTATACTGCAATCACAAACTAAAAGCTAAATTCTTTCACTATAAAATAACTTAACATTCGAACCCGTAACTATAGCATTGCTTTCTAGCTAACCTCTTTCTCTTCCCCCACACTACAAGACAATACCCTGCTTATCACTATAAATGGGAACTTAGTGCAATTCGTAGATTACTACTATGAACCCAATGTTCACCCACCGCATAGCTTTCGTCTGTCCCCTCTCTATCTCTCCCTCTCTATCTATTCCACTCTCTCTCTCTCTCTCGCTCTGGGCCTACCTCCCTCCCTCTCCACATCTATGAACCTGCCCTCTGGGGCAATAAATAATTCCAACCTTCACTATCAACGCATCGCTTAAGGTGGTCGCTTTAAGAGTAACCAGTATAATAAAACCCCTACCACAACATTTTGATTAAGATATCTACAAACCACTCTCTCCCTTTTCTCCAACCCCTGCATATCTTTCTCTCTCTCTTCCACTCCCCTTCTTTTCTCTCTTCCTTTTCTACTCTATCTTCCCCAATAACCTCACTTAAGGGTATTTACATTGTACATTTTAACCATTCTGCTCTGATGATACAGTGGTCACAGCATTTGATAATTGAGTTTTGCAAATAGTTATAAATTTGCACATAGCATAACTAGGCTGTATAACCACCGTGGAAACATTTGTAAGCACACAGAATAAATTACCTTTTTATGATGTCTACCTGTTATTATTCATTATTTATCTACACTCCGGAATACAGAAGGATCAGGAACTAAGTTTCTTCAACAATTCTTCCATAACTCGTTGAGTAACCTCTCACCGTACGTCAACTCTATCCAGTGTAGTAGTAATTAACCATTACTGCATCTAGGATAATCCTATACCTAATATATATATATATATATATATATATATATATATATATATATATATATATATATGTGTGTGTGTGTGTGTGTGTGTGTGTGTGTGTGTGTGTGTGTGTGTGTGTGTGTGTGTGTGTGTGTGTGTGTGTTTTATAAATAAATATATATATATATATATTTATTTATTAAAATAACAGATTAAAGTTTAAGCAAAGAATCGCTGCTTTCACCCTTAACAGGATCTTCTGAAATTAAAAAGTCAATCTGTGAACGCAGAAGTAAATATTTCAAAAAAACGTTGCAACCGAAGGAAGACAGGAAGACGATACTTTGGTTCGTGGAAACGTTCCCTGGCAAAGAACGGGAAAAAACGAATATAATACGTCATTATTTGGGGCGGTGAAAAACAATTACACGCAAAGACAGAACCACGTTTATGGTATAAAAGAAGTCGTAGACTAATATTCTCTTAGGTGGTTCATAGAGACGTTCTCTGGCAATGAACGGAAAAAACGAAGATAATACGTCATATGTGGAGCGTGGAAAACAATTGCACGCAAAGACAAAACCACGTAAATGGTATAACTGAAGTCGTAGACTAAAATTCTAACTAGGAAACCAAATGATTCTCCGCTTCAGAGTTAAGAATAAAGTAAATAAAATACAGAGGTAATTGAAATTAAATAAATACATAGAAATGCTTTTATATTATCAGTTTTTCCTTTTATTTATATATACATATATATATCATCTATTTGTAGGGAATGTTCTGTATATCAGTGTACAATTACACTGGTATAACCTTGGGGGAATATACATACCCGAGGTGGGCAGCGATTCTAGGTTGGGCAGTGTCACTTTCCTCCATGGTTGGTATACCAATCTACATGTTCTATATAACCATTGTGACAGTACATACACGCAAAATGGTAAAGTTACTTTTTCTCAACCTTTCATATACACATTCTTTCTTTTCTCTCTCCCTCGCCTCGTCTCTCTCTCTATATATATATATATATATATATATACGTGTGTGTGTGTGTATTTATACATATATATATTTATATATTTACATATACATTTATTTATATAATGTATATATATATATATATATATATATATATATATATATATATATATATATATATATTAAGCGCCGAAAAGCCCAAGATCCGTAGTAAACAGCTGACGAAGGGAAACTTTTCTCTTTTTTTCTTTTCTTGTTTGTGTCCCGATTACCTACTAACACTTCGTTTTTAGTAACCACACAGCCTCACCTCCTAACTCGTATATATATATATATATATATGTATATATATTTATATTTATATATTTGTGTGTATGTTTATATGTGTGTGTGTGTGTGTGTAGTAATAATTGTTTCTACTTTTTGGCACAAGGCCACTTTATTTTATCGACCCCGTAAGGATGAAAGGCAAAGTTAACCTCGGCGGGAATTGAACTCTGGACGTAACTATGCTGGAAAGCATAATCCGAACCTCTACCGATACTGCCAATTCACCGCCCTATTGCTATATATAGTAATAATAATATTTATACTTATATATGTTTAATATACAATTATAAGTATGGGGGGTAGTACTAAGTACTAGCCGGTTATCGGTATGATAAAAGGCTCAATGCAAATTATCAAATGTTTTACAGAGCCGAGATACAAAGTGTTAAAACAATCAAATCTTAGTTTAATACATTTATTTGCTGACAATTGTTTCTTCCAGAGAGATGTCTGGAATCATCGGAGCATAGGGAATGACTAAATAGGTGATTAAAATCCTAGTCTTCAGAACATTTAGGTAGATACATAACTGCTGTCAGCGTCCTAGACATCATGTAGAGGAGAATCGGGAGTTAAAAGAATGTTATGCTTCAGAGAAAACAATTACAAGGAGCAATGGAGAAAAGTGCAAAAGGTACAAGCAAAAAGTACAGGCAAAAAAGGTTACAAGCAAGAAAAAAATGTAAGATAGACATAAGGTATCATAGCATTGGAGATCAGGTAATGTTAAGGGTATATAATGTAAGAGTCAATACAATCCATAAGGCATGTATGAGGAAAGAGTTATATTACAGCTGAAATAAGCATATTTCGTGTAGAATGTAAAAGCATCTTATAATTGTTAGAAATGTTTAAATTTTCTTTAATGGCGTGCTATATGGTAGGGAGACATGTGGTGGTAAAAAAGGTATATGTTATGTGAGGTGTAATGCAAAACACGTGATTGAATTGGGTAGGTAATTTTCATTCAAGAATTTTTATATTGGAGTATGTATCTACCTAAATGTTCTGAAGACTAGGATATTAATCACCTGTTTAGACATTCACTATGCTCCGATGATTTCAGACATCTCTCTGGTAGAAACAATTGTCAGCAAATAAATGTATTAAACTAAGTTTTGATTGTTTTAATACTTTATATATATATATCCGTATGTAATTGACGGCTGAGAAAAAAGAGTACTCAATTCTAAAGTAGAGTTTAAATATTCATTTTTTTTTCAGGTTAAATAGTGAGTCATGTTACTCTAGAGTTTCACAGGCTCATCAGAGTTCATGTTTGTGGACCTTGTGAAACTCAAGCCTTAATGAAATGACTATATACATGACTTACTACTTCATACAAATATACAAATATATATATCCTAATTTCTCTCCCTCTATATCTCTTCGTTTCTCTTTTCATTCTCCACTCTCACTCTTCTTGTCAGTCTCTCTCACTACCACTCACGCACGCACAAACTATCATTATTTCTCTCTCTCTCTCTCTCTCTCTCTCTCTCTCTCTCTCTCTCTCTCTCTCTCTCTCTCTCTCTCTCTCTCTCTTCTGCTCCCTATCTTTCTTCCACTTTATCTCTCTCTCTCTCTCTCTCTCTCTCTCCTGTTCCCTATGTTCTCTATCTTTCTTCCACTTTATTTCAACCTCTCTATCTCTCTGCCTCACAACCTCACTCACACACACACACATACTCTCATTTCGACTCTCTCTCTCTCTCTCTCTCTCTCTCTCTCTCTCTCTCTCTCTCTCTCTCTCTCTCTCTCTCTCTCTCTCTCTCTCTTTCTCTCTCTCTCTCTCTCTTCCTCACAACCTCATTCACATATACTCTATACTCTCATGATTTCATCTATCTCTTTCTCTTCCTCGCTTTCCTACAGAATATTTGGCAGTTGATAGGACGCGGCCAGGAAGTTTCCTTCGTAGAAGAAGACAATATGAAATACAAATCAACCAATGTAGAACTGAGATCGGTGAATGGACAAAAATGGCCGCTTCACAGCCGTACTTACCCAGAGCTACCGTCCTAAGCAGCCCTCCTCTACGCTGCAATCATGGAATTTCTTTTATATGTATATAGATAGACGTGTGTGCAATGTGAGGGTATGCGAGAGAGGGATGAAAAGTGTGTGTATATGTATTCATGTATATATGTGTGTGTGTGTGTGAGAGAGAGAGAGAGAGAGAGAGAGAGAGAGAGAGAGAGAGAGAGAGAGAGAGAGAGAGAAAGAGAGAGAGAGAGAGACAGAGGAGATGTAAATGAAACTCATATAAATATCAATAAACATTGTATATATACATATTTATATATACACGTATACATTCTTATAGAAACATAAATGTATATATGTATGCATGCATAAATAATCAAATATATATATAATATATGTATATGTATGTATATATAT
>OZ024746.1:85895175-85937675 GCA_964016885.1 Eledone cirrhosa | reverse complement strand
TACACATACACATACTCATATACATACACATATTTACAAACATAAATACACACGTACGCACTCATACACATACACATACTCATACGCATACACATATTTACAAACATAAATACACACATACGCACTCATACACATACACATACTCATATACATACACATATTTACAAACATAAATACACACGTACGCACTCATACACATACACATACACATACGCATACACATATTTACAAACATAAATACACACATACGCACTCATACACATACACATACTCATATACATACACATATTTACAAACATAAATACACACGTACGCACTCATACACATACACATACACATACGCATACACATATTTACAAACATAAATACACACGTACGCACTCATACACATACACATACACATACTCATATACATACACATATTTACAAACATAAATACACACATACGCACTCATACACATACACATACTCATATACATACACATATTTACAAACATAAATACACACATACGCACTCATACACATACACATACTCATATACATACACATATTTACAAACATAAATACACACGTACGCACTCATACACATACACATACACATACGCATACACATATTTACAAACATAAATACACACGTACGCACTCATACACATACACATACGCATATACATACACATATTTACAAACATAAATACACACATACGCACTCATACACATACACATACTCATATACATACACATATTTACAAACATAAATACACACGTACGCACTCATACACATACACATACACATACACATACACATATTTACAAACATAAATACACACATACGCACTCATACACATACACATACTTACAAATATAAACACACAAATACACGCATGCGCACACACACAAACACACATATATATATATACACACATAAAACTGCTGACAGTTCAAATGCAAGTTTGCAACAGTTATGGGTGTGATGTTGGTAGTGGTGTAAATGGTGGCGGAGGTATTGGTATTATTGGTGTTGGTAGGGGAGGAGAAGGTGTGAGAGAAAATCAATACAAATTGTGAGACGTCCATTGTTCTCCTCCATTCAACCACCTCTACCCTCCACCACCCCTCCTTCTGACAAATATGGGTCACACTCTGCCATCTGAATAGAACTGACACACACAACAGGCACCATAGGTATGTGTGTAGATATATAGATATATAGATATATGTGTGTGTGTGTGTGTGTGTGTGTGTGTGTGTGTGTGTGTGTGTGTGTGTGTGTGTGTGTGTGTGTGTGTGTGTGTGTGTGTGTGTGTGTGTGTGTGTGTGTGTGTGTGTTCATGTATATATATATATATATATATATATAAATATTTATATTCATACTAGTCCTAATATTTATATACGAAAAGATTCAGGGCCCCGATGGCTGAGCTCCGGCCGTTTCGACAGCTAGATCCGAACTTAGATCCGAAACGGCGGAGCTCAGCCGTCGGGGTCCTGAATCTTTTTATATTACCCACTCTACTACCCCATGTATCGAATACTCACTCTGGTTGGTTATGGCCCACCTGGTATCTTACCAAACCTTCTCTGATTTATATATATATATATATATATATATATATATATATATATAGAGAGAGAGAGAGAGAGAGAGAGAGAGAGAGAGAGAGAGAGAGAGAGAGAGAAGTTGTATTTAATTTGTTGGAATTCCGACAAACATAAATGTTTATAACTAAGTTAGAGCACTCAACAAATAACTGGAGTAAATATTCCATGATATTAAATAAAAGGAAACTATATTTATAAAATCATATTTATTTTATTATATATATTTCAAGGGCAACCAAGCAAACCTTGGTGCGCTTTCATCAGATAAAATACAAAGTTTGTTTTATAAATAAAGACGTACCCATGAAAATCATACCTTATCGGTCGGAATTTCAGTGAATTTCCGACCGATAAGGTATGATTTTCATGGGTACGTCTTTATTTATAAAACAAACTTTGTATTTTATCTGATGAAAGCGCACCAAGGTTTGCTTGGTTGCCCTTGAAATATATATAATAAAATAAATATGATTTTATAAATATAGTTTCCATTCATTTAATATCATGGTATATATATATATATATATATATATATAAATGAAAGGTATATAAAGTATTGTAGCAAGAAGCCAACAGTATTTCATAATATATAAGTGACTATAGCGTCAAAATGGGAAAATAGTTAACGTAAGATGTAGGAAAAATAATTCAAACTCAATTTTAAAAAAATCAAGATATAGACTTATCCAACAGAATTTAGTGAAATCCAGGGAAAAATCAATAGAGCCTTAACTCATGATAAAATAAAGTTTGGGACAACTACAAATGCTCTGTATAGTCTTGAAAAAGACTATTTCACGTAAACTTTCAGTGGAGATAGTCATGGTTGGAATACGATCGTCAGCAGAGCTCAACACGATAGCCAGATTCTCACTGATTAATATGCCAAAAAGGGAATTTAAAAGCAGGCTAGTTTAACATCATGCGTGATTATGAAAATAAAACGCACATGTGGAAAAACAGGGCTGGTGACGTCAGAATGAGACGAATGTTTGTTTACATGAAACAACAGTCAAAAACATTCCGAAAAAAACTCTACAATAAGGAGTTCAGCAAAAAGCAATATTATCGCGGTTTCTTTTTTTTTAAATACCGGGATTAGTCACAAATAATTTAAGCACTCTAGGAAATATTTATATATATATATATATAAAGACATACAAACGTATACATACGTACGTACTTTTATATATATACAGACACACACACACACACACAAATATATATATATGTGTGTGTGTGTGTGTGTGTGTAATAGAATCGCTGCTTTCACCCTCTTACGGAAACTAGTTTCAGAAGATCCCGTAATAAACTTTAATCTATATAATTGTATATGTATATATACAGCCAGGAGCAACCATGCGTAAATTTCGAAGTTACTGCCACATTTTTTATATTTTATCCACAGTATTGAGTGCTCCTTCAGTCAACAATTACCTGCACGAGCGCCAGTTTCCCCAAAAGCTGGACTGTTAGTAAGCTGGATTAAGTAAAAATGTTTATATTCCAACACCCGGAACTAGTGCTGGATCTTCAGTGGGGATGTCCAGTAAAACAACGCAGGGAAAAAAATAAGATGTTCTCCTGTATACATCTGGAATCCAACAGCCCTCCCCGTGTGTTTTCCGCCTCAATTAAGGTAGTAGTTGTTGAAAAGAGGCTCAGAAAATGGGATTACTTCACTCGCCTGTTTATGGGAAGCATTCAACTGGGTATTCGAACTCAAATTTAAATTTAAGTTGAAATTCCAGGATATATATAATTACAACAGTGACACAAACAAGTCCTTAAGTTTCGTTGAGTTCTGGACCCCAACTCATTCACCCTGTTATTTCCCTTATGACCTGTTTATGTCACTATTGTAATTATTTATACTAAACTCGTCCTATGGACTGAGTGGCTTACCTTTGGATATTTCTACCAAACTTTTACTACAGTATATATATGTATATATATATATACATATATATACATGTGTGTATGTGTGTGTGTTATCCATATATATATAACAGTGTTAATAAATGCTGAATTATTCAGATTGTCATAATATCTGGCTACTAACTTTATATCGGATTCAGAGAGTAATTGAGAAAATATATTGTCTTCTTCTTCTTCCTCCAATTATTCCTGAGAGGTTCGTAGGAACAGAGTCCTCAAAAACTCCTTCCAACAGGTCCTGTCAGAAGCAACCGTCTCCAAATAATCCGACTGGATCCCCAAGCGAGGCCAGCCAAGCTCATGGATGCTATCCAACCATCTTGCTCAAGGTCTACCACTTAGCAATACTCCTACGATTTCTCGAATACCTGCCGCAGTGGGAATATTAGGTCGGCTGGGCTGCGTCCGGAGCGAAAACTGCACTGTTCATCAACTATCCTGGACTCTACAATCTCCCTGTATCTCTTTGCCAGACACTTAACCTAGACTTTACCGGGGAGGCTTGCCAAGGAGATCCCTCTGTAATTAGAATAATATCTCTTGTCTCCCTATATATAAATAAAAGAAATTACACATTAGATAATGTAACTTTCATGGCTGGAATGCCTTTGATCCCATATCTGCTCAATCAGACAACAGTAACAACAACATCTTCACTCAAACATTTTACTATGTTCATATCTACCCCATTATATCACAGATATAGTTTGTTATACTAATGAACAGTAACTAAAACCAACAACCACGTTACAGTTTGAAATACATTCAATGTAACTGCGCTACATTTTTACATTTTTTATTTCTTAATCTTTTTTTTTTAAAATAATTATCATCATTATAAATATCATTTTAATTATCATTTTTATTATCACCATCATCATCATCATTAGCATCAGACACCATGCTTTGCAGCATGGAGTTATGGTCCTTTACGTACTGAGTTCAAATCCCACCGACGTTAACTTTGCCTTTCATCCTTACAGGGTCGATAAAATAAAGTACCAGTAATGCACTGGGGTGATTGATGGCCTTGTGTCAAAAGTAATTATTATTATTATTATTATTATTATTATTATTATTATTATTATTTACGGGGTCGATACAATAAAGTACCAGTAATACACTGGGGTCGATTTAATCGACTTTCCCCTCCCCTTCAGATTGCTGAACTTGTACCAGATGTAGAATCAATTATTATGATTATTATTATTATTGTTGTTATTATTATTATTATCGGACAACATGCTTTGCAGCAAAGAGTTACGGCCCTTTACGGTCTGAGTTCAAATCCCGCCGAGGTTGACTTTGTCTTTCATCCTTACGGGGTCGATAAAATAAAGTACCAGTAATACACTGGGTAATTGCTGGCCTTGTGCCAAAAGTAGAAACAATTATTATTATTATTATTATTCCATCGAAGTCAGCGATGTCTTTCACCCTTCCAGGGTCGATAACATAAAGTAGCAGTCAAGTACTAAGTTCGATACAAATCACTGCTCCGCCCGACCCAAATTGATGTCCTTGTGCCTAAATTAGAAAATGTTATCATCACCATCATCAATATTTTAAATTGATTAAAAATATCTTAAATTTAAATCGATGTTCTTCTGTTGTTTTATTTATTTGTTTCAGTCATTGACAAGGTCTATGCTGGAGCACAATCTCCTGCTATTTTAGTCATAGATTATAACCACTATCAGTATTTATTTTACAAGATCAATAGAGTACAATGAGAGGTAACTTGTACGGAACTACAAGAAACAAATTTCTAATATATATATATATATATATATATATATATATATATATATATATATATATATATATATATATATATATATATATATATATCGTAGCATAGGTGAAAGGATAGACCAACACTGGGGGGAACTAAAAGGACGAAAAAACGGGTCAGTACTATACGAACATGCTAGACAACAACATGACGGTAACATAGACAACATAGAAATTAGAATAATATCTAAACATAGGAATGACCCAGCAGATAGGCAAATCAGAGAGGCCAGTGAAATAGAAATTAGAAGACCAAAGCTAAACAGAAAGAATGAGTGGAACAACAACAACACCCAAACAAACAACACTGACCTAAGAGAAGTATAAATAAGTAAATAAAATTAAATAAAATAAGATAAATAAATACATACACAAGCACAATAACAACAAGCACATAAACACACACTAGTCACCCAGCAGACACAACACTATACACACTAGTCACACATCACACATAACACTATACACACACGCAAACGCATGCGCAAAGAAGACAAAATAAAATAAGATAAACAAACAAGCAAATAAATAAATAAATATATAGACAGACTGAACAAAAAAAAACAAAAAAAAAACAAAAAAAAAAAGCACTAGGCATACAACACAACAGGAGGAACAATGAATATAACACCACTGACGATGTTGCAGATGTGCAACGAAAGATTTATGTAAATTATGTAAACTATATATATGTGTTTGTGTCTATATTGTATCTGTATTATCTTTGACCGCCGGTCAGTCAATGGCAACATTGAGGACCGAATAAGTTAGATCGCAGATATAAAAGACAGCGAGAAGCGAAAACCAACCAAACAGTGAGTGTGTTCTGTTATTAATTCTGGCAATATTACGCAAATATGACCCTCCCCAAATATAACAATATATATATATATATATATATATATATATATATATATATATATATATATATATATTAGAAATTTGACCAATCTTCTCGACAACTACAATCTTCCCATATAAGGAAGTACCCCTTGACAAGTTCGGCTATTTATTTACCAGGCTAAAAATTCTAATTTAGTCCAGAAATAGCCGTTGAAACGGCTTGAGCTCTGCCGTCGGGGTCATACTTTTTCCTATTACCCACTGTACTTCCCTAATTATTGAGTTCTCTGGTGCGTTATGGTCCATCTGGTTCCTTACCACAATTCCTTTGTTATATATATATATATATATATATATAGAGAGAGAGAGAGAGAGAGAGAGAGAGAGGGGGAGAGAGAGAGAGAGAGAGAGAGAGAGAGAGAGAGAGAGAGAGAGAGAGAGAGAGGGGGGGGTAGAACAATGGAAGGTAATATCCGTAGTGGTAGAGCACTCAGTCCATGGGACGAGTTTGGTAGAAGTAGTAACACAACAGTTAGTTCGCCATACCAAGAACAATTGCCATAAGGTGAAACAATTGTTTCTCGGTATGGTGAACTAACTGTTGTGTTACTACTTCTACTATATATATATAGTGAGAGAGAGAGAGAGCGAGAGAGAGAGAGAGAGAGAGAGAGAGAGAGAGAGAGAGAGAGAGAGAGAGAGAGACCCGACAGGTCGAATGCACCCATCTTGTTTACACGTTCCATATTTTGCATGATTTCTCAGATGTAATTAAATGAAACTGAACTCAGCAATGTTACACTAAGATTATCTCCCATTACATAATGATTTTTCAAGTAAAGTTACCTCCCTTGTCAAGGCGCGTAGCCAAGTAGTAAGGGCGTAATTGGGTCGATTCCTGGACTCGGTTGTGTGTTGTGTTCTTCAGTAAAACACTTCATTTTACGCTGCTCCAGTATACTCAGCTGAAAATGATACCAGCAATAGCTAGGAGTTTAACCCTGCGATGGGCTGGTGTTATGTCTAGGGGGAGTCTTTGTACTCTCGAGACAGCTTTTAGACTTTAGACTTGGGTTAAACTGGTAAATTCCTGTGAAAGATAAAATACATTTAATTTAAATTGGGCAAACTGCACTTTCGTAATTTTAGTTGGCTGTATTTAATCCATAATTAAATGAGACAATTTTTACGAATGTAATTAACAATTAGCAATACGCGTTCGTAAAATTAACCAAATGAGTTCTAGTGATAGGTTGATACTATCGCAGTGTGTTAATGTGTAGTTACTATTGCGATGTGTTATTTGGACCAATAACCAATACAACTAAAATATGTGGTCTTCTGCCAATTAGAGAAATCAATATTACAAAAATAAACAAGAAATGAACCTTCATGAGGCAGATTGAGTGGCTAGAAATAGCAGCAATATCTCCCACGTAACATTCTATCCGCTTTGTATATATATATATATATATATATGTGTGTGTGTGTGTGTGTGTAAGTGTGAGTGTGTGTGTGTGTGTGTGTGTGTGTGTGTATGTGTGTGTGTGTAATGGTTTCTTATTTAGGGACAAGGCCAACAATTTTTATTTTTGGTGAGGCGGGGGGGGGGGGTCGCTGAAATCGGCCCCCAGTACATTACTGGTACTTTATTTTATCGACCCAGTAAGGAGGAAAGGCAAAGCTAACATCGGCGGCAAGTTATATGTGTGTGTGTGTGTGTGTATAAGATCAGAAAGAAGATGAAGCACAGAAGAAAACAAATAGTCATTGAGGTGGTCACAGAATGTGTGACGAATTAACCTAAAAACTAATGGTTTAACTGAAGTGAAAATCAAATAGTGTGTGTATTAGTAATATTGGCAACATGATGACCCACCAAATAATACATACATATATATATACATACACACACACTGCTATAGTACCGAGTGCTCACATTGGTGCCTCCTCCAATTGTCAACAAAATTACTATACATACCTACGTACATACGTGTTTTATTTGATAAACGAAGTGGTGTGTTGGTAGAGCAATTGCTAACACGATTGTTATTGTTCAATCCGTATCAGTTGGTCGAAAATGCAGCAAACCAGAAATACCGATGTTACTAGTTTAGACAACAGTGTTGTCAGGGGAAGCAACTGATGATGACTTCGGTCATTGAGGGGCGGCTACTCTTCATACCTACACTGCAGAGACTCCGGGTTATTGGTGTGATAATCTCGTAAAGTGCTTTGCGGTTATAGTCTAACTTGACAAAAGATATCAAAGTAGTTATGGGTCCGGAAGATAACACATTAGAGTATTGCTAAGAACACCAGTGTCATTTCGCACATACTGTTCCCCAGCTTTCTCTTTGCACGGTCTCCGTCAAGACATCTGGTGTCCTTGGGCCCCGGACTGTTGATTTCCTCTGTAATCTTGGAAAGACGGCAGCCCCGTGAGGTGGAGTGGCTGTTGCAGCGGGTTTCTCAAGCCATTCTCCACGGTAACGCTTTTTCCGTTTTGTCCGTTATACAAATACTAATGAAGAAAGCACCATATAAACTGTTATATGTTGCTATTGATCAACATAATTAAGAATATGAATGAAGAAGGCGAACAGAAAAATATTTTTTTAAGGATTTTATTTGCAAAAGGTTCTTATAAAAAAGAATATGTTGAAAGGTTTTTATTTCAATGAGAACGCTTTAAATTGGGTAACTTTGTTTCATACAACCAGAGGCAGTTTGGGGCAAGTTGATATCATCATCATTTTACATCCGCTTTTCTCTGCTTGCAAGGGTGGGACGGGTCCTATTCAGCACAGCATCTCTCCATTCGTTACGGTCCCTCATCTCCTGTGAGCTTCAGCGATCTGAGGTCAGCTCGCACCCCCCTCTGCCCATGATTTTCGTTGTCTTCCTCTACTACGTTTTCCTTCCACTGATATAAAAATGATTAGTCATTTGCCAGTATTTTATTAATTATTACCCTTATTTAGTCTTATTCACAATAATTCAACCAGTTACTAGAGGTAGATAGGAAATGGTATATGAAATGAATGAAGCATAAAACATTGAACTATATATGACAATCAACTGTCAGTAGTAGAATTTGGATAACATTAATGTAGCATACTATGATTTCTTAGATAATAATAAAACAAAACTGTGCTGTATTGTAAAACTGTTTTGTTTGCATGGTTTCAATATTATAAATGAATAGATATCACAAGTACTAAAAATAGAAATAAAACATGAAGAAAATTATGTCGAAGGTTGATTTATTTATAATTCGAAAAGTATACAGTTGGTAGCAATAAAACTGAAAAGAGAAAAAACAATTCAGCTTATAATAAAGTGATTTAGAAAAGTCTGTCCTGAATTTGCTCTTTTATACTGTGTCACATGAACTAAATGAAAGTTTTTCATCATCATCATCATCAATTAACGTCTATCTTCCACGCTAGCATGGGTTAGACGGGTTTGTCCTAACTAGAGGCAAGTTGGGTCGGGTGACCATGTCTCGCTCATATAGGAGAGTTTCTAGCTGGTTTTCTACAGCTGGATGCCCTTCCTAACGCCAACCACATAGACAGTGTGTGCTGGGTGCTTTTTTCCGTCTTTTACACGTCCACTTTACAGTGTGGGCTGGGTTCTAACAAAAAATAAATTAATTAATTTAAAAATCCACTGTACACTAGGAAATATTTCTTAACCCTTTTGATAACATCCCACTTGAAACCACCCCTGGTTCTACAATATAAAACTCAAGTGTTTATTTTCAGACATCATTTCACATCCATTTTTGCTGCTAGCAAAGGTTGGCTGGATCATCACAGAACAAGACAGTACTCAAGCAGAGCTACTTCATCTATTAAAAGGTCCATGGCTGTGCCTATACCTTGCTTCTACCAACTGCTCAGGCGGGCCGGGGTCCTGCATCTTGTTTACATACATTTCCATGTTCTACCAATGAAAAATTTAGTTATACATATTCAGTTTTGCGCCCCTCGTACTCAGGATCCCATTGGTAGGGAATCCGACTGCGAGAGAGAGAGATATCAGACCCCTCCCTAACTTTGAGGCTCAAAGGCAATAACACTTCTTTTTGTGATCTTCGCCTGCGAGCCTCTCGTGCTGCCCACCAGACGTATTTGCAGCAAAAATATGGCAGTTCGCTACGCTAGCAGAGTTGACAGGGCAAAACCTTGAAAGGGTGGTTGTGCAGATGGCGTTTGTGAACGGATTCCCCAATGAGATTTTGGTGAGGTTCTAACAATTTCTGGGCAACAGAAAAATGATCATGAGCAAACTAATCGCACAGGTCCGCGTAGTGACACAGGGCACTGAGAGAAATGTTGCAACGTTAGCAGTGACGGGAACCCATGGCAGTCGACAGATGCTTAGCAAGTGGAATTTGAGCCACTTCTTCATGGCCTACAGGCTAAGCGGAAATGGGATCGTGGAAAGACACCATCACACGATCAAGGTCAGAGCAGAAGGAAAGGGGACATTTCCTCAATGGAGGTGGTGTTCTGGTACAAGATGTCTCCTCAGAGTCAGTACCACATAGGGCGATATACATATATACGAATGGCAACATCCGTGCACATTATTACAACACCCTGCAGCAAAGAGAGAGAATGCATTCATATGAATGCGCATTGCACATCTCAGTGAGGAAAGGGAACGGTAACAGCTCTAAATTCCCGAAACGTGTGGCGATCACAGGAACGCCATCCACCCATATGGATGTTGGAGTTTGACATGGAGTAATATCATGGGGTGATTGATCCTTGAGATCAGAGGAGGCATGTGGAGCTGCCAAGATGGGACTGCCGGAGGTTGGGGTCTTACTGGAAGTGAAGGATAACTGACATCACATCAGGGTTCGGGGACCTATTGACTGCCTCTTTTTCATCAGATCATGACCGACTGTGGAGGTGTTTGCAAAAGTAAGCGAGAGTGGTTCTGTCATCCTCAGTCAGACGTAAATCATGTGGATGTCGGCGCAGGGTACAATTCGGTCTGAAACAAACTGGAGACACAAGGTAGATCCAATCACTTTCAAACTACAACATTGAGCACTAAGCTATATTTGGAGTCATATGTCTTAGTTTCAATGTTTAACCCCTTGCCCCCTAACTATGACTCTAGTCATGACATTAAAATGTCAATGAAAATCGAAGCCCAAGAAAACTTGTTTACATTTCAATTTGTAGCCAAACCACAACTGTAGTAGTGGTCTAATGTAGTAGACTCTAATGTAAAATACTCAGTGATTGGATGAATTAAGAAACTATTTTTAGCTTAAACCTATCAGGCAGTGTTTTATTTTTTTAATATAAGGGCATATTGCAATTAATCGCTCTCTTTTTGAGAGAGAGAGCAAGATAGCAACACATTTTAATAATATTTTATATCAACCAATATGGAGTCAGGAGGTGAAAATAAAATTCTTTTTGAAGGTTTTACTGAAACTGATTTGGTTGAAGCCCAAAACAAATAGGATTCTTTTATTGAAAATGAACAGAATTTATCAGACATTGATTTCATGTCAGAATCTGACTCCAGTGATATATTAATGAATTCAAGTGAAAATGAAGATAATAGCATACCCACATTGGAATGGAGTGATTGATTCTCTGAAGTCGGTGTTGATGCATTCAGAGGAAAACCTGGATCAGTAAATATTTGCTGAGAAGAAAGAACTAGTTTTTTCTTCTTTCAAATATTTAATAAGGATTTGTTCAATTTGCTGATGATTGAAACAAACATATACTGAAATGAAAAGCCCTGATCAGAAATGGCGAAACACAATTGCTTCAGAAATGAGGGCTTATATTGTTTCAGATAGACGTGGGATTTATTTTTGTCTCTAATCATAACATGTATTTTTTAAAAAGATAATCTATTCTGGTCAGCAGGGATCAGATAATTGATTACAAGAGACAGACAGGACAAACTAAACCAATATTTCCATATTTCAGATGACACCCTGACCACTAGAAACTTGCCCATGCTAAGCCATTTATTGAAAGGATATATAGGAACTTGAAGTCACAGTACAGTCCACACTATGAAACATCAATTGATGAAGGCATGATTGCTTTCACTGGATGACTAGGCTTCAAAATATCTTCCACTGAAGTCTACAAAGTTTGAGATCAAAGTGTAGATGTAGGCTGATCCACATAATGGCTATGTAAACAACTTCCAAATTTACATAGGGAAAAACCCAAATCAAACAGAACAAGGACTTGGCGAAAAAGTTAAGAATCTCACAAAGGAGATATGGGGGGAAAATCACGTGTATTGTGATAATTTTTCTCCTCAGTCAAACTCTGAGGAACTTTTAAAGAATATGACCTATGCTTGCAGCAGAATATGCAAAAATAGGAAAAACATGCAAAAAACTGTTACCTCAGCAAAATTGAAGAAATAAGGTGACACAATACAGAGGCAAAGAGGGAACCTAGTGGCAGCAGCTTGGCATAAGAGGACTGCGACACGGCTGACAACAAATTCTAGTCTCAATGATTTAACAAGTATCCGGCAAAATAAAAGACCAAGGAATGCCGAATTGTACCATATCCAAGGGCAGTGAAAGAGTACACAGAGAACATGTATACATTTAACCCATGCTAGCGTGGAAGATGGACGTTAAACGAAGATGATGATGATGATGATTGACAGAAATACTCAGGTTGGTGTCAGTGTGTGGTAAGCCTAATGGTGTGGGCAAACCCTGATCCTCGTTAGGATATCTCTCTAGGTGAAGGGAAACTGATGTAAAACCTGTGGATCAATAGTAACCAATCTATTATTTTCGGATTATAGCTGTTGTTGATCAATGGGTGTAATTGATCCAGTGCAGGGCCTTTCATCACAAAAAAAGCTTCACTGACAGGAATTACTTGATATCAAAGGAATTTTGAATCATGTGAATGGCTGACTTTAACCTTAATAGGTGACTCGATGAAAATGAACACTCTTCATGGACTGGGCAGCTTTATCCCATACTATGCTGTCAACCACCTTCAAGACAACCCTGACAAGACCCAAATCAGTGCCTTCCACCTATGGAACAGAGAACCTAACCACCATCTCAAGATGAACTGGAAAACGGTTAGAGTACACTTCCAATCCTATCTACTTTGGGGTCACTTTGGACCAGTCCCTTACATACAAAAACCATATTGCAAAGACTAAAGCCAAGGTCAGAATAAGAAATAACATCCTAAAGAAGCTGGCTAATACCAAATGGGGTGTCCATGCCGGTACAATCCCTACCATAGCCCATGCCCTTTGCTACCCCATAATAATCCTCACCTGTGTGGAGCAGATCATCACATACAAAGAAAATCAGCTCTGCCCTAAACATTGCAGATCAATCACTAGGGTTCTCGTGCCAACCAAAGTCGATGACCACTACTTGATTAATGACAATGCTCCCCTCTAACATCAGAAGGATAGTCCACTTCCAAATGGAGAATTTGAAGCTGGAAATGCAAAACACTAAGTCACTCGCAGGCCTAACAAGTCATATCCATTTCACAAGAACCATAAAAATCAGATGTAGTGCGCAGGAGAGGAGACTGCATCGGTATGGACATGTGATGGGCATGGATGATGATTGTTGGGTGAATAAGTGCCAAGTAATCCCAGTGGAAGAAGTCGCAGTAGAAAACAAAGAAAGACCTGCATGGAAGTGGTCAGAGCTGATCTTAAATTGTTCAATCTGATAAAGAAGATGAAAAAAAAAGAATGCGACAAGTGGAGAGATGCTGTACTGAGAAGGTCCCATTCAACCCATGCAAGCTTAGAACAAAGGATGTAAAATGATATGATATAGTTTTTAGCTTGATTAACAAGTCTGTTGAGCAGATTGATGCTAGAGTTGGGTCTATAACACAAATAGCCAATCATCTGTGAAATGTACGTAACTGGTTGGCAATCAATAAAAACACTAATATAAACTTTCATCTTGTTATAGTTAATATATACACAACCTTAGTATTGAGTGCTTATATTGGTACCACCTCAAGTAACACACAATGTTATGGGAATTATTTAATAAATCTATATAGACTTCAATTAGACTTGAACTGTAAGAGAAGATACCTGGAACAAATACAATGCTTTGACAATATATATCTGTGTGTGTGTGTGTGTGTATATGTGTATGTATGTAAGTACACTTATGTACCAGTGTCTGCTAGAAAGTTAATATTAAAACTGTATAATTGCAGATTATGTAAAATGCTTTAATAATAATTAACTCAAAAAAAAAACCATAACAAAATATTACATACTCAGATAGTAAAAAAATTCTTTGAACAGAATTGCAAAACATGGATAAATTTCATGGATTTTCAGTTGAAACTAAAGAATATACAAATTCAGCATTTTAGTGTTTATATATATATATATATATATATATATATATATAGCAGTGGGGATGGGGATATTGTTACAGCTTACATCTATGCAGGTTGCATCTTGTAGGAAGTTTCCCATAGGAGTCACACACCTATTATGAAAGCAATATGAAATGATGCCTTGCTCAAGAACACATGCCATCCAGTTCAAGAACCAAACATGCAGCCTTTAGTCCAACACATTAACCACTTGGCCATGCACCTATGGATGGAAATTAAAACAAAAAACCCTACTCATGGGTTAACAGGCTTCTATAGTTTCCATCTAACCAATTTCACACTTGGCTTTAAAGCCAGGATTGAAGACACTTAAGATGATTCATGTGATTACAAAATAACTTAACCACATGGATATGCTTGGGCTCATATAATGCAATACTAAATATCAAAACATTCCATAAGAGGACCTCATACATCATGTTTTTTTAAATATATGATATAACTGAATTTGACTTAGTTTAAATGAATGCTGGATTTGGCTAGTAAATATTCTGATTTAATGCTTTATGAGTTTTATGTAGGTTAAACTGGCCTCTGATAAGGTATTGTATCAAATGTGTCTCGAGTAATTTGATGATCACCAGTCCTATCATGAAAAGCAGCATGAAATGAAGTGTCTTCTTGCTCAGGAACACACTGTGCCATCCAGTCAAGGCAGAATGAAACCGACAACTACGACCATGAATGGGATTTAGATGAAAATTAATTAAAAATTTTGCTTAGTTGCAACACTAAAAATTTTAGATGTGTTAACAGTCAAATATGATCAAGTAGATTATTTGAATGGTACTTAATTTATCAAACTTAACCTTCAACAAGCTGTGGGCAACACGGCGCCGTAAGAGTAATCTCCCCTTAATAATGCAGTGTCAAGGGAAACAATTCATACAAATTATTAGCTGAAAGTTAATAGAATGAGAGGTAAGTCAACCCTGAAAGGGTTTGAACTCAAAATGTAAAAACGGATCTAGCTAATATAGTGTAATGCATTATGTCCGATACTTTACCGATTCTGAAAATCCATTACAGAATTTAAAAAATATCAATAGTTCATACATGAAATTTTAAAATGTGAATTATAAATCGTTTGTGGGGGTGAGAAAAAAAAACAAAACCTATTTAATATATTCAATCACTAGTGAAAGAGTAAATAAATGATATACATGCCACTTTAGAAATTATATTTTCCCATGATGAGAGAATATTTCAACACACAAAGCCCATTTTCTTTCTATATTTCTATTATATACAATATATTCCTTATTTCTATGTTACATATAAATATATATACTCATACACACATATACTACATCATTTAATGTTATATATATGTTATATATATATATATATACATACTACATGTTTTTGTTTACATGTGAGATGAGATATCAATCTTAAATTTGTTCTTTTAATACTCAGTCATCACTGCGTTAACTATATATATTTTGGAGGGGGTGGGGGTTCTTTTCTCTTTTTTTGCTTATCTTTCCAAATCAATGCAAAAAATAAAAAATAAACAAAATAATTATTAAAAAGTAATTTTGGGGGAAAGAAAAAAAACAAAATTTTTGTCCACTGAAATTTTCATCCAAGAGTTGAGTTTTCAGCCAGCATCAACAGAACAAATGACAACGCTGCAAGCATATGAAATCAACTTAAGGGAAGTTTAAAAGTTTCATTCATAAAGGCTGTGTGAATGATGAAACCAAATTTTCAGTGGTGTCACACATGCACTCACATACATGTTATATATATATGTGTGTATGTACAGGTATGAATGTGCAAACAAAATATCCAGTAATAATACTGATGATGTTAAAATACTGCTTATTCCTCGATACTTAGCTCAAAGTTCTCAATTTCATCAAACTCATTACTCATACGTTCAGCCCACTTTTCCATGTCCTTGTTCTGGAATAAATAAATGAAAAGGTTGTCTAAAAATGTGTAATATTTTTTTCTTTACTTCCAAATATTTGTTGTAATTCAAGAAAACCCATTTAAAATCTATTCAAAGTTACCTCCCTTGTACATTTTCTTTTTCATGTTTATACTACCATTAATTCAAGAGTCAATAGCCGAGTGTCCCAGATCATATCAGCATCAAAAAACCAATGTAAAATGATAAAATGTCTAAACAAATCCACACCTTTTGAACAAATTCTTTCTTTCCTTTCTTCGACTTGTGAGTATTTTTCTTTACTGGTGGTACATTATTGTCTAAAATGGAAGGAATATAACCTGAATAAGTTACAATAAAAAAAAAACTCAATAGTTGGATGTAAATAATTTTCAAAAGATATATCCTCTTTTTTACACATTTTTTTCTTTTTCCATGCTGGAAAGGTCAGTACAAGACATTTTAAGGGAGTGTTTCAACAGCTAGATACTCTTCATAACGACAACCTATGTTTAATCAGTAGGATATATATCTCTCATCTTCATCAAAACTTTATATTGTATTGTTTACACAAGACATACGAGGGTCAGCTGAAGGCTGACTATGAAGAGGTGATGCTAGGGCTGTGAAATCTTGCATGCATTAATTTTAACACTTCTAAATAACTACATTGTTTCTTTCCAGGGACTATGTTGAAAAATTAACCTCATTTGGTCATTCCATGAGAGTAGCTTAGTCAGCCTATGAACTTTTCGGCCAACCCTTCTAAGTGAATGTCTTCGTCACATTAACCCTTTAGCATTTAAACCGGCTATATCTGGCCAGAATTATCTCACCTCTTCCTGTTCAAACTGGCTGTAACACTCTACTCATACTGATGTTAAGGTATTGTTCTCAATATAAATATCAAAATCTGATAGATTCGATATTATTAAGCCTTTACTGTGAAAATACAATAGTAATGTAAATACTAAAAGGTTAAGCATTTTCGGTGAACTGCCATGCCTACATATATGCATACAAGGCCAGTCGAAAAAGTATTAGACTTTATTTTTCCTTCCAAAGGAAGTAATAGACATTAGAGAGACGTGTGCAGAGTGGATCTGCATTCATTCATGCATATATGTGGTATTTGGCAAGCTCACTGGCTGTATCTGTCATTATCATGTAACCAACATTTGAAATACTCTACATCTTACTCATCACATTTTCATTTCACTCCTCATGATAGAACATATGGAACAATGGTCTTACTTCAAGTTTTGCCAAAAGCTTGGAGATAGCCAAGTGGAAGCATTTTGATGACAATGCCATGAATATTACCCAAACAATTGGTATAACAGGTTCAAAGATGACCATAAACCAATGGAATGTGACTAGCTTGTTTAGAGGCTACTATTATCCTGTTGTTATCAATAAAGTTCAGACCTTGATAATGAAAGATCATTGTTTGAGAGTGCAGTAAATCGGTGATGGGGTTGAGTTGACCAATGACTTGTGAATAAAATTGCTAAGTGGAAACTGTAGGAATTAATCAGGCAACCTGTAACGTGTGTCTCACATAAACAATGATCCACAGCTAAGTACAATATGCAAAGATCAATACGTTACAGGTGACAAGAAAGGCATCTAGTCATAAAATACTGCCCCCACAAAAAAGTCTTGTTCAAGTTATGTCAGCATGGAAAAACATGTAAAAAGAATTATAATTAATTGTTTCTACTTTTGGCACAAGGCCAGCAATTATATCCCAGTGTATTACTGGTACTTTATTTTATCGATCCCCGTAAGGATGAAAGGCAAAGTTAACCTCGGTGGGATAAGATAAATTCACTCATTATATTAAAAGATTCAAAATAGAAAAGAAATCATAGTATTAATAATCAAAACTAAAAAAAAAGAAGAAAAAAAAACATTTTAAATGCCTTCAAGAAATGGCAAAGCTTGACTTAGTGGTTGAAAATGAAAAAATTAATATCAAAAATTTGACACCACCAATGGAAGGTGAAAAGATTAAGTACAGTAAATCATTTAACATCAGTATATTGTTTTGATATGTAAAATATTTATACCAAAATATAAATAGTGAAGTCTATATATGCATACATAAATATATTAAAATTTAGATATTTGCTTATAACAAGAGAAAAACCAATCCTCACCTTTAATTTCATCAATGTGTGATCGACAGAGTAACTGTAAACTACTGCGGCGTGAAGAAACATGAGCATATGTGCGCATTGATGAAGGTGATTGGAAATCCTTAACAGGTGAAATACTTAAAGAGTCCATTCCAAAACCTTTGGCAGGAGGTTTGTTGTTGTTGGCCAAAGATGAGTTTGGTGTTGAAGTGTCTGCAGTGAGAAATTTTGGCAGCATGACAGCTGAGGGAGAAGTGTTAGCCTTTTCAAGAACTGATTTCTTTGAGGGCTTCAAGTAACGCTCCACACTACCAACATATAAGAAATCCATGAAACCTTTCGAAGGAGTTGCCTTGTTCTCTTTTAGCTTGTCATTTTTATCAGTCTTTGTTTTTTTAATTTTAGAGACAAGTACAGGATAGGTGAAAAGGTCAATATGATTATCAGTGTCTCCAATAGGTGGAGGGTCATTTAATTTCAATCCAAGTTTATCACACTCAACAATCTGTTGTTTAGTAAAACCTGATATAGATGATTGGGGGGGTTTCTTAGCACCAACCATCTTATCAGATGATTTTGAAATGGTTTTTCTTACAGGAGGTAGACATTTGGGAATTACTGACTGTTTCACCTTCAGAATGTCAGCAGGAGATGGTCCCTCCATTGGTGACCGTTTCAATTGTGTATACGTTTTGGAGGCAACTGCAGCTAAATAAGGCCAAATGGAGGCACCAGGTACAGCATTGTTAGCCACTGTGCCCTGCTGATTTGAAACAGGTTTAATTTTTGACACAATTTTATTCTCTTTGTGTTTCATTACTTTTTCTTTCTCAATTTCCCTAAAACTGGGAACCTCATTAAGTATTTGGTCCAGAGGAGTGATAGACATTCTTTCAGTCACAAGAAATTGTTTTTTCTCACTTTGATGACTATATCCATTCACTGGAACAGCTTTATTCACAGCAGTTTTTCTCTTTGGCTGTACTGTCTTAGTGGCTGTCTTCACTTTTATCTTTTTTATTAATCCTGTGGGGACTTTTTTCTTTTTGTTGTTGAAAACAGCTTTTATTGCAGCTATTTTCTTAACAGATAAGTTTTTCTCTGCTGAACTTTGGATTTTACTGTTAGAATTTTGCTGTGAAGTAGATTTTCGACTTGAAGCTTGAGATGATCCCACTTGAAATTCTTCAAAGTCATATACATTTTTACTGGAGTCAAGATCATCAGTTACAGGTAAAAGAGATTTCTCCAAATCATCGTCAACTGAACCAGATAACTTGAAAAATTAAAGGAAAGATAGTTAATTTACAATTAGATAATTCATTACAATTCTGTTGAGTTATAATTCATTCTTACAAGCTTTCTTACACATACACAAAAACAAAAGCTGACCATACCCAATTGACCCTCTTAAAAGCGATGACACAGAACCGAGACCTCTGGCGTTACGCAATAATACAGAAGGCCCGACTTCCCGCGGGTACAAGCCGAAGCTGAAGCATATAGACAGTATGCCTTCCCCACTCCCACCGTTAACTGGTCATGTAGGTGTCACGACAAAAAAGCACCCAGTCCACACTGTAAAGTGGTCATGTAGGCGCCACAGTAAAAAGCACCCAGTACACACTGTAAATGAGGTTGGTGTTAGGAAGGGCATCCAGCTGTAGAAATCAAGCCAAAATCAGTTCTGTATGAACAAGACATGGTCACCTGACCTGGCATTGCCCACAACAGGACAACCCGTTTAACCCATGCTAGCGTGGAAGAACTGGACGTAAAACGATGATGATACAGATGAAAAGATAATAGTGCTGTTACCCAAGAAAAATAAACATTTTTTTATAATATTCATTTGTCTGAAGGAGCTCTTGAAAATATACATTGTTCTGTTCAAGAAATCTATATTCAAAAAGTGAATGTCAAACAGCTTTAATCTTAATTGATTTCTTTTAGTACAAAACTGATAGTTTTAACTCTTTAGCATTTAAACTGGCCGTATCTGGCCAGAATTCTCTCACCTCTTTCTGTTCAATCTGGCTGCTCATACTTATGTTAAGGTATTGTTCTCAAAATAAATAACATCAAAATCTCATAGATTTAATGTTATATGAGATAATTATGTAATATAAAGCCTTTACCACAAAAATGCAATAGTATATATAGAGTAATGTAAATGCTAATGAGTTAAAGAGATATTTATTTAAAAACAGACATGCTTACAGACATATGTGACATACTTTATCCAATGTGCTAAATTTTACATCGGCAGCACTATAATACCACTACACATCTATATTAATCCTTTAGCATTTACATTACTCTATATATATATACTATTGTATTTTCATGATAAAGGCTTTACCTCGTATAAATATCTCACATAATATCAAATCTGAGATTTTGATGGTATTTATTTTGAGAACAATACCTTAACATTAGTATGAGCAGCCGGTTATAGCCGATTTGAACAGAAAGAGGTGAGAGAATTCTAGCCAGATAAGGTTGGTTTAAATGCTAAAAAAGGGTTAAAGAACACCTGAACACACATACATCCTCCTTCAAGAAACACATAGATAAGTGCAAGAACATAAATAAAAAATACCAGCAATCTCAGAATACAAGAATCTATAATAACCAAACTGAAACCTAAAATCAACACTCAACTTGATTATTTTCAAAATTAGAAATATAGTAATAAAAGACTTCAAAAGACTACAAAAATCAATATACAGGTGAAAACTTCAATAATACAACAATCAGCTCCACTCTAAGTTTAGTGAAGAAACCAATTACTCATTCTGTCTGTAAATGTATAATGTACTAGCATAGTTATAATATAGTTATATTACATTTGAACCATATGTATTTTATCTACAAGAATTCCATACAATGAACCCAAAACACAATTAACATCAACCCTTTAGCATTTACATTACTCTATATATACTAAACATCGGTACGAGTGGCAGGTTACAGCCAGTTTGAACAGAAAGAGGTGAGAGAATTCTAGCCGGATATGGCCAGTTTAAATGTTAAAAGGTTAATTTAGATTTTAAAATCAATATATATTTTAAACAAAAGCACAAATAATTACATAAAACAATCTATTTAGTCTATTTAAGAATAAATATTGTATGTTTGATACAAAACATACACCCAAGTAGTAAATGCCCTGGGAGGTATGTTCATCTTTTACTGGTTTCAATCATTTGGCTAGGGTCAGCTGGTGCTTTGCCTTGAAAGGATTTAATCAATCATATCACCCCTAGTACACATTTTATTGATCTAAGTTACAGAACACAGACAGAAACACACAAACATATACACTGCCAGACCTCCTCCATCCCTCACCATGTCAAATCACTACACCAGTGATTCCCAACGTGAGGCACATGTCCCACAGGGGAGTGATTTGAAAGTGATATAATGCGACCAAACTTCCAGTTACACTTCGTCTACACATGATTTAAGGTTAAAACTGACTAAATTAGTGCCTCAAATAAAAATACTTTGTAGCATACATCAAACTCAAGGATCTCATGGCAGTATCGGTAGAGGGTCGGACGCCATGCTTTCCAGCATAGTTACGTCCCTTTACGGTTTGAGTTCAAATCCCGCTGAGGTTAACTTTGCCTTTCATCCTTACAGGGTCGATAAAATAAAGTACCAGTAATGCACTGGGATAATTGGTGGCCTTGTGCCAAAAGTAGAAACAATTAGTTTATCTTGAGCTCGGTGAGTTAAGTTGAACTTAAATTGGAATATCAAAGGGGAACATAAACATTTCTTTGGATGCTGAGGTGGGACATGGAGTAAAAAAAGGTTGGGAACCACTGCTCTACACATGTGAAATGATGATGAAAATATATACGAGCTTCTGATCAGTTTCTAACTACCAAATTTCATTCACAGGACATTGTATCAACCCACGGTATAGTAGAAGACACTTGCCCAAGGTGACTGAATCTGAAAGTACATGATTGCAAAACAAACTTCTTAACCACAACCATGCCTTCACCTATATAAAGTCTAAAGTGTCTCGAGCCCAGAGGATTATTAGGCTGGTGCTTATCCCAGTTTCCTTAGTGTTAAGCGACTGAGAGTACAAGACTCCCCCCCTGGACAGGACACCAGTCCACCAGAGTTAAATCTCCAGCTATTGCTGATACTCATTTTCAGCTGAATATACTGGAGCAATGTGAAATGAAGTGTTTTGCTCAAGAACAAACCCCAGTCACCTATATAAAATAAAGTATTTAATAAAATACCTACTTTTTTAGATGAAGATTTCTTTGTTGGTGTTTTCCTTTTCCTGGAACTTTGTGTAGTCATTCTCTGAGTTATTTTTGATTTTAGCTCAGCAAAGCCTAAATCTTCATTAGGTTCACTGTTAACTGATGAAGTAGTAGAATCAGTCTTTGTGTCAGAACCAGTTGATTTCACCAAACCACTGGCTCCTTCAGTAGATACTTCAGCAACTATTTCAGCAACTGTTAGACGAGAACTACATTTTCTTCTTGTTACCTCAGCTTTAGAGGTGGTTTGTGCTGGAGTATTTACTGAATTTCTAAGAGATGTATTTGCAGTAACTTTAGGAGCTTTTATTGTTGATGCATTATTAGCAGAGGTTTTAGAACTGTTATCCTTTAATCTGCTAACTTTAGTGTTTTTGGTCGGGCAATCATCTTCCACAATTGATTCCAAAACCTCAGCAACAGGAAACAATTTTTTATTTTTAGGACTGTCAGTAAGTTTACTAAGAATTTGTTGTACTGCCATCTCACTAGATTGTTGTTTGGTACTTGTGTGCTTCGAGCGAACAGGTTTTTCTGTTAGCTTCATTTCCTTAGAAAGAACTTTAGGTACAGACTGTACTTGTGAGCACTTCCTAGATCGGCTGTAGAATTGCTTGGGAGAAATCCCAGGTGCATCATTGTCTATTTCTTCCAGAGCTTCTTGATCTTCCACAATAGGGACTGTTTTCTTAGATCGAGTCATACGGCTTGGAATGTTGGATGATGCACAGTCATCCTTAACAGATTTAGCAGATCTAGTTAACCCTTTCTTACTGTAAAACATTTTCGGGGATAACTCAGAAGTAACAGTCTCAGTTTTATCTGTATTTAAAATGGCTCTGTTAGAACTTGCTTTGGTTTTCTTGTTTTGGCGATTTTCTAAAAGTTTTGGCTGAATTTTGCAAACCCTACTACTACTGCGTTTTACAACTTCAGGTTTCACTAATGTTTCGGAATTTTTAGCATCATGTACAAGTTCGGGTGATCCCTCCAGAGTTTTCAGTTTTTGTACAACTGGTGTTTGAGTTTCTTTCTTCCGACCCATTATGTCTTTGCGATTCATCAATAAAAGAAATCTAAAACAGAGGACAAAGATGAATGAGCATGATATAAAAGACAGAAAAAGATGTAGATTGAAAAAATACATAAAACAAAAAAGTTCAGTTCAGTCAAAAAGAACATTTCTCAAGAAGCCACTATCTACATCAGAGATTCTCAAAGTGGGCGCAAAGTTCAGCCAAAAGGGGGAATAGCAACACTTTGAAGTGGCCAGATCAGAGACCATCAGTAACTCCGCTGCTGCTGGCACAGAAAGACCTGATGTTTGTGTCTGATGCCACAAAGAGGTGGGGATTGGGTGGAGGAATAGGTTTGAGGTCTGTGTGTGGCTCAGGATGTTTTAGCCAAAGAGCAGCTAGGATCTCCTTCAATGGAGTGGAGGACAGTGTCCTCTGAAGCAACCACTCTGACCACAGCTGAGACATCACCCATGATGAGTTTGGCGTTTATACGGTCGCGTAAACGTTTAGTACTGAGGGTATCTGAGAGCAGAGGGTGTGATATCCTTGGACAGACTTTGGATGGCTGCTTGTCCAAAGGATAAAACATTGGCCTTGACAAAAGCTGCTGTCGACAGACCGCGTTGGTCAGCGCCAGAGTTGGGGAGGCCGAGGGCTAGGTGTTCCCAGTCGCTGGCTCGATTGAGGATGCGAGGGCATTGGCCACTGGCTCCCAGGATCTTGAGAGTAATCTTCCAGAGCCACCTGAGCTGGATAAGTTGACCAGCGTGGCTTGAGCATCAGACGAGCTTGCTGTCTCATCTGGTGGTGTAGTGGATGGCTGCAGCTGTGTAGACGAGGGAAAGAGAAAGTTGCTGCATCTCCATGTTGCGAGGGCACAGGAGGCTCGACACACCAAGCCAACACTGAAGTTCCGGCCTTTCTTCTGCCTATGTTCGGTGGTGCTGCATGTGATGCAAGTATCACCTAGTGGGGGTGGGGAGTGGAGCCAGGAACTGGAGCACTATTCAGCAGCATGGTTGTGTGGCTGGTAGTTTCCAGTCAGGGCACTTGGCTCAACAGAGGGTGGGTGGGGCGAACAAACTGAAATCAGGGGGAAGTGGGCAGGGTGATGATATGAAGGATGCATCATATCTGACATACACCAGATCCGAAGGCAACAGAAGACAAACAAAAAAACCCCAAAAAAACCAGGGTTGTTCTAGTGGGGAATATTGAAGATTGATATGCATACACACAGTAACACACACATTGTATGCATGTGCTCGTATGTGGACATTCTCATGTCCATATGTGTGTGTGTGTGTGTGTGTGTGTGCATACATATAAATCTAGGCCCGATTGTAAAATTTATCAATGGTTCATGATATAGTTATGTATTTATATACACAGATTATCATGCATGGGCAGATATACAATGTGTGTTTTTGATGTATACTCGAAGGCATATATGACTGTGTATGTAATGTGAGTGTAGTTATCAACAGGTAAAAGATTAATCAATATGTATGTAAATATATTTGCTCCTGGCTGGTTCTATGCGTTGTTGCCAGTGGAATATGGCAATGACGTTTTATCTCTAGTCTGCAACCAATCCTTTTTTTTTAATCTTATATTTCTGTTATTCCTCTCCGTTTTCTTCATCCAAACATAAACACGTTTGTACAGCGTTAGTGATGATGATGATGGAATAAATATGTATATATGTCTTGAATGATTGAGTAAGTCCACGGTGTTGAACTTGTTGCTGTTGGCTAGAGATAACTGCTGCCTGTCACGCTGATCGCTGGATCATCACCTGTGAGTCAATCCAGATACCTTCTTTAACCGAAAATGCTGGATCACTTACGAAAATATTTGCTTTTTTTTTATTTTAGTGAAATTCTAATGAATTTCGTTCTTTCTTTTTTTAGGGGGGAGGGATAGAGAGAAGTCGTTTTAGCTAGTTCTACGAAGCAAGAAAAATTAAATTGAGCGCGAAATGACAATTACTGAAAAGGAGTATACTACTGTTACATAACATACGGGCTGGAATGTTTCGTGAAAAAAGTTAACTTAGAAAAATAATTTAACAAATACTTTTTAATTATATATATATTATTGGGTGTTTGATAGACGTACTCCCAATATATAAAGTCCTGGCAACAACCAACTTTTGTTAATTGTAAATAGTATTGAGTAAATATAAACGGCAGAAAGTGTGTATATATTGTCTTTATTGTAATCACACACACACATATATATATATTTACTTGTCTATCTACAACCCCAATTTGGCATCACTAATTAAGTATTCCCATCCCGATTTCATTTACTCATGACTTCCTTAATATTGCATGTTTTTCACTGAAATCTTGTAGAAAAATATTTTCCATTAGGTAAGTTACGTAAATTTTGGTAAAATATTTGTTTTTCTTTATTTCATTGTCGTACGTTTATGTTTATCTTATGACAAAAGGTAACCATAATAAATACAGGTTAAGAAGCCACTACTGTTATTATTTATTTCCATTTGAATAAAAATGAAGATATAAACATATATTCAAGAAAAATACAATAAATATTAGGAAAATATGTTCGCAAAGTGATGGTTTGTTGGAATGCTTTACAAGAAAATTTGGTATATTCGACTACTATAATTCTAAGGAAAATTATGATTCTGTAACATAAATAATTTTAACTTGGAGATGATCAAGAAAGCACCTGTATGTGCTTAACACTATAATTAAGTTGTCACTCCGAGGGATATTAGATAATTTTTATTTATTTTTATATTTCAGGGCGGTCATATTGCCAGTAATTTATTTATTCGCTTTCCCTCATATTTATTCGAATAAAACGTTTTAATGCCTCACAAAAATGTGTATGTATTGATAAGTTTGAAAATCCAACGTAAAAGGATTTACCATTTTTATACCAAAATAAGACTTTAAAAGACGTCGACAAACATCACAGAAAAGTTTTCTATGTAAAGAAAAATCATAGCTAAAATTAAGAAATAAGAAGTCACTAGTAAATATATTTATAAATATTATAAGAACATAGAAATAAACGGCAACTTTTACACGAGCTGCTTCAAGTACGATATTATACATTACAATGGAAAACGAAAGTTGTAAATCTTTTTCTCTTAAATTACATGAAATATAGAAAATAAAATGCATTCATTCTAACACAACTTTACAAACTTACCAAATCTATACTGCTCAGATGTATGTTGACATTCATATAACTTCAAAGTTTACCGCCATCAAGTGTTTCTATTGCGCATGCGTATTGCCGCGTAAATTATTCCTTATAGACTATATAATATAGAGAATCTATAAATATTTTTGCTTTTCGATAAAACTTCACGTTTTTCAGTAAAGCATACATATTAAGGTGTTTCAAATAATAAAACAAGCTTCAATTGTTCGCCCTAGAAATAATTTTTCCTTTGAAACTTCTAATGGTGGGAAAACTAACAAACACTTGTCATGAAGTATGGAAGAGTGTTACAGTTATAATCGAGATGACAAGGAATATGCGAAGATGATAAATATCAAAGTTAGTTTGCTGGTGACACAAAACTTACTTGCTTTCGAGAAAATGTCACACATTACTAAAGTTGCTGCTATGCCGTGTTATTCCAAAAATCTTCATCACCATCAGTATATATTTTTATATTGGAAAAAAAAACCTGAAAGTATTCGATAATGAAAGTACAGTAACTGAAATAGAAGCATTCCCTAATGGAATATTTAGATTTCCGATTATATCTTGGATATTCTTCCATATCTATGGTTGATGACACAAATGATTGAACGCAATAACATTCATATATATATATATATACGATATTGACAAATGGAAACTATATTTATAAAACCATATTTATTTCATTATACATATTTCAAGGACACCAAGTTAAATTATGGTGTGCTTTCATCAGATAAAATATAATATAGACCAGTTTTATCAATAAATATTGATATACCCTTAAAGAATGCAACCATTACTGTTGGAAGCTCCTGGATAGTGGAGTTATATTTATACTTATATATATAAATCTTATATATATGTATGTATATATATATATATATATATATATATATATATTATTCAAAATATTAATAAATGAAAAATATTCTCATAACCAAAATATATATTTTATACATCTTTCAAAGGTACAATGGTGTTTCAGTACGTTTTCATCAGATATAATATATGAGAGATTGGATATGCGACATACCGCTACGGTTTTGATTATTCAATTCCTGTAGTTGAATAATCAAAACCGTAGCGGAATGTCGCATATCCAATCTCTCATACTTTATCTGATGAAAACGTACTAAAACACCATTGCACCTTTGAAATATGTATAATAAAATATATATTTTGGTTATGAGAATATTTTGAATAATATTAAATACTCCAGAAAAATATTGTCGAGTGCTTCTAATCTATTGTAAAATTGTATTCGTTGAATAATCAACGAACCATATAAACTTTGGTTATATATATATATATATATATATATATATATATATATATATATATATATATATATATATATATATATATATATTAGAAAGATCGAGTATCGAAAAATCGGCGCACGAGTTCACGAAAAACGAAATTCGATATGAGCGGCAGAGGGCTCAATAATTCAGATGAATCAGAGCTATAACTATCGTTAAAATACCGTCACATATAGAACAAGTCTACAATCAACCATACGATTTAAAATCGATAAAGGAAGATTCGGGCCAAACAGATAAAAAATATCAATAAAACAATACGTCAATAATTTAAATGAATGTAAAATCATACCCGGACCCACTAGAAAGGTGTTAAATCTAGCTTCATGGGTTTCTGTAAATCCTTAGACAGTACTCTATCAGCTCACATATAAATATAAAAGCCTACTAGAATAAGTGGAACGGAGTTTACGTTGTCAACGAGTTTTATCCTGGCGGCAAAGGAGTCAACTAGCGGTGAAAAACGCACATGGCATTAGACAAGGGAGATGACCCCTATATCCGCGAAAACAATTCGAGTGAATGTGGAAATACACATATCGAATTAGAGTGCTCAATAGACATGTTAAAATAAAACAAAAGCTATTCATCACTCAATAGAATCGACAAAAAATGAGCAATAAAATTAACTGGTGGATAGCTATGTCCAGAGCTAAATATATTAGAAAGATCGAGTATCGAAAAATCGGCGCACGAGTTCACGAAAAACGAAATTCGATATGAGCGGCAGAGGGCTCAATAATTCAGATGAATCAGAGCTATAACTATCGTTAAAATACCGTCACATATAGAACAAGTCTACAATCAACCATACGATTTAAAATCGATAAAGGAAGATTCGGGCCAAACAGATAAAAAATATCAATAAAACAATACGTCAATAATTTAAATGAATGTAAAATCATACCCGGACCCACTAGAAAGGTGTTAAATCTAGCTTCATGGGTTTCTGTAAATCCTTAGACAGTACTCTATCAGCTCACATATAAATATAAAAGCCTACTAGAATAAGTGGAACGGAGTTTACGTTGTCAACGAGTTTTATCCTGGCGGCAAAGGAGTCAACTAGCGGTGAAAAACGCACATGGCATTAGACAAGGGAGATGACCCCTATATCCGCGAAAACAATTCGAGTGAATGTGGAAATACACATATCGAATTAGAGTGCTCAATAGACATGTTAAAATAAAACAAAAGCTATTCATCACTCAATAGAATCGACAAAAAATGAGCAATAAAATTAACTGGTGGATAGCTATGTCCAGAGCTAAATATATTAGAAAGATCGAGTATCGAAAAATCGGCGCACGAGTTCACGAAAAACGAAATTCGATATGAGCGGCAGAGGGCTCAATAATTCAGATGAATCAGAGCTATAACTATCGTTAAAATACCGTCACATATAGAACAAGTCTACAATCAACCATACGATTTAAAATCGATAAAGGAAGATTCGGGCCAAACAGATAAAAAATATCAATAAAACAATACGTCAATAATTTAAATGAATGTAAAATCATACCCGGACCCACTAGAAAGGTGTTAAATCTAGCTTCATGGGTTTCTGTAAATCCTTAGACAGTACTCTATCAGCTCACATATAAATATAAAAGCCTACTAGAATAAGTGGAACGGAGTTTACGTTGTCAACGAGTTTTATCCTGGCGGCAAAGGAGTCAACTAGCGGTGAAAAACGCACATGGCATTAGACAAGGGAGATGACCCCTATATCCGCGAAAACAATTCGAGTGAATGTGGAAATACACATATCGAATTAGAGTGCTCAATAGACATGTTAAAATAAAACAAAAGCTATTCATCACTCAATAGAATCGACAAAAAATGAGCAATAAAATTAACTGGTGGATAGCTATGTCCAGAGCTAAATATATTAGAAAGATCGAGTATCGAAAAATCGGCGCACGAGTTCACGAAAAACGAAATTCGATATGAGCGGCAGAGGGCTCAATAATTCAGATGAATCAGAGCTATAACTATCGTTAAAATACCGTCACATATAGAACAAGTCTACAATCAACCATACGATTTAAAATCGATAAAGGAAGATTCGGGCCAAACAGATAAAAAATATCAATAAAACAATACGTCAATAATTTAAATGAATGTAAAATCATACCCGGACCCACTAGAAAGGTGTTAAATCTAGCTTCATGGGTTTCTGTAAATCCTTAGACAGTACTCTATCAGCTCACATATAAATATAAAAGCCTACTAGAATAAGTGGAACGGAGTTTACGTTGTCAACGAGTTTTATCCTGGCGGCAAAGGAGTCAACTAGCGGTGAAAAACGCACATGGCATTAGACAAGGGAGATGACCCCTATATCCGCGAAAACAATTCGAGTGAATGTGGAAATACACATATCGAATTAGAGTGCTCAATAGACATGTTAAAATAAAACAAAAGCTATTCATCACTCAATAGAATCGACAAAAAATGAGCAATAAAATTAACTGGTGGATAGCTATGTCCAGAGCTAAATATATTAGAAAGATCGAGTATCGAAAAATCGGCGCACGAGTTCACGAAAAACGAAATTCGATATGAGCGGCAGAGGGCTCAATAATTCAGATTGTTTTATTGATATTTTTTATCTGTTTGGCCCGAATCTTCCTTTATCGATTTTAAATCGTATGGTTGATTGTAGACTTGTTCTATATGTGACGGTATTTTAACGATAGTTATAGCTCTGATTCATCTGAATTATTGAGCCCTCTGCCGCTCATATCGAATTTCGTTTTTCGTGAACTCGTGCGCCGATTTTTCGATACTCGATCTTTCTAATATATTTAGCTCTGGACATAGCTATCCACCAGTTAATTTTATTGCTCATTTTTTGTCGATTCTATTGAGTGATGAATAGCTTTTGTTTTATTTTAACATGTCTATTGAGCACTCTAATTCGATATGTGTATTTCCACATTCACTCGAATTGTTTTCGCGGATATAGGGGTCATCTCCCTTGTCTAATGCCATGTGCGTTTTTCACCGCTAGTTGACTCCTTTGCCGCCAGGATAAAACTCGTTGACAACGTAAACTCCGTTCCACTTATTCTAGTAGGCTTTTATATTTATATGTGAGCTGATAGAGTACTGTCTAAGGATTTACAGAAACCCATGAAGCTAGATTTAACACCTTTCTAGTGGGTCCGGGTATGATTTTACATTCATTTAAATTATTGACGTATTGTTTTATTGATATTTTTTATCTGTTTGGCCCGAATCTTCCTTTATCGATTTTAAATCGTATGGTTGATTGTAGACTTGTTCTATATGTGACGGTATTTTAACGATAGTTATAGCTCTGATTCATCTGAATTATTGAGCCCTCTGCCGCTCATATCGAATTTCGTTTTTCGTGAACTCGTGCGCCGATTTTTCGATACTCGATCTTTCTAATATATTTAGCTCTGGACATAGCTATCCACCAGTTAATTTTATTGCTCATTTTTTGTCGATTCTATTGAGTGATGAATAGCTTTTGTTTTATTTTAACATGTCTATTGAGCACTCTAATTCGATATGTGTATTTCCACATTCACTCGAATTGTTTTCGCGGATATAGGGGTCATCTCCCTTGTCTAATGCCATGTGCGTTTTTCACCGCTAGTTGACTCCTTTGCCGCCAGGATAAAACTCGTTGACAACGTAAACTCCGTTCCACTTATTCTAGTAGGCTTTTATATTTATATGTGAGCTGATAGAGTACTGTCTAAGGATTTACAGAAACCCATGAAGCTAGATTTAACACCTTTCTAGTGGGTCCGGGTATGATTTTACATTCATTTAAATTATTGACGTATTGTTTTATTGATATTTTTTATCTGTTTGGCCCGAATCTTCCTTTATCGATTTTAAATCGTATGGTTGATTGTAGACTTGTTCTATATGTGACGGTATTTTAACGATAGTTATAGCTCTGATTCATCTGAATTATTGAGCCCTCTGCCGCTCATATCGAATTTCGTTTTTCGTGAACTCGTGCGCCGATTTTTCGATACTCGATCTTTCTAATATATTTAGCTCTGGACATAGCTATCCACCAGTTAATTTTATTGCTCATTTTTTGTCGATTCTATTGAGTGATGAATAGCTTTTGTTTTATTTTAACATGTCTATTGAGCACTCTAATTCGATATGTGTATTTCCACATTCACTCGAATTGTTTTCGCGGATATAGGGGTCATCTCCCTTGTCTAATGCCATGTGCGTTTTTCACCGCTAGTTGACTCCTTTGCCGCCAGGATAAAACTCGTTGACAACGTAAACTCCGTTCCACTTATTCTAGTAGGCTTTTATATTTATATGTGAGCTGATAGAGTACTGTCTAAGGATTTACAGAAACCCATGAAGCTAGATTTAACACCTTTCTAGTGGGTCCGGGTATGATTTTACATTCATTTAAATTATTGACGTATTGTTTTATTGATATTTTTTATCTGTTTGGCCCGAATCTTCCTTTATCGATTTTAAATCGTATGGTTGATTGTAGACTTGTTCTATATGTGACGGTATTTTAACGATATATATATATATATATATATAGTACGTTATTCCGGGTTGAATCGGAGGTAACCACAGTAAGTAAGGTACTCAATACATTGCAGAGTATAAAAGTTTTAATATAGATGAGATTCTGATGATTTCTAAAGAATGAAACAGTTCTAGTCCTGTAGAATCTCATCTATATATATATGTGTGTGTGTAGATACGTATGATAGGGGTGTATATGAAATCATATCTTATAAACATATAGTTTGTCCATAACGAAAAAATTAATTTCTCTGTGAACACACCACAGATTTTGCCAGTAGCCGTCGAGAATGCCAGACAGAACTATTTCAAGATTCGTTAATTTTTCATCAGTGATATTCACTCAACCGGTACTGAATGAAAATAGACTCTATAGATTTTACGTGATGAGCATTTCCAACCGCTGTTTTCTACTTGCTATGTGCAAATGAGCATCAGACATATGTATTGTCAATAAGGCTATATACAGCACATCTCAATTCATCCAGGGAAAATTTTGAGTTCGATACTTGGACCGGTGTGTTTTGTCCTTGCTCCAATTCATTTGGCTGTAGAAATGGGTTGCGATGTCACTGGTGCCTTTGCCTTTCCTTTGGACAACATCAGTGACACGGAGAGAGGAGACCGGTATGCATGGGCGACTGCTGGTCTTCCACATAAACACCTTGCTCGGGTTTATGTCTCTGAGATGAACTTCCTTGGTGCATATCCTATGTCTGGAGTTTTGGAAACAGGGAGACCTCCCACCCACTTTTGGGTGGTTGAGAGATGTCTTCTCTTGTGAAAGTGGGTATAACTTTCATAATGCAAAATCTCCCTGTTTGAGTTTTTAAAGGTTGGCAGGTCTGATTCCAGCAGTTCCAGCGTTCATATCGACTAACCAGGATGTAATGGTCAACAATCTCACACACTGATCCGTTTAGGTCTCTCTCTCTCGGCCAGGTCAGCGCGTTGAAATCGGTGGGATAGGGGTGAAACGTCCGAGGTCCTTCCTCCCTTTTCCGGGGAAAAAGAGGTAAGGTTAATTGATAGCACACGAAGAAAAAAATGATTTTCCACTAAAATCGGTGGCGGTGTCGATCTATAAATTTATCATCTTTTATTCAAATATAGTGTGTCTAGGACTTCCTTATCCAATGTGTTCTGCTATTTGTAAGATTTTATTGCAATTTCACGGATATATATACGTGAACAGCGACAAGCGACAATAAGTGGTCTCCCTTAGGTTTGTAACTCTTGTATAGTTTTAGTTACTGGAGAGAAGAGTCACTATCAAAATATTTATTTCACAATGGTCTGTGAGAAATGTAAGTATACTGTTTAAATATATATATATTATATTATAACTTTGATGTGCACTAGTTTCGAATGTTATATTTTTTAACAAGATCGCTAATATATCAGGCAATATTATGTTATTTCGGAAAAACAATATTAATTGTTACTGTTTTGTATTTTTTATTTTATCCTCATATCAACCTTAATTGAGCAGATCTGTGTTAGGAATACAGAAATACGTTATCTAATGTATCCTTTCCATATTTAAGAAGATTTAATTCATATTTCTAGCTGGTCGAGTGAACGCTTAGACGTTCTGTAATTGGCTCAATCTATAGTTGTTTTAACACTATTTAGCGATGTATTTACAATTACCTGGTGTTTATATTTGTTGTGGTGGTGTACACACTTTTTTTTTTTTTTCCCACTTGGACCCTTTTTCGGCACTACAACGCTATTAGCTGTCAGTCCAGTGGAAAACAGGCGAAGGTGACGTCACTCGTCAACATCGTTTATTTCCGTATTACTACCACGCGTAAGTGGAGTTTTCACGCGTTTTTTTTGAGAGAGAGGGGGAAGACTTAAAAGGGCCAAATTAGAAAACAAGTCATGGTTATAAAGCATATCGATGTAAGTGGAGTTACTTAAATGAAAATATAGGTGGCCCTTAAAAGGGCCAAATTAGAAAACAAGTCATTCATAAATTTAAGTTTTATAATAAACATTTTTTCACCAACAAATATGACAGCTAATAGCGTTGTAGTGCCCGCAATTCTGTATCTTTACGTATATTGCGCATAGATACGAGGGTTGACAAAGATACTCTCATGGAATGTGACCAAATGAGGTTTATTTTTCAACATAGTCTCCCTTGCGTTCCACACACTCCTTCCATCGGTGTTGCAGTACTGAGATCAATGTTTTCCTCGGTAGTGGCAGTTGTAGGACGTCCAGACATTGGGTCATCTTCAAGAATCCCCTATCCTTTCCTAAATTCGGCTGCCCACTTTTGCACAAAGGAAAATTGTGGTACAATATTGTAAGGTCTGCTTATAGCATTATCCATCTTTCAAAAATGAAGGTCCACATTTCGTCGACTTCAATACATTTTATTTCATTTTATTGTATTGTAAACATTAACTTTTATGGAAATTTTATTACAAAATTTCAATTTAGTTCGATTTTTTGGAATTTATTTAACAAACATGGAAAAATAAGAAAAAGAATAAAATAAAAAATAATTTGATTGCCTTTAATAAAGAAGATAGAGTGGAACTGATTTCCAGGTCATACTAATGAAACAAGGTTTTTTCCATTACTGATATTATCTGTCTGCCGCAAGTCCTGGTAGAAGATGCTACACGAACTAAAGTATTTTACTGAAGGACGCAACATGCTGCAGGATCGAAGAAACGAGCCCATGACTTTATAATGGTTAGTCCAGTACCGTAACCCCTAAGGCATGTGCCTTGACAGAGGAAAGGTAAATCATATTATAACAGATTAGATAGGTACTATGTTAGATATTACTATGTGTCATATTATACCAAAGGGGAAGTGTGCTGTATAATAAACATTGATTTCAGGTTGATTCAATAACTACCCGGTCCCAAATATGAACCCATGAACTTATGGTCGTCAGTCAAACACTTTAACCATTGTATGTATGTATGTATGTATACACGTATGGATTGATGTATGTGTGTATACATGTATGTATGGATGTATGCATGTATGTATACATGTATATATGTAAGTATGTATGCGTGTATGAGAACAACTGGAAGGACTTCAGGGGCTCGGTCTATGAGGCTTCAGCAGAGGTCCTTGGCTTTGTCACAAGAAAACAAGGACTGGTTTGATGAGAATGACCAGGAGGTAGACAAAAAACAAAAGGCACTTGATGCAGTTCTTAAAGGTGGTATCTCTGTTGGTGACAATTATGAGCGTTACAGACAGGTAAAGAAGGAAGTGCAAGTGAAACTCAGGGCTATGCAAAATACCTGGTGGAGCAACAAAGCAGATGAAGTTCAAGTGGCATCTGACGGCAACAATGTGAAACTGCCGCACTTTCTACTCACAGAGGTGTATGGCCCTTTCAGCTCTCCAGTGGCCCCTTTGAGATCGAAAGATGGCAAGCAATTACTGCGCGACCCAAAAGACACTCAACAGATAGAGAGATCACTTTGATGAGCTCTTAAACCAGCCATCCCAGGTTGATGATGATTTCATTTGTTCCATTCCTATTGAACCAGTGAAGCATATGAAATGGCTAATGTATCTTCTCTTGCAGAGGGGACTTCTGTTGTGCATAAGCTGAACTGTGGTAAGTCTCCTGGTATGGATGGTCTGAGTGGAGCGGTTTTGAAGTGTGGTGGTGAAAACTTCACGCAGCGCTTGACTGACCTCATGAAAATGTTGTGGGAAGATGAGAATGTCCCACAAGAAGGATGCGCTCATGGTGATTCTCCATAAGGGAAAGGACGGCAAGGACAAATGTGGCAATTATCATGCCATATCCCTTCTTTCAGTAGTTGGTAAAGTCTTCTCAAATATTGATGGATAGATTGATCCCAAGAGTTGCTCTGAATGTGTTGCCTGAGTCGCAGTGTGGGTTCAGAAACGAAAGAGGAACAGTGGATATGTTCGTTTCTGCTCGGCAGCTGCAAGAAAAGTGTATTGAACAATGTATGGACCTTTACCAGGTCTTTGTTGACTTGACAAAGGCTTTTGACACTGTCAATCGAACTGCGTTGTGGGAAAAAAATTCAAGGTAGGGTAGAAGATTCTGCACCTTTTCCATGATGACATGAAGGCTTTGGTCAGTATTGGTGGTAGCATCTCTGAACCAATATCAGTTGAAAATGGAGTGAAACGGGGACATTCCGGCTCCAACTCTGTTTTCCTTATATTTTACGATAGTGTTTCTCATGGCATTCAAATATTGTTCTCATGGGGTTTACATCAGGTATCGCACTTCAGGAAGGTTGTTCAACATCAGGCGCTTTGATAAAAGCACAAAAATATTAACATCTATAATCCGAGAGTTTTTGTATGCAGACGACTGCGATCTTTTTGCACACTCACAAAGTGACATGCAGCATATTATGAACTCTTTTTCTGCAGCTTGCAGCACTTTGGGCGTCACAATAAGCTTGGAAAAGACTCTTGTCATGTATCAGCCAGTACCTGGAAACTAGTACACTGCACCAAGTGTGTACGTTAACGGAAAGAGGCTAAAAGTTGCTGACAAGTTTGTTTACCTTGGTAGTACGTTGAACACTTCATGCACACATGATAATGAAATATCCTTAAGAATCAAGAAAGCCAGTGATGCTTTTGGACGAGGTATCACTATCAAAACCAAGGTGAAAGTGTATCTGACTTGTGTCGTCTCCTCTTTACTTTATGTTTGTGAAACGTGGGTCACATACAGAAAGCACCTCAAGGATCTGGAGAGATTTCACCAACAATCTCTTCATAAGTTACTTGGGGTGTGGTGGAAAATGTTCGCCAGTGATTTGGAAGTTCTAGAACGGAGCAGGTGCGTGACTATAGAGAGCATAATCTTTCGGTATCGGTTGAGGTGGTGCAGTCACGTGGTCCGGATGTCTGATGATTGTATTCCAAAGCAACTTCTCTATGGAGAACTGTGTGAAGGAAGGCGGTACCGGGACTGTATCAGGGGCACCTTGGCTTGTGCTGGAATTTCATCTGACGAATGGGAGAAAATGGCTGACGAGCGTGTGAAGTGGAGACGTTTGACCAAGTCAGGTGGTGAACACTTTGAAACTTGTCGGAGAGAACACCTAACACTGAAAAGGAAGGTGAGGATTGAGACTGTTCTGAACTGCCTGCTGTAGAACATCATCTGGTTTGCCAGCACTGTGGTCGAGTCAGCCTGAGCAAAGCTGGTTTGACTAGACATGAACAAAGTCATATCAGTAGACCTCATGTAGATTATGATCTGAAAAGGTGCAAGAAATGTACAAGCATGGGAGGTCTTAAAAGATACATGTGAACATACAGCCAGAACAAAGCAATGGAAGGTTTCGGGGGAGCCTAAAGTTGCCATGTGTGTGCCAGCGGGTGCAAGTATTTGGCTGGTTTAAAGAGTCACATTTGTGCTTCAATATTTTTGAACATTTTATCGGGCGATGGCAATACTTGAACATGAGTTTGTAGCCATCATGTAGTATGTATGTATGTCGGGTCACTCTTGAGTGCTACTGGTAACATGTAACCCAGTACAACCTGTCGCATGGTCAGGTCGTCAGCGACTAAACTGGCAACCCCACCAAGTTTACTTGATTTTGTACACCCTGCAGGACAAAAAACAAAACCTAACAAAGGGCGGAAGATCTCATAAGAGTCAACGGCCATCCAAAAGTGTGTAAATATGTATATACACATGTACATATGTATGTATATGTATATGTGTATATAAATGGGTGCATGTGTATGTACATGCGCGGGGACATAGAAATAATCGGGCTGGACACCCGATCGCGCAGTTAAACCACTGGGAGTGAAGGACCCCTAGCCTTTGTCAGGGCATTCTTCTAGGAGAAGGCAACTCAGGAAACTGGGATAACCCCGATATAAAACCTGAGGCTCAGTAGTTACCGATGATGTTGATATTTTCTTTTCGGGTTATAGCTACTGTCGCTCAGAGAGTGGGATTGGCTCAGTACACAGTCTTTCCTCACTTTAAAAATATTCGTCACGCACAGGCATTGCACGATAGAATTAATTAATAATTATTAATAATGGTATATCGTGCAATGGCCATACTCGATAACGAGGGGGCAGCCATCATGTATGCATGTATGTGTGTGTGTGTGTATATATATATGTGGGTGTGTATATATATGTCTCCATATACATATTTATTCAGCTGATATAGGCTGGATTGGTTGGAATATCCTGACGCGAATTCTTTCTGCTCTGTTAAATCGAAACAAATCTTGACTTTTTATTTGAGGTTTTCATATAAGAGACCGGGAGACCATGTTGATACTATGAAGGCCATTTGTCCTAAGCCGCCTGGACTATTGCTCCCAGCTGTGGTCACCCCATAGTATCAAACTAACCACGGAACTTGAGACAATCCAACGAAGCTACACCAAGAGGATTGCACGATGAAGGAGATGAGCTACTGGGAGAGGCTAAAAGAACTGAAACTCTACTCCTTGGAACGAAGACGGGAGAGATATGCAGGGATATACATATGGAAAATCCTGGAGGGACTAGCGCCAAACTTTGGTATTGAGAGCAGGACCAACCCCCGAATAGGACGTCACTGTGTGGTGACAAAGGTCCCGTCTTCCACATCTAGAACAAGAAGCAGATATTGCAATAGACTGGGGTTCAAAGGCCCTCAACTCTTCAACAAACTGCCAAGGAATTTGAGAGATCTACATGGTGTGGCCGTGGATATTTTCAAGAAACTTCTCGACACCCTGTTATCCAGGATCCCGGATGAGCCCACATCCCGGTACGAAGGTAACCTAAGGGCAGCAGCAACAAACTCCCTCTTACATCAATGGCCAGCCAACACAGGCTGGAGATAGAATGTGTAACAACAAGGGCAGTGCCCAATCATGGTCTCAGCCGGATGGCTGGAACAGCTAAAAGAGTATATATATTTAATATAGAAATGGCTTCAACAGGACTAGAACTGTTTCATTTGGAGGAAATCATCAGAAAAGCTGACTGTCAATGTAATATGGTGTTATTTTCTGGTGGTAGAGGAGGGTAGTAAATTGATGCTAAGTAGACAAACACACACACTGACAGGCACTCCTAATTTTCAAGATTCATTTATTCCAAACAAACAAAGGGTTTTCATTGAGTGGCAATATTAAAATGCTCTGCTAAAAGATATAAATATGTGTGTGTGTGTTTGTGTATGTGTGTGTGTGTGTGTGTGTGTGTATATATATATATATATATATATGTGTGTGTGTGTGTGTGCAAATTTCAATAATATTAAGACACCCTAATGGGGGTTAAACGCCCTATAGTGAAAAGTTTGGCCAATAAATGGAACAAGATTTTACGAACTCTTCCTATGGTTTTGGAGATATACCCCCATAACCATATATATTCTGAAACTACATTGCCCAGGGTACTTGTATAAGTATATTTCATTTTAATCAAAGGGTTCATCGGAGGCACACAACCGTCGCTGAAACTTTACCTTCGATTTATATGAAATTTAAACCATAGGTAAATGACAAGATATGATGCCTATTCACAAAATTTCAGCAAATTTCAATAAAATTAAAATACCCTAATGGGGGGTTAAACCCCCTATTAGGGTTCACCGGTGGCACAAACCCCTGCTGAAAAGGTTTTCCCTTCGATTTATATGCAATTTAAACCATAGGTAAACGACAAAATATGATGCCTATTCACATCATTTCAATAAAATTACAATACCCCAATGGGGGTTAAACGGCACAAAATCCCCGCTGAAAATTTTTTCTGTTCGATTTATATGCAATTTAAACCATAGATAAATGAAGAGATATGATGCCTATTCACAACATGTCAATACTATAAGACATCTTAATGGTGGTTAAACCCCCTATTAGGGTTCCCCGAGGGTATAAACCCCCGCTGAAAACTTTTCCTTTCGATTTATATGAAACTTAAACCATAGGTAAATGACAAGATATGATGCCTATTCACAAAAGTTTTCAATTGATATTTTGAAAAAAATTATTTACAAGAAACAAAATAAGAATAAGATTTAATAATGCAATTTTGATTTGATATATTACAAAAAATCTTAGAGAAAACTCTGGGGTTAAATGAGAGAAGTGCATCCACGATAGTTTTCCATGAAGAGAGAGTCAATAACAAACATCTTGGAGTTCGGATTAGTTGATAACACATGAAAAAAAGATGAGGGAAAAATTTTGGGTGTTATGTGGTGTGATGTAGTGAGGTGTGGAGTGATGTAGTGAGGAGTGGTGTGTTGTGTGGTGTAGTGCTGTATGTTTTTATGTGGTGTGGTGTGGTGTGGTGCAGTGAGGTTCTTCATCTTTATCTTTCTCTTCATCTGTGTAATCATCTTTGTTTTGTCTTCCATCTAAACAAAAAAAAAATATATAAAACATATGTAGCCAATCTCTCAGACTTTTACAAAGCTCCAGAGAGATAAATTTAATATAAGTGGTGTGTTCCTGAACAGAGATACTACAAAATAGCTTAATAGCTATATATATATATATATATATATAAATAAATATACATGGGTGTGTATGATTGTGTATAGAAGATTATATTAATAAAAGGAATTCCAACTTTGTCTGATTTACTCATTTTATTTACAATCCTTTAAAATTATAATGGTATTAGAATGAAATAGCAATCTTCAGGTTCATATTCTGTGGTGACAGTCAAGTTTACAATTTTCAACTGTAATGAGGTGGGTAAATGTTGTGCCTTATATACAGTGAAAAGCGGCTACAGAATGCTAAATTTTGCAAACTGTATTTCGACCAATCGGTGTGTAGTTTCACTGGATTACTGAAGCTGATTGGTTTAGGCATCACGGTTGGTTGGGCATCTCTAACGACTTCTATTTGGCCCTATTCAAAGCATCAATTGTTTTGCTATTTTTAGAAAGGATGAAAATAGCATTTTTTAGAATTTTTATAACCCTAAGAATTATTATTGTTCATTTAGCTTGGGTTGGAATTTTGAAAAATATTCCCAAATGCAAATATGAACTGCAAAAGCAGAAATCTAATTTACTGCATTAAATGCCCGAATTGTGAAGAACTATATGTCGGTCAAACTGGAAATGCACTATCGGAACGTGCACGGGTGCACCGACAGCAAATCAAAGACCCAAATGTCCGTCAGATACCCCTGAGTAACCATCTAGCAACTTATTTATAATATTTCCATTCTACAAATTACACAGGCCAAGTGAAATCAAGAGAAAAATCAAAGAAAAGAATTTTATTGATAAATTCCAACCCAAGCTAAATGAACAATAATAATTCTTAGGGGTATAAAAACCCTAGAAAATGCTATTTACATCATTTCTAAAAATAGCAAAACAATTGATGCTTTGGATAGAGCCAAATAGAAGTCATTAGACATGCTCAACCAACCATGACGCCTAAACCAATCAGCTTCAGTAATCCAGTGAAACTACACACCAATTGGTCG
>OZ024746.1:85847675-85890175 GCA_964016885.1 Eledone cirrhosa | reverse complement strand
GTATTCACACTTCAACAGCAAAGTAATCAAAGTGTGTATATATTTTGGTGGGGACACCGTGTGTGTATATATATATATATATATATGTGTGTGTGTGTGTGTAACTAGTAAAACTGTAAAAATGCAGCGGTATATTCTAATTTGGCCCTTTTAAGGGCCACCTATATTTTCATTTAAGTAACTCCACTTACATCTATATGCTTTAATAAAAAAAAAAATTAAAAACGCGTGAAAAAAAATTTTTTTTCATTTAAGTAACTCCACTTACGCGTGGTAGTAATACGGAAATAAACGATGTTTTGCTTTCATCGGCTGCTTTCGACTGACAGCTAATAGCGTTGTAGTGCCCCTTTTTCTGTTTCTCCTTTGTTTCTCCTTTTAATTTGTACTCCTGGTGTAGGGCTTAAACCCGATACGTCGAACTTTCTTTCCTCTTTCCAATATAAAGCGTGAAACTAATAACACTTTTTGTACTCCTGTTAGTTGTCTCCTTGAACTATATATATATAGAGAGAGAGAGAGGGGGGGGGGGAGAATTTACATATATATAATCCTTCGTTTTAAATATCGCGGAAGTGAAAGACAAAAATGAAACAGATCGACAATAACATGAATATCGTTTTAAGTATCATGTGAGTGAAAAATTCGGTAATCTCCGTATTTAATTGAACGATCTCCTTACAACAATCAGCAATAATACTTGGCTGTGTGTATTTTGTTTACATAATGAAGAAATGTTTGAGCGTGATTGACAAGTGTGTGTGTGAGAGAATCGTAAAGAGCATTATTTTCCAGCATAGTTACGTCCCTTTACGATCTGAGTTCAAATCCCGCCGAGGTTGACTTTGCCTTTCATCCTTACGGGGGTCGATAAAATAAAGTACCAGTAATGCACTGGGTAATTGTTGGCCTTATGCCTAAAGTAGAAACAATTATTAACAGAATGCAAAGGGGACGTAACTAAATGCTGAAAAGCATGTATGATGCCCCAATGATTTTGCCATCCACAATAATATATGTTAAAATTTGAGGTTCTGTTTATAATAAAAGAATGACTTCATATTTTAGGTCAGACCAAACTTGGCAAAGTTATCACGCCAGATCCATGGAAGAGTGGTGCCAGGAATACAACAGGTAATTGCTTGCTATTCTGAGAGGAATTGTATGTGTGTATATATATATGTGTGTGTGTGTGTCTGTAGATAGAGAGAGTAGAAATAGGAGTGACAACATAATATAGTCTAATAACGGGGCGTATAAATCCACTGGACGGAAAACGATGGGTATCAGCACACACACATACAAATATATATATATATATATATATATATGTGTGTGTATATAAAATGCAAAGGAAAGGTAATGTTGACACAAATGTAGCCATATGCGTCTTTATAAAATTATACGGGTGCAATGGTATAAGAAGATCTGAGAGAAAAGATGTTAAAAGATCAATTCTTACCATTCATATATATATAAATATAAACACACGCAGTACACACATATATATACATATATGTGTGTGTGTGTGTCAAAGAAAAATCGGATAGCAAGTCAAAGAACTTACATAGATGGTAAAATTTTGATGATTTTCAAATTGGATAGCAAGTAAAAAAACTTACTTAAGAATGGTAAAATTCCAAGATTTCTTGATTCTGTATAGCGCTATTTCATGAGTGAAAAACAGAATGGCAAAGCCAGATGATGAAAACCCACTCAATCATTAGTAGAATCTTTTCATCTTATAAGATGCAAAAATAAGACTCATCTCCATGCTTTCAAAGCAGTTTTGAACGCACATAGTGAGAAAACATAATAATGTAAGGATACAGGCAGGCTAACAGGAATGCTAGAAATAGCAGTGTGTTTGGTCTACTTAGAACCAGCTCTACAAACATTTACTGTTGATTAATACATGAACTAATAAATAAAGTTGTCTGACAAAAATATAGGTTCATCAAAGAGCTACAGATAGTCATTATTGGAACCTAAAATTCAGCTCACCAAATATCCATGTGTATATCCTGGTTTTTAGAATAGGTACACCATATCCCTGTTTGTGTTAAGAGGTGACTAAAAGGGTTGGCATCAAGAAGAGCAACCAAGTCACAGGTAGATGCATTTATATTTCCCGTAAAGGTCATTATCACCAAGAAGTAGTGTAAACAGAGAATATTGGTGGTGTGTAGAAGGGAGACTTGGATGTATAAGTGACTGCTGGTCTTTCAGAAAAAGAAAAATACGCCTTACCCAAGCCTGCACCTTGGAAAGGCACTTTCCCTTCCTAGTGCAGACCTACAATCTCACAAGACATACAGAGGTCCCAGATATAGTATCAGGGGCTGTTTTCCTACTCCTGTGACCTCTCCTCGATCTTTGTAAACCTCAGTAGTTTTCTAACAGTCAGGTAGTTTTTCATAGTTCCTTGGAACATTTGTCTGCCTTAGTTTGTTGCATTGACATTTATTATATCAAAATACAAATAATAGATTACACGTGTAAATTGTCGGTCACACTATGCAAAAGGGATGGTAAGAATGTGTGTGCTAGAGAGAAAGAGAGAGTGGTAGTGTTAAAATTTCACTGTATGAAATATATCATTTATCCTCAAATTATAAGTGAGTCATTTGTTAAATTTATTTGGTAATGTATATATATTATCTGTGTGTGTGTGTGTGTGTGTGTGTATATATATATATATATAACTTATACATAAAACACTTAAAATGCCATATTGATCTACAATACTCAATGATTGTTTCTAATTAACCCTTTAGCATCTACATTACTCTATATTTACTATTGTATTTTCGTGGTAAAGGCTTTATCTCACATAATATTGAATCTATGAGCTTTCGCCCGACTCGGAAATCAAAAGCTTGTTGGACTTCTGTTGTGGTAATGGCATATATATATATATATACACCCAGCGCGCGCACACACACACACAGACCGACTAGTTAAGACCAGTTTGAACAGAAAGCGGTTAAAGAATTCTGGCCGGTTTAAATGCTAAAAGGTTAAAACTTACCCATGTATATGGTTGACAGTTGTAATTTCTTGTAATAATAGAGGGTGGAGGACGAATCATCAATGAAAACAAAGCTCTAACATCGAAAAAGAACAGATACAGCCCCTACAACATATTTCAAAAATGTCGTATATGCAAGTCATCTGTACATCAGTCTGGATCACATTATTGCCAAGGTAAGCATTGTCTTTGTTCTTATCCTAACAGAAGCTACATGATTGGGCTACAAGTAGTGGATTTCATTCATCATCATCATCATCATCATCACCGTTTTACGTCCGTTCTTCCACGCTAGCATGGGTTAGACGGGATGTCCTGTTGTGGGCAGTGTCTGGTCGGCTGACCATGCCTTGCTCATACAGGAACTGATTTGGCTTGATTTCTACAGCTGGATGCCCTTCCTAACACCAACCTCATTTACAGTGAGTGCTGGGTGCTTTTTCGTGGCGCCTACACGTCCACTTTACAGTGTGGGCTCGGTGCTTTTTTGCCGTGGCACCTCCACGACCACCTTGCAGTGGGAGGGTGTGGGGGCATATTGTCTATATGCTTCAGCTTGTACCCATGGGAGGTCGGGTACTCTGTATCACTGCGTGATGCCAGAGGTCACGGTCGTGTGTAATTGGGTAAGGTCGGCTTTTATCACCTCATCCCAGGTCATCTTGGGTCTCTCCACTCCGCGGTTTCCATCGACTTCTAGTGCTCTGCACCTTTTTATGCAGCTGTCATCCTTCATACGCATCACATGTCCATACCAACACAACCGCTTCTCCTGCACACAGCATTTGATTCCTCTTATGCTCAGTCTCTCTCTCAATTCATTTATGCTTTGTCGTTCGCGTATATTACTATTACACATCCATCGGAGCATGCAGGCTTCGTTTCTCTCTAATCTACGTAAGTCTTCCACCTTCAGCGCCCAGGTCTCACTACCATGTAACGTTGCTGTTCGGATACACGCATCATACAGTCTGCCTTTCATTTTGAGGGAGAAGCCTTTTGCAGCTAGCAGTGGCAGTAGTTCCCTGAACTTCTTCCATCCCGTTCTCACCCTAGTTATTGTACTTTCTGAACACCCACCTCCGCAGGTAGCAGAAGCTGTCTACTGTCTCTACAGAGCCCTCCCAGAGATTGGTGGTACTTGTTTCCTGTGGCTGTTTGCTGCTTGCTGTCCCAGTACAGCTGCTGCATGTGAAACCTACATTCTTAATTAAGCTTCCTGAGATCCCGCTACATCTCTTGTGTACCCATTGTTTGCATTTGGGGCAGAGAATGGAGTTCCTACCTACACCTTTCCTACATACTGAGCAAAGCCATTTCCCTGAGGGGATCTGGGTTCTGTTTTCTCGTCTACTTACAAGGACCTTAGTCTTTGTCATGTTGACTTTGAGACCCTTTCTTTCTAGTCCCTGCTTCCAAGTATGGAATTTCTTCTCTAGTTCTACCATAGATTCAGCTATAAGTGTGAGGTCATCAGCATACAGGAGTTCCCACGGGCATCCGGTCTTAAACTCCTCCGTTATTGCCTGCAGGACTATGATGAACAGGAGAGGGCTAAGAACAGAGCCCTGGTGGACTCCAACCTGTACGCTAAATTCCTCGCTATACTCATTGCTAATCCTAACTTTGCTGACTGCTCCCCTATACATGGCTTGTACAGCTTTCACAAGCCATTCATCTACTCCTAGTTTTCTAAGAGCCCACCAGATTACAGCACGTGGAACTCTGTCAAAGGCTTTCTCGAGATCGACGAATGCCAGGTAGAGTGGCTTACTTTTAGCTAGGTACTTTTCCTGTAACTGCCTCACAAGGAAGAGGGCATCAGTGGTACCTCTTCCTGGTACAAACCCAAATTGCATCTCATCTAGTTTCACCCGGTCCCTAATCAACTGTGCTATAACTCTTTCTGTTACTTTCATGACCTGGTTCATCAGCTTTATACCTCTATAGTTTCTTCTATCGAGTGCATCACCTTTACCTTTGTAGCAGTTGACAATGATGCTACTGCACCAATCTTTTTGTATGACACCTTCTAGTATTACCATTGTCTTTGAAAAATGGTGACAGAAATATATTATTCAAATATAAGCCGACCCCCCTGTTCTATGTCTGAGAAATGGGCAAAAATCCATTTATAAGCTGAGATAGCTAACCAACACATTGTTGAGGTGGCATATATAAGCCGACTTCCTACCCTCATTGTTTGTTACTAATACAGATGTATTTATTGCTGTTCTAATGTTTTATATTATTTATCTTTGTCTTTCTATAACATAATCATTTATTCCTTTCTTTTTGACAGCTTGTGCATACAAGAAAGGTAAGTAGCTACCTCCATTTTATAGTTGCTTTTTGAGTACATATACCTTCCTTTTCCATCATCATATATCTGCTTTTCTATGCTTGCATTGGTTGGACATATATATCATCATCATCATTTAATGTCTATTTTCCTTGCTTACATGGCTTAGACGAGCCATCATGTTCTGAGGCTAGACCAGGCAGGTGACCATATCTTGCTCATATTTTCTACAGCTGGATGCCCTTCCTGGGAGCATTTTCTTGTGGCTCAAGCACTCCCACCTTACATATATATGTATGTATTTTGGGTCCCATAACTCCTGATACATTGTAGGGGTGCCGTATTGAGATACAGCATTTCTTGGACATTTTAACCCTGCAGAGCCCATCCCTCTCCAGGACTGAGTACAGCAGATTTCTTCCAGAGAGGAAGAATTGACCTCGAAAAGCTGAAAGGCAAAGTTAACCTCGGCAGGATTTGAACTCAGAGAGCAGGAAGCTGGAACGAATACAATAAAGCATTCTAATAACTCTGCCAATTCGCCACCTACATATATATATGAAGCAAAAAACGAAATTTACAGCTTTCACTTATACAGGTTAAGCTGGCCTCATACAAAGTTGTATCTCATAGGTTTTTGGGGTGTTTAAATGATAGAGTCCCCAGTTTTGTCATGAAACTCAACATGAAATTAAGCATCTTATAACATGACTGTCTAACTTGTTTGGAAGATTTCTGTTATTTACAAAAATCACTAAATTATTTGTTACTGTTGCAGCAATCATACCATGAGTATTTTGTTACATCAAATATTGGTGGTAAGGATTGATAACAATTGATGGATATAATCATTAAAACAAAATATTGATATTTAATTATCCTTTTATGGGCCTTTCCTGTGACTGGAAAAGGTTTATATCACAGGTGCTCTTCCCCTCTGCATCTTCTACATACAAAGTCTTCCCTTCCTGTTAGTCTACCAGTTATCTTGCTATGTTCCTTGTGTACATCATAAGGAGTTTATGCCTACTCACTTTCTACATATTGAACTGGGCCATTTCCCTGAAGGAATTAAGGTCCTATCTTTTCTCATCTCTATTTATCTTTCCATTGCAGGAATTTGTGCAATGTGTGGCAAGAAAGTTATTGATACCAAAAACTATCGACAAAGTTCAGTGTGAACTTACTGAGCAACATATCCAGTTTTCTACAAGGCTACTAGAATGATGATACCAGACACCAATACACAGATTTTTTATAGAGATAATACACATTTTCATGTTCAAGCAATTTTTTTTATTTTGACTGCAATTTAGTGTGTACCAATTTCCAGAGGCTCCCCTTTTTATTCTCATTGCATGACTGTGTTGGTTTAAAAGTTGACTGAATACATTGTAAATATATATACACACACATTTCTTTTAGAATCTTAAAAGTTATTTAATGAAATGTTAGTGCTAAGTCAAATTGAAATTTAGAATGTGATTTGTGAATAAATTCTTAAATGTAAATCTTTGTTTTGTTACTGATTTTGTTTTAACCCTTTAGCATTTACATTACTCTATATTTACTATTGTATTTTTGTGGTAAAGTCTTTATCTTAGATAATATCCCACATAATATTGAATCTACGAGATTTCGATGTTATTTATTTTGAGAACAATACCTTAACGTCCGTATGAGTGGCCAATTATGACCGGTTTGAACAGAAAGAGGTGAAAGAATTCTGGCCGGATATGGCTGGTTTAAATGCTAAAGGGTTAAAACATTTGACTGGTTTCAGTTTTAAGATATGCATGAGTCTATTGGCTGTGTCTACTCAATGGTAGACACAGCCAATGATGCTGTCAAATATTGGCAACAAAGGTACTTATTACTCAAAAGAGTCAGCTAACTTTTATTGCAAAGAGAGATAGGAAATTCAGCTGTTTAGCCCAAGATCAACCCAAATTGAACAGACTTATGCTCATGTCTTTTAAAGGATATCTAATGTTTGTTTTTTATTTATTTATTATTATTAGATAGTAAGGTGTGATTTGAAGGAGATTTAGCTGCTATTTATAGCAGGTCGAGTGATCATGTAGAATCTTTGTTTGCTCATGGTAGCACTGAATGATTCACGAGTGTTCTATTAGTTTACAATACTAATGTCAGAATCTCCCAGGTTCAAATTTAGATACATTTTATGAAGAAATGAAATCAAATGGTACCCTCTACAACCAAGTTAGGTATTTTACTTCCACATGTACAGTGGTGTGCTTTGTAACCCATTGATTCCTTTGAACACTAATATAGCTGTATGGTTAATAAATTTGCTTCACAATCCTGTGGTTCCAGGTTCAATCCCACTGTACAACATTTTGAACATAACCTCAGATTAGATGGAAAACAGTATGAAAACCTATCAGCTGATCTGTATCTGCTTTTCGTTGGCTGATCCTTGAGTGTCTTAACCCAAAACTGGCTCTGGTTCTATGAAATAAATCAATGTATTTTAAAGGGTTCCTATTTAAATTGAAATTTTACAATTTTATGTAAGAGCCATGTTAAGTTACTATCTTAGTAATGAAAAACTTTTTAGTAAATCTCTGAATTCTTTATTAATGAAATAAAATGTATTTAATTTTATTCAGACCAAGTCTTTAGATATCAACTGAGTTCAAATTCCACTAGGGTATTATATTATTTAATCTTTCCATCTTATTCCAGACCTATGAAAAGTGAGAAGTTGATTGAAATAAATATGCACCCAACTTCAATATTTGTAACATTGTTGAATATTTATCTATGACTGCTGGGTAAAGAAATCCCAGTAGAAGGAAGACAGAGTAGAGGAAGACCACGAAAAACATGGGCGGAGGTGGTGAGAGCAGACCTCAGGTCGCCGACGCTCACGGAGAAGATGACGAAGGACCGTGGAGAGATGCTGTGCTGAATAGGACCTGTCCCACCCTTGCAAGCAGGGAAAAGCAGATGTAAAATGATGATGAAGAGTGGTTGAAAACAATAGTGTAATGGATGAAATACATGAGTGGAATGATTATAGTGTACTGGTTAAAATACGGTACAGTAGTTCATCAAATGAATACATATGTATTGCAGTAGGGGTTCAAACATTGAAAAGTGAAATTTACAGTTCACACCTATGAAGGTTTAGCTTGCCTCCTACAAGGTTGTATCTAATGGAAGTCATCTTGGATGTTGTAATGATAGAAGCCCAAGTCCTACCATCATGTTACAGCTTACACATATGCTGGTTCAGCTGGCCTCTTGCAAGGTTGCATCTCGAGATTTTTGGTTGTTATGATAGTGACCCCACTCTCAAAAGAAAAATGAAATGAAGCTTCTTGCTCAAGAATACAATGCACTACCCAGTCGAGGAATTAATCCAATACCTTAACCACTAAGCCACATAATGCATTTTATCCAAAATGTCATGTGAGCAAAATTTAAATAGTACACCAAATCTAACCCATGTCCTACTGGACATAACTTCATCTTTCCAAGGTAGATAAAGTTACGAGTTATTCAATCTATTATACCCACCAAAGTGCCATTAATATCTGGGGTTCAATTACTTACATTAATTTCATCTTTTTTTTACCAATTTACTGACTTTCAAGTATTCCACTCTGTTTTATCCATGGCAAATTTCTAGAGCTGGATACCCTCCCCGTCACCAACCTATACTTTTCAATATAATAAAGATTCACTGACTCAAGTGCTTAGGTTGTGAACATGAGTAAACTAACAAACAAACTTCCACACAATTTCAGTCTTCAAAATTTACTTAAAGTCATTAGTTGGCCAGGAGTTATAGTAGAAAACACTTGTCCAGGGTGTCATGCAGTTGGAATGAACCAAAAACCACATGCTTTAGAAATGAGCTTCTAAACTACAGACATGCCAGCACCTACAGCCATGACTGTTCATATCCAAGTAAAACCTCTCACACAATTTTTACATGAAAATTTCTATTATATTCTAAATACCTACTTAATATACTAATAATGAAAAAGGTTTTCCTAATTGCAAGATTAATTTTTAAAAACTATTTCATTAAAAATATGGTCATGAAAGGGTTAAAAATCAGTGCATCTAGTTCAGAAATTTTTGATTTTTAAAATCTTTGCTGCACATCATTACATCAACGTATCTTGGAATCAGCCTTAACCCTTTAGCATTTACATTATTCTATATTTACTATTGTTTTTCACGGTAAAGGCTTTATCTTAAAAATCTCATAGATTCAATATTATGTATGTTATTTATTTTGAGAACAATACCTTATAAATACGAGTGGCTGGTTTGAACAGAAAGAGGTGAGAGAATTGTTTAAATGGTTGAAATGTATTGGTAAGCCCTTTTGTTTCTTAATGTCATGAATTGTTAAAAAAAAACCTATAATAAATCCACACATGACAACATTCCAATTTACCACTTTTCAAATGCTGTGTAGCATTTTAACGTTAGTTACATGCTTTCTTTCCATCTTTCTAAACTTAATTTCTTTTAACATTGAAAGCCATTTACACCAATGGAAGGATTTATATATATATATATATAGCGAAATCTATTCACATTGACCCTCAGTTGACACCTAGCTGTTTTTCCGCTGTTATCAGTCAGAGTTGACAGTTTGTCTGGAGTGGCAGGTCATCTTGCAGTGAAGAGAAAATAACTTTATTTTCACTCAGTCTACTCTGGTCCCTCGCCAGAGAGACATCGGATTGACCTGCTCAAGCAACTAGCAAGATGTAGTACTTAGCAAAAACTTTGGCCCTTTCGATCAGAGCCCAGCCATATTCTTCCATCTACATTGCAACACAACAACGAAGTTAAATCAAGGTGCCCAAGCCATATAAGTCACAGGCAAAATCTCTCCACCCTGCCTGTTTGCAGGGCCACTAAAAATAACACCCAGCCACTTCCTATAAGGCAAGTTAACTTGTATCACTGCACACACGCATTCATCCTACCCAAACATATCTCACACAAATTATTTCCTCATTGTTTGTTGTTCATATCTTTTGGCTATAACAAAATGTTAATTCAAGTGTTTCCATCAGAAAATACTTCACAATAAATCTCATATAAAAGTAATGGCTGCTTTCGTTCTTCCAAACTCCTAGCAATGTGATTGAGGAATTCACTTTCCTCATGGATAAAACATTTGCTTTCCAGCAGATGTAGACATTGGTTACCCATTGCAATTATCTACAACCAATACACATCATTCACTACAGTGAGAATTACCACTCACAATCACACATACAAAAGTACCATTACACACACACACATATCTAGTGTGGAAGATAGACGTTAAACGATGATATAAAGATACAATAAAATAAATATATGCAAATGAAACTTCATTGTTTTTCTTATACACACTACCTGTTTGAGTGCTCATATTAGTACCACCACCATAATTCAATATATATATTACTCTTTTACCTGTTCCAGCCATCCAGCTGAGGTCATGCTGGGGCATCACCCTTGTATTTGTCTATATATTTAAATTAAGAATAAATTAAGTCTTTGGTCTTATTTTCAATATATATATAGTCTGTAGAAATTAAACACTAGCCAGCATTTTTTAACTTGGATGTAAACAAGGGCAGAGTGGCATTGGTAACCAGTCAGAACTTAAGGAAAATAAATTTAGTGGAGTACAACAAAAAGTGATGGACAATCGGGTTTGGGCTACTGAATACCAGATTAACCCTTTACCCCTTTCTGTTTAAATCGGCCATAACTGGCGTTAATGTATTCTCAAAATAAATATCAAAATCTTGTCGATTCGATATTATGTGAAACAATTATGTAAGATAAAGCCTTTACCACAAAAATACAATAGTATATAGAGAAATGTAAATACTAATGGGTTAATGGATCTTTACTATGCTTTGCAAAAAAAAAGAAAAATAAAAAAAAAATTGAGCAATAAAGACATAATTCATTGAAGCTGAAGAGATCTTGACAAACCAGAACAGTAAAATGGTTTCAAACTAGTTGACTTCATTTCAATATATAAGATTTTGAAAACTGACATGAATGCTGGCGCATCTTATTTGCTCTCCCCTAAAAACATCAAGCCAGAACTGTGCTTATTTAACCTATTCAGTGCCATAGGCGAGATAACTCGTCCTAACATGTATGAGTTCCAGTGCCACAGACAAGGTAACTTGTCCTAACATATCTGAATTAATTTACAAGTTAGATGGGGTTACTAGTTTATTGAGGTGACGTTTGTCAATCATTCAGATATATATTCTTAATAAATATTTGTTTAAAAAGAATAGTCATTTTACTGGAAAAAGAAAAAAAACCCAGGCACAGCAACTGTAAAATATATGTAGCAGTCAATAGGTTAAAGACAGCAGTAAAAATACACAATACAATAAAATAAAGCAATTGTGTGGTAAAAAGTAACCAGGAAAGATTTAAGTTGGAAATAATTGCAAGAAAGAACAAAAGACATGTTTTACAGTTTATGGTTTGCTTATTTATTTGTGAACATGTATAGAGTTTTACATCTGCTTTAGTAGTAGAAACTATGCTATTCAATCATTTCCAATAGAGGACACTATTTAGCAACTGTCAGTGACAGATGAACAGTAACCAAACCTCAATCATGTCAAGGCTGTCCTCAACAACAACGGAGACAACATTGCCACCATATGCACTACTACTACTACCATTACCATCACTGCAACCAAGACCAATGGTAGAAGAAATAGCAATAGTAGTGGTAGTAGTAGTAATAGCAGCAACAGCAGTTAGAACAACTACAATGACAGGAAGTGTTAAAGTAAAAATAAAAAATTAAAATTAACATCCTTCCAGTTATTGGTTTGTTTTTTTAGTTTTTTTTTTGCTATAACTGCTGTAGTTGTGCCTCCCATATAATAACAATAATAATAATAATAATAATAGTATTACCAACCATATGCATTAAGAAATCTCTGGGGAAACTAGAGACCAACCACAACAGCCCAACACTGAAATGGGAAGGACTCTACAAATACTTGTTATACACACCACATTAAGAAAAGTTACAAAATGAACAATTTATTTTAATATTTATTACTTTTTTTTTTTTTTACCAGGATCTCCTTCCTATATGAATGAATGAAGAACCATAATCACAAAGAAATTAAAAGACAATTGTTGCGCATCCTTTAAAAAAAAAAAATTGTCAGTAGGGAAGGGAGTATCTCAAACCGTGATTTAGTTTGCATGTGTAATGTGTGTGCATATGTGTGTAAGTAGGTAGAAGTACTCAATACGTTAAGAGTTTATTCATTCAAAACTGATGATTCACTTTATTTGCCTGAACAAACACAAAACGAGGAGTAACGGGGGTGAACATTCAGCATCAATGTAAATGAATGAATACATATCTGTATTTATACAGATATAATATATATATATATATATATATATATATATAAAATGTACATATACACACACATATGCATACATATATACATACATATACAGACACACGTATATATATACATATATACACACACACATATATACATACATACCAACACACATACATGCACACACGTGTGTGTGTGTGTGTGTATATATATATATATATACACACACATACATGTGCACATACACATACCCACACAGTGTTCTTTGGAGAGAGGGGTAGAGAAAGAGAATAGAAACTTGTTAGAAAGAGTTGTGTTAATCTAATTCAACCCATTCCTCATTTTCTTTTTTTTTAAATATAATTTCCATTAATGTTATTTAAAGAGAGATGTAATGGGGGAGGGGAACAGGGGAAGGGGAGTTATATGTTTTAACAGACAAATGTTAAAGACAAGGCATACAACAGGTGAGTTTGTGGCAGCCACTGGCTAAAATGTGTGGCAGACTTCTTAATTTGAGATATGGCAAAAACTTTATGAACTAAAATGAAATTCCATATTGGATTGAAACATGATTAACAAAAAGGATAAAAAAAAAAAAATAAGGAAGCTGAAATAAAATTTAAATACATATATATTTATTATATACCCACACATACCATATATTTCTCAATAAATGTATTTATTTTTCTTTCTTCAAAAAAAAAAAGGGGGGGGGGGGGGTAAAAAAGCCCAAATTTCAATACATCTTTTAATGATAATAGCCAAAAATCTTTTTAAAACTTAAGACAATTATTGCTAAGATAAACTATGTAGTGGATAAAAAGTACTTTATTAGAGTAGTTATCATCATTATTGTTATCATTTTTGTCTATAAGATATTATACAATATCAGGTAACATCTGATGGGGAATGAAATAAATTTCTGAAGAATAATAAGAAAAAAGAATTACATGTATGAGTCAACATAGAAAACTTTTAAACAATATATAATATATATATAAATATATATATATATATATATAAATATATATATATATATATATATCCTTTTGTTTCAGGAAACAATGTAAATTCCCTAAATAGTTGTTTTCCTCTGATTCGGTAAAAGGTTGGGAGAGGATTTTTTGTTTTGTTAAAGACATTCAAAGAAAAATCTAAATACATTATTTCAATCAATTTATTAAACAGAAATTTATATAGAAACAGGACTCAATAATGTGGCTTCTTACTAATGACATTAACTGAGAATACGACATAACAGAAAAAAATATAAACAAAACAGTGAAATTAAAAACAAAAAAGCATCCTATTTTCCTCTCTTTCTCTCTATATCTCTGTGATTTCAACAGCGTATATAATTGTAAAATAGAATGTTAAAAGATTGAGAAGTGCTCAGGTACTATATGGTTTATCAGTTTAGTTTGTTAATTTAAAAAAAAAAAAATTTTATTTCTCTTCAATATATGTACTTTTTTTCTATTTCTTTTTCATCATTTGTATGGAGAATATAAGCAAAATAGCAAACTGAAATATATATATATATATATATATATATATATATATAAAATCACATATACACTAACAGACAGACACACACACACATTTTTCAAAATTAAAAATAAAATAAAGAAAAAATAGCAGCCAACAAAACTGTGAGCCCAGTTCCTGTTTACTTGTCACATATATATGTGTGTGTGTGTGTAAGTGTGTGTTTAATTAAATGGCGTTCTGTACAAGCTGGTTAGCAGGATGAACGACAACTCTGATAATATTCAGTGTGAAGAAGAGAGGCAACATGAGCTGTTTACAATATTTTAGCGAACAAATAAACCAACCAACCAAAAGAGAAAGAGAGAGAGAGAGAAAGAGAGAGAGAAAATGAGTCTTCTGAAAACTGTGTGTATTTTAGATTTCCTTCCCAGAGAGAAGTCAGAGGGAGAAAAAGCTGGAGCAGAACGCTCTCTCCCACTAAAAGCCATGGCTACAAAAATTAGTTTACACATGTTTCTCTGAGACTGATTAACACCCATACAATCTAATGGTTATTGAAGTCACCATTAGTTAGTTTTCTTGCTGGACTGCATGAGTGTGAGTGAATTAATGAATACACAATATTGTGTATAGTAAACAAGAATTTATACTTTCAACTACTAAATTTGCTAGAATTATTACTCTTTTTTTTTTGTTACTTTTTACCTTTTATTATTCCCCAGAAGTTCTTGTAGTTTTAATTTTCAATATCATTTCCTGGCAACAGGAATTCTACGTAATTGACAAAGCTATTCAAAAACAAGCCGATGAATATTCATATCCCTCTCCTAGACAGCACCTCTCCCATAGATATCTTTCAGCTACGGAATGGTTGTGCACCCTGCCTGACCCACCCCAACCAAACCCCTTGTTCTCCATCCCCTAAGACTTGATCTTTTCAAGCTACCCGACTCCTTTACCCACCCTTTTAGCAACACCGATCCATTGGTGGTACCTTAGCCAAGCCCATTAATATTTATTTTATTTTTACTAGTCTGACTCACTACAAGCCCACTGCTGAAAGCAACACATCAATTCTGGTTAGATCCAAACCATTTTGACAATGTTTTTCAAATGTTAATGTGTGTATAAATGTGTGCATTAAAAAAAAAAAAAAAAAAATGTACGTTTATTTCAGGCTAGTGAGTTGTCTACATGAATCCATTGACTGGTCCATCAAATCAATTACACAATTCCACCAATCAGCTTGCGTCCCGAAAGTGTTCATTAGAACAGCATTATGTGCCTTCCCATACAGTGTAAGTCCACCCTAAAATGAATGCTGCAGAGTATAAAGGCCTAAGGCAGCAGAAACTGCTGGCCCCACCCCCCTCCCGCCCCTTTTTTTCTTTTTTTTTTCATAAGCCAGTCCAATTAGTTTCCATAAAAATTACATGCTGCTGGCTGGTTGGGCAGGTGAGCTGTCGCGGTCTACATGTATCCATAGCCTGGATTGGTCATAGGAGTTGCCATTCCCACCATGGTGGGATTAGGATATGCCTGGCCAGTGGTATTTGCCATGCCCATCGACATCGGTCCAGCAGTCAACATCAATTGGGTATCACCTGAAAATAATTTTAATTTTGTTATGTTATTTTCATTATAAAAAAAAACATTTTAGTTTGAACCCATTAGTAATATAAAGATCAATTCATTTTATACAAATAACTATTATATGAAAATATTTACAAATTACGTTTTTCATTGAATAGACGACAGCAGAAATTCAGCATTAAGAGAATTAGTATGAAAATGCCTTAAGTAATATTTACTGTAACATTATTTTAGAGAAAAAAATATATTTATACAGAGTGATGGTGTTAAAACATGCATTTTTGTTGTTTATAAAACACCATTAATAAATTTGCTTCTAATTGGTAATCTTGATAATAGTCAATTTATAAGAATTGAACTAATGTTCTAGTATAGACATACTAATGCCAGGTCTATCAAATTCATAATGATATATATATGAAGCTGATTAGTTATTTTCAGCTGCAGTGAGCAGGATTAAACTTTGGATGAAAGTTTTTCAATATATTTGAATTCTATAATGCCACATGTGGGCTTTATGATACAAAACTGCCCATAGTTATATTAATACCTACTATCATAATTTTATTTACAAAATGTTTGTTAAATGATGTACCAAACATCAGCATACTATTAAAAAAGTTACTTTATCAAATTCTTCCAGGTTTTTTTTTTTTTATTATTATTATTATTTTCAAAATTAATTTGACAGACAGACATAGGGTAAAAATGAGTTAAATCAATTCAAATTAGAAGGTAGTTTATAACATCATTATTTTCTTACATATTTAACTCTTAACTTAACATCCTGCAATAAATTAGTAAAAAATATCTAGAAACAGGTTTGTTAATTTAAATGTTTGTATTAATGTTACTAGCAGATAAATTATTTTAATACAACGAATATTTACAACAAAGACTTTAATTTTTAATATGACGCAATCATAGAGCTGTCTTGTTCTTTTCAAGAACATCTTTTAATGCAGTTTCATACAATACAGGAGATTAAGATTTAACTGCATGTTCCAATTTCATTACAGCCATTTTTTTTTGTGGTCATGAGTAAAACTCAAATTCCATATCCGTTTCTCAGATGGTTAGTTAGATACACAGAAGAGTTTCAGCTATATAAGCTATTACACAAACAATATAGAATATCCATACTTTTCTTCATTTTTTAGGACTAAAAAGTCTAATTTCATGCGAGAACCATTGTTAAATTATGCTCTAAACACCAAATTATGAGAAAGTTACTTATATTACTAAATTTCTCAAAATTCCTGATTATTTTCAGTGATTTGAAATTCAGTCATTGTCTTTCATTAGAAATAAGTTAACGAAAGTGTTAACAATACTTACCAATGACCAGTGGTCTTTCTTCGGCCTTTTGCTCCTCTTCACTTCTCACAGCTTCAGACTGCTCCAACCTGTCAACCTGTAATAAATTAAATGTAAATGGAATGATAAAAAAGTCATACATGCTGACATATTCACTCAGTTATACTCTTTATGAAATGAATATATAATTATTGTCTTTTCATTTAAATATCTTTTTTTTTTTACTCTTTCATGACCGTATTGCTAATGAAACAATATTTCAATCAATAAATGCTAAAATTAATTATGTCAAAAATAAAATTAGAAAATTAGAAATCATTAAAAGAGCATTTGCAACATAGAATGTTTTTATATAAAATTATGCTGGAGATTTTAATTTAAATAGAAACCCTTCTGACAATTTTCCAGTTAAGACATTTACCTTACTCTATTTAACAAGATGATTTCTTACATAGCTAGAAGAATTTATTGGAGGTTGTGAAATGAGATTGCATAATGTCTGTGCCTTTTTGAATAACATTTCTTTAAAGCCATCTGAAACAGCTCTTGGTCCTATGACTGTATTTATCTAAAAACCTTCCATCATAATTTTATGTAAGAAATGAAGTTTTGCCCTAAACAGCAGCTTAATAATTAGAAAGTTAATTACATTCAAAATCCCTCCAAATTGTTGGCTATTTTCAAAAACTTTCATTATAAATATGATCATAAAAGGGCTAACAAAATGGTGGTCTCAGTGAGTAGATTGTGGCTCCCCACTGCACTGATCATTACACCTAGTAAAATAGTATATTTCAAGCCTGCAAAACTATGGAGAAATATCAAGTTTTGTTTTATATATTATATTTTTTATGTATTTACTTTCTTGCTTAGCCAAAGGATGTAGGGCAGTGACCATGACCTTGTTTAGGGCCTCTGAGACCAAGTAAGGTTTTAATACATTGACCCCATCTCCCAAACTAACTCCACTGAAAGCATATTCATTCTTCAAAAATCAATAAAAGTATTAATGATATTTGGATTGATTTTACTGATTGTATATTCCACTACCTTAAAAGAAAAATCATTGATTTTTTTTCAAGCATTTTGAACAATAACATTGTTAGACATAGTATTCTATCTTATCACAGAATGAACATATATAGACGGTAAATAATGAAAAATGGAAAAAACTTCCTTTATTTCCATGTTTTTATTACATATACAATAAAAACATTTTAAGGCCTTTTCCCCCTGATAAAGCAGCATTTAACCCAGCAGACCCCACAATAGGCTTCATACTCTATAGGATTTTATTTGAAGCAATGGATGCTCTTTCTGGTGACAAACCTTTTAATTTAGTCCCCTCTTAAAACATGTAAGGATATGGTGTACTTATTCTAAACCAGATACACACAATTTATGGCTGCAAATGTATGCTCAATCATCATCACTTAACATCCACTTTCCCTGCTATGAAGGGTTGGATGGGTTGTCACAGAGTCAGTACTCCAATGGAGCTACTGACCTTTCAGATGGGGCAGAGCCTAGCATGTCTATCTAAACTAAAATGTGTGTATAGTTCACTTACAAGGCATTGGTCAGTTTGACGCTATAGTAGAAGTCACTTGCCCAAGGTGCCAAGCAGTAGAATAAAACAAAAAACCACAGTTATAATGGGGAAATTCTTAACCACACAGCTATGCCAGAGTTAAATTTTTATAAGAAAGACATTAACAAAAAAATAATTCTTCATTTATACATACATACCTTGGAAGTATACTCTCTCATTACTTGGATCATATAAGGCATGGCAAAGTCTAAGATATTATGACGCCATGCAAGTTCGAGGATTACATCAGGCCGCAGAAGATCGTAACACTGGAAAAGACAGGCTGCAAAGCACTCATAGTTTTTCTGTTCCAGGAACCAAACTATTAATTCTTCAGCAATATCTACATTACGGGATTCACTTGCATACTGCATACAATCCTGAAAAATAACATGTAACAATATTTAATTTCTTTCAAAAGTTCAGTTATTTCATCACAAGTAAAGTTTAGAAATATATTGGATTCATTATTGTACAAGACTCCTGTATTGTATGTGTTTGATGGGCATGAAAACTAAATGTAGATTTGTATGCCATTTGCTAATGTAGTGTTCACAGAATGAATCAAGTTATATGTGGATAAAAGAATTAAAGACAATGAATTAATTCTCAAATTTACTACATCTATATTCTTGGCATTTAACAAAATTGTACAGATCCCCTTTAAACTAGGATGTTAACAGTAAAAACAAGATATTTAAAAAATTACATTATGTAATTTAAAAAAAACTGAAATTGTCACTTAAAAGATTCTGAATAAAGATCAAGTCTGATATCGTTTGGACAGTTTCCATTCAATAGCTAACAAAGCATACAGCTCTCCTAAGATTACACTACAAAAATAATGTTTAGTTGTTGAAGTATTGAAAGACAATTTAATCATAAAGCAGGTGTCAGGAAACTGCAGCCTATCTTGAGTGACTCTTAGGCACTGAAATTTTGTTTCTCTTTTTATTTATTTAGACTGAAAAGGTTACTGACTCGCGTTATAGAATATGCTCTGTCGGAATGAAAAGAGACGTGGAACAGAAAATAAGTGATGAAAATTTACTGGTTTACCAGCCATCTTTTAAAAACTCATACAAATAAATATTAAATAGAATGGGAGAGAAATATGAAATTTCAGCAATTCTCTCCAGTGTGAATATAATTTCTCAAAATATTAAACAGTTTTAAAAGAACATTGGTTTCTAACAAACAACTAAAGGCATGTGTATGTTTTTAAAAGCTACATAGAGTCTGAAGTAATGTTTTCTCTAATGTTTAGTAGTTTTCCTATGACAAATATATGTGCATTGAATGTATGATAATTATAATCAATAATTACTACATTATTTTAAGCAACTAACCTTTTGTGCACAATTTTTTATGATGCAAACAAGCACAGTTAAGGGGCAATTGTGGTTTGATGTAATTTATATCAGAATTACATCAGGTTGGGCATATCACCAACAAAAAATATTAAAACATTTTTATGGCTAAGTCATAGAAACAGCAGTAACCATAATCATTGCAGAGTCTCTAAGATTGAAGAAAAGAAATTATGGGCTGCTGCAGTATGAAGCAGTACAGAAGATATTGAGTTACTCTCAAACTGGAAATTTTATCAAAATACTTGCAATAGATTAGATAAACCACACAAACACAACTAGTGTCCAACAGATTTCTGCCTGGTCAATTTCCCTCCCAAGGCATAGGTTGATTTCAAGCTATGGTACCATCCACTGAGGTACTAAACCCAGAATGTTTTAATCACAAGGCTATGTACCCAATAAGATATTAGGAGCAGAAGGGAAAGTTAAAGATAGACAGGACTATGTTAAGTATCCCAAATAAGTGACAAACCTTAGTATAAGAGGTGTACTATTTTAAAAAACATATCAGAATAACAAACAGACAAAAAGAAAAAGTGACTAACTTTGAAAAGTTTATCCTTCTTGCACAAGTCCACCGATTGTTTCCATCGGTTGTTTCCTTTGTAAAGATAAGCAGCTATCCTGCGGAATTCAAGAAGCTCATGTTTCTCAAGCCGTTGTGCCAAAGAGATATTATCAAAGTTGTCATAAGCATCAATGGACGTCCGCAAACTCTGGTAGTCTTCTTCAGTGATAAACAGGTCATTCAGGGCTTCATTGATGGCTTTGTTGTTGTTCTTTTGTACTGACCACAAATAGGGTTTCACTAATGGAATCTTGTTGACTTTAAGGAAATAATTCACGGAGCGAGTGTGATCTAGACGTGGTGTGAGGACTAGAAGAAGGTCGTTAATTAACATTGGTTTGAAATCTAAGTAAAAAATCAGAGCTTTGTAATAAAGTTCAATATTTGCCACTCGAGTTATGATATCTTTAAATTGGCTTTCACGCCAGGCTTCTGTTGGGTGATTCATCATTGTCAATATTGCATTGTCATACTCCTCATATTTGTCATACAGGAATACAAGTTCAGCCCATAAATGAGCTTGTTCAGCTGCTCTCAAAACCTGAAAAATTTTAAAGAAATTATTTCTTCTTTTTCTAACATCTATATATATATATATATATATATATAAATATACAGCAAATTTTACAGAAATTCTTTATGAAAGATTTAAAGAAATATATTTGTCAAGGTCTAAATTCTGAAAATACAGCTTGTTTATGATCAAGAGACCAAAAACAGGTTGTGTTTTAAGAATTTATACATTGACAAATACAGTTCTTTAAATTTTACTCAGTAAGTATTGTACTAGCAAAGATTTAAGACTGATTTATTTAGGAAAAAAAATGTGTGTTGAAGTTTTAAAATAAAAATATATTACTGGTTATAATCACCCCCTTCCCCATATGCACCCAAAACAAATTACTCATAAACACACTAGTTATAACCAAGAAACATTCAATACCTTTGGAATGTTGACACGAGACCAGAATAATTCTAAATGTTCTCTCATTTTTTCAGGTTTGTATTTAGAATACAAAATGGCTAATTCTGTGAACATACCCATATGGGCTCTTTCCAAACCTAAAAGAAATAGAATAGGAAAATTACATTTCATATTTACAAACATTAACTTACTGATAGTTCAGTAAGTTTCATAAACCATAAATAATGAAAAAGGATTATTTTGGCGATAGGATTAAACTACTAAATTGTTAACTCATGATGACAGTATATATATTTTTGATATCATTCATTAAGAAAACTAGTAATAAGAGAATATATTTCATGTCAGATTATTAGCTACTTTCATACAATGGAGATCAGTTAATGCTGCTGTGAATACATATGTAATGAGATATAAGCAGTAACCAAAAAGGTTGGCATCAATAAAGGTATCCAACTGTAAAATATTGCCTTCCTTCCTTTAAGTATTTTAAGGCCCTTTTCACTGCTAGAGTAGGGGTTAGCCTTGTGAGCCCTCATGGGTTCATTTTTGAGGCAATGTTTTATGGATAGGTGCCTTCCCTGGTGTCAACCCTTTTTGGAAGAAATTGGATAAAAATACTGTTTTTCAAAATTTGAATTATGTGCTTTGACTAGAGGGTTTGAATATTGCATCAGAACCTATCAGCCATTACATAAAATGGAGTCTTTGCTACAAATGGACATTTCAACAAACCATAATTAAAACAATTCATTTTGATATCCACCTAAGTACCTTACTACTATATTTAACAAGAAATATTTTAAAACTGAATTGTATAGTCATGAATGATAAAGATGTTTCATGCAAACATTCAAGTTATAGATTCTAGTCACATATGTGTAAAGGCATGAGAGTGAAAAATGTGGTATGAGAGTGAAAAATGTCTCACCTAAGGCTGCCTCTAGAAGTGTGATCAACTCTTCAAAGAATCCTCTATCCTGGTAATAATTTATAAGTTCCTCTAATTCATCTGCATGTACTACAATGTGAAGACCACACATTTGGGAAAGACGAAACTCTTCATTGTCTACACAAGCAAAGCAAACCTGAAAAGAAAGAAAAAATATTAAATGGAAATTAATATAAAACATACACAACATTGAAAAATAGTAAAACTAGATTAAATTGTTTATAAAAAAAAGTCTCATATATGTATATATATGTATTTCTTAAAATTCTTAGAAATAATTTTAAGGATCTGTAGAAATGAAGGTGTTTGTTAATATTTTAATTATATTCTAGCTTAACCTTTTTAATGCCATTAATTATAATTTTGAAAATAATCAAAAATTTGGAGAGATCTAGTAATATAACTCATTATTAAGCTGGTGTCTGAAATATAACTTAAAGGTTCTTACATAACATTATGCTGGAAGGTACAATATTTTAACATAGAACCAGGGATGGTTTCAGGTAGTTTGGTATCAAAAGGTAAAATAGCAAAAGAATATTTGACTAAAATATGTTAAGGAACATTTTTGAGAATATAATAATTATGCTTTCTTACCTCTTTCCATGTCTTTGTACTGTTAGCTTTCCGTGCACTGTCAACAGCTCCCTGATATTCTCCAAGGTGCACCAAGGTGATAGCTAAACGAGCGTAGTTAGACACATTGTTGTACAAGAGTTTGGCAGCTTCATACATTTTATCATCAAAGCAGCGGTCAGCAACCTGAACAAAAGTAAAATGTAATTCAGTCTAGTTTATATAAAGCACTATGAAATGTGGTTAAGATCGTTTTGGGAAAGCTAGTACAATGCAAATTAGAAATACAAGAGTAGAAACTAGAGTATAGTGGCAGGGAAAAACAAGAGTTTCCACTTTTACCTTATGTTTCATGATATTGTGAGGTTAAGAGCTCTTTTTCAAAAGAAAAGAAAGAATAGTTCAGTAAGTTATGGCTTGAAGAATCTTTGGCTGATGCTTCTAGCATATTGAGAGACCACATAGAGATTCCCTCAGTAACCATATTGTGTTTTATTTATATTGTAAAACTGAATTTATTTTCACTATATATTCAACAACAAGAGTGGTGTTACTACTCCATCATTGGTTTTAGTCAATGGACTGCAGCCATGCTGGGATACTGCCTTTAACAGATTTAATTGATAGTTTATTTAGGCAATTAATTGGCAGAGTTGTTACAGCTTTGGGTTGCCTCAATATCTGTTCTAGCCCACTGTATTAAGAATCTCAAATCCTGCTAACCCAAACTTTTTGCCTTTCATTCTTTCGGTGTTGATAAATAATGTACCAGATTCAAGAATTGTGGATTGGTAAAATTGCTTAATGAGTAGGACTGGATGCTTTTCAGTATCTGTACCAGCTGTGTGCATTCTAAGTTCAAATTCCACCTGTCATCAGAAAAGCAGCGACACTTCTGCCATGAGTTATGACCAGCAGAAAGTATTAACAATAGAAACAACAGAAACACAGTTTCCTTGGTCTGATCTGACACAATAGACCATTTCCATTTATTTTTTTTCTTTTATTGAATTCAGAAAATAAAAAGACAAAGTCAATTAGAACATTAAGGAATGTAACCAAATACCACAATATATTTTTGTATGAGGTTGTTGTGCCTATGACACAACTGAGGGGTCTTCAACCCTTTTAAGCATGGTTTCTACATTGGGGTGCTTTTCCTGTCACCAACCACCTTTCAGGTTATACTGGCTGCATTTTCATGGCACTGTCACTAAAGAGGTTATACTCTCAACAGTAGTTGATCATAGTCTCAACTGAAGGTTTAAGAAATAGCAAATACTTACTTGAGTGATATTAGCATGGTTAGGACCAGAAACAAATTCTTCCAGATCAGCCAATCTGTTTGTCTTTGCATATGCATAAATGAGTTCCGTTTCAATGAAAGTTTCTCTAGCCTTTTTCCTAGCCATTTGCAGGAATTTAACAAGATCTTCCCAGCTGTCTGTTAACAAAGTTACATATAGTCAGTAATAAACAAAACAATATCAATACTTACTCTTTCTAACCAACTAAATGTTAAATATGTAAAACACTTAAGATTGATATAAAATATGAAAAATTTGTTTTCTTTTTGTTAATACATGTCATTTGAACATAATATACTATAAAGATGAATTACAAGTGAAATTTACATGATTATAATTTTTAACCCTTTAGTTACCAGCCCAGTTAAATCCAGCTCTAGTACTATATAATAAAACCACCCATTTTAAAGGTTTCCAATTAAAATCTAACAATTTTATAAAATAACCTTACATTAAGTTACTATCTTACTAACGAAATAATTTTAATAAATCCTTCAAAATTAAAATACTATCTTACTAATGAAATAATAATAATTCTTCATTAATTAATTAAAATAGAGTATTAGAAATGCAATCATGAAAGGGCTAAACAAGGTGGTCAGTCTTTGACAGTTAAAATAATTTAGACTAAGGGAAACAATTTCAGAACAACTATGGATGTCTAAGAAAAATCTTCATGGAGAGGTAGGAATTGAGTTCAAATCATCTTAATGAATATTTATAGAATTTACTAATTTATATTAAAAAAAACTGATATGAAAGTAAACTTCAGTTGTATATCAGAAAATACCAATCTACAGTGATTGATATCACAATTTTTAGAAAATTTTTATCAAATAAAATAACTCAATATTGAGATTACACATTAAGAACAGAAAAAAACGTACATCTTGTATATCCTAAGTTCCAATTAATAACTATTAAGAATTTGTTAACTGTTAGATAAAATTATCTCAAAATAAGATTTTCAACCATTAACAATTAAAATTAATATTCAATACCATATTATGTGTAAAGGTATGTCCAAAATAATACTCTTAATTAATCCAACATAAAAGTGAATGTCCAAATATATAGTTCTAATGTGCTGAATTTTCTAGAAAGTTTTAACTTTATAAGTGATCACATGTTTAAATGGTAACTTGCATGATATTCTCTACTTAAGCAAAAATTTGGAATACTTAACTAACCAAGAAAAGAAGTATTTTTCAAAAAGTGAGCAAAAACGTAACACTTACTGTTGCTACTGGCTACATTAACTACTTCCATATATTGTGAGGGATCATCAGCTTTGATAAAGGAATCAATTGCCTCTTTCACCATACTTGATGAGAGCTGAGCTCTACCTAACTGTGTCCACACGGCAGGATCATTGCATCGCTCAGCAAATTCGTAAGCTCTGTCCAAATTTGCTACATGGTCAATCAATACCTACAAAAGACAACATAATAAAATTAATTATCTATTTTGTCGAGTTATAATTTGTACATTATAAATCATACAGAAAAATATCCTAATTATAAAACAAATATAAAGTATTAACATTCACAACTACTCAATAAAACAAATGACTAAAGGTAACATTCATTGCAATTTAACTATCATTAAAATGCTAAAGAACATTGTGAACTAAATATAAGGTGACCTAGTTTAATAGGGTCAAACAAAGACAACAATAAGTGTTTTTAGGCTATCTCCCTGTGTTATCAGGGAAAATGGCTTAAAAAACTCATAAGAGGGAGCTAAAAGAGTTGGAGTCAGGAGTGACATCCAACCATAAATCATTGCATTGAAAAGAACCTCAGGATGAATAGGATTAAACAGATATTATATTTTATAACTTCCCTGAATTTAAGAAGGCATTATCTTAAGAAATCAAAGATAAAAACTTACCTGGATAGCAGAAGTATTAACCTCGAACTTTCTGAAGATAGCAAAAGCCTCTTCAAACAGTTCATTTGTGATTGCAATGTTAGCAATATCAGGAGCATCATAGTTGTCTAAACGATTGATATACTCCATCACACGGCTACGGTCAGCCTTGATGGCCGTCAGGATCAACAGGTTCTGTAGGTTCCTGAAAAGTATTATAACAGATTTTTTTTCAATTCATATTTCAATTACAGCTTCCTCACTGAAGTCAATGCTATTATTTATTCTAAGTAATTTTATATATACAGTTGTTTGCCATTAATCTCACTGCATGCCACCTTGAACTAATGTCATCTATCATTACCTTGGGTTGACCAAAGAGTGAAATTTGGTAAAAGAAACTGTAGAGGCTAGTCATATATATGCGCATGTAAATGGGTGATGATGAAGGGATAACTGACAAATCAATGTATTAAAGAATAAATTGTGGTACTTAGTCCACAGAGTTGCATCTTTTTAGTGATGGACTTAGCCGTTCACTAAATCATGGGGCCAGTACAATTAATTAAACACCACCCCCAGCATGACTGCAGTCTAGAATAAAGGAATGTAATAGCTAGTCATCTTACACAGAATTTCTTGAAGTTATGGTTCAATGTTAAATGGTAATTAACTACCAATTGAATGTAAAAGAGTTGTACACTCAAACAAAAACAAATGTTCAAATAAATATATACAACTCTCTAAAGTGCTGGATATTAGGAAGGGCATATAGCTGCAGAAATTATGCTAAAAGAGTAGAGAGGTGTCTTCAAGTGCATCAAGGACAAGACAAGCTCTCCAGTGCTGGTGACAATGAAATATCCAGTAAACTCCATAAGGCAGGTGGCGATAAAAACACCCAGCCATAGAAAACAAGCTAAAATGGAATATAAGTATTTCAAAATATCAAAAATCAGATAAAGACAAGGATGTACAGTCAACATTGACCTGCATGATACTAAAAAAAAAAATGTACCTGTGATCACTGAAAACAGAGTTTTCCAGAACAATTTTTTCCAGCAGTTCTATCAGCTCATTGGGGAGGTCAGCGGTCATAAATGCCTTAACAGTCACAGAAATATCTTCAGGATCTTGGGTTTCTGACAGAGCAGTCTGGACCACCTAAACAACAGATATGAAATATGTCAGAAAATGTGACCAACAAAATTGAAATATATCGTTCAACATAAACAGAAGTGTAATCCATGCACAGAATTAGAGAACTTAAACTAGATAGTCAACTTCTTTTGTTTAAAAAAAAAAAATCTTCAGTTACCTGAATGTTAAATTTTTCCTCTTAATTTGTATAAAACAAACACTTTGTATTACTTTTTACTGACAGACTGTCACTAGTTTTTTGTTTTTTTTCTTTCAATCTGTTTTACTGAGAAAATCTACAATTGCATCCTTTACAAAATAATTTTAATAAATAAAATTTAGTTGTTTTTCACTTTTTATTTTATCTGCATATACAATACTCTCACCACTGTATTAGTTGGTGTGAATCCATATATTTGTGATATAATAAATTTATTACAATTACTGAGACCTCTTAAATTACCTGTAAATGTACAACATATTTCATGCCGTAACCTATGGCGTGAAATTATGTCAACATTTTAGTGGTTTTGAAAAAATGAAAGACTTTCTTAAATCAAAAAGCTCATCAGGACAGAGCTTATGCTGGTTTCATGGGATGTTAAATGACAGAGTACAAGACTCTCCTAGATACTCATTTTTTCAGCTGAGCAGACTGGAACAATGTTAAATAAAGTGCCTTGTTACAGGACACAACATGGTTCCTGGCCCAACACCCCTAAGCACTAGTCAACATACCTTCTAGTGGGATACAATTTTCATTGAAACGAGAAAGAATTAAGATAAGGATATGACAGCATAAGAAATGCAGACTTTAGGAATGATTTATGTTGCAAAGTAGATGCCTAATTTGTTAGTTCTTGGAATTAAGTATTTCAAAGAGTAACAATAAAAAAACAGCTTTTGAAATACAATGCTAGAAAATATGTATATATTGGATTTTAGTCTTCAAATTAATATTATTACTATATATATATATAAAGTTTTGGAAATTAATGCCAAAGAAAATGCTAACCTGATCAATGAGTTGTCTTCTATATTCATTCTCTTCTTTTAATACAATAGCCCAAAGATCCGGGTCCCGTCTTCTAACTAAGTAACGAGATTCACTCTTGAATAAAGAGTTCTCATTGCAAACCTACAAAGGAGAGAAGAACAAAGATTTAGAAAATAACATTAGAAAATCATGAACAAGTCAGACAAAAAAAAAATAATAATAATAATTCTTAGATTAATTTTGATTAGAATAGTTTAAATATGTAACTACAATTTAGATATTTGTATTTTTGAATGGACACAGCAAAACTTCCTAACTGTATGACATGAATGTTTTCAGAATTATTCCTTTATTTTTTTCAGAGTAGATAAAAAATAATCCCTTATTTAATCGAAGTAAACATTTTAATGCCATGTAAAACATCAATATTTCCAAAAAATATATATAGGTTTTTATATTTTAATGTAAATAAAAGTTGACATGAAGTAGTTAAATTAATTCAGTAATGAATTTACAAAAATATGCCAATGTAATTACATCATATTAAGTCTTAAAAAATTGTCAATATCACAACACCTGAACATATTTTATTCATAAATGTAGCCATTATTTTTCAGCTATAAGTTTAGCTAATTTTTTTTATTGAACAAATAAACATCCCTGATAGTAAACTTAATTGATTGAAATAAATAGTAACAAGAAAAATTAAATCAATGCATGTAGAAAATTAACTCACATTAATCAGTTCCTGATCACATAATCCTCTCTCATAGGCCACACAAGCTAAGTGTGGATCTCGTTTCTCACAGTACTTGCCAACAATCCGACTGTCATAGTACTGGTTTTCTCTGAAAAGATAAATAGCAGTGATTTCTATAACAAGGTACAAGTCATCATGGAAAAGGAAATGCAATTTTGTCATGTATATCCTTTCTTTGTAGCATAAATAGAAAAGTGAAAAAGCTTATCCCAATTAATCATCATGTCTGGAGCTAACCCATTTTTCTGTCATTTGTAAGGGAAAGGGGGAAAAAAAATGATTGAATCGCTGAATTAACAAATAACTTCTGATGGAAATAAGGATGCAGAGAAGAGAACTATGACTTTTTAAAATAAAATATTAGAAATGGAGAGAGAAAGGAGGAAACCAAAACAGATTGCAATTACTGTTTTGTTTATGATCTTTCATCTGCTAAAACGTAAATAGAAGCGTCCGAAACGGGGTTTCTCTGAAGGGTCTCTCGAGGAACATCACTCGATAGAGTGCATAGCTCAGAGATCAGTGAGTCACTCCAGGTAGAGCTGCTATTTCTCTGAATTGACAGATCACAGCTCTGAGACTGTGGGAAAGTGGTTAGAATATCTCAGGAAAGAATTGCTGGACAGATTTTACGGAAAACTCAACCGAAAGGAGACCCAAGAGTAGACCCCAAGCATGATAGATAACATCCACGAGTTGGCTGATATCGCTTGGGGATCCAGACAGATCAGTTGGAGACAGTTGTTTCTGACAAGATTCTGCTGGAAGGAGTGTTTGAGGACTCCGCCCCCACAGCCCTCTCAGGAACAAGTGCGCAAAGAAGATTCAGTGTGAAAACGTTGGTTCTTTGAATTTCAAAGTACAATTACAATCCATCTGACTGGCTTCCAAACAGTACCCATCTACCCAGTTTCCCTCAAAGGATAAGTCAACCTGAGGCTATGGTAAATGGCACTTACCCAAAATTACATGCTGCAGGATTGAACCCAGGACCTAATTATTGATGTATCCATAACATTAATATTTTTAAAATAACTTACCTCAAAAATCTTTCAGGATTATTATTACTGTCAATATATATCTTGGCCAAGGCATTGTGGGTGGCTGATTCAGTCACACCCTCATGAACTCTCATTTCTAACCAAGGAAGAAGGAGTTTCAATCTGAAAATAAAATCACACCACATTAAAGTAATCATTTCAGAGTTTTTATAAAGTTTAAATTTTCTCAAAGAAATATGTGTGTGTGTGAGAAGTCCACGAGGAAAACACTAGAGCAGAATGATATATATATTTATTATGATATAGTAAGAAAAGAATTGTAATGTTTTGAACATTAGTCAATCATCAGAAGATAAAATGAAAGATAAGAGTAAAAAGAGGAAGAAACAGAAAACAATTTTTTTGTAGGAGGAAAGTATGTGTGCATAGTCAGCCATATATATATATATATATATATATATATATATATATATATATTCCGAGTTGGCCCAACTTGTCTGGTTTCAGACCATAACAACCTGTCTAATCCATGACACCAGGGAATGCAGAAGTAAAATAATGCTTTTTATTTTAATACAGTTTCAGTCAGTAACTAAGGTTGTGATTCATCACAACCTTAGTTACTGACTGAAACTGTATTAAAATAAAAAGCATTATTTTACTTCTGCACCACTTTCTAGAGTGTTATCAATCTACATTGACTCCAGTTCTTATTTTATAGACCTCAGAATGATCAAAGGCAAAGCGAATCTGGACATGGTTTGAACAGCAATAGAAAAAAAAATAGAGAGAAAAACAGAGAAATGAGAAGTGTGAATAGAAAAAAAAAAAAGAGGGCTATCATACCTATTTCTTTTCTCTACCTCTTCAACCAGCTCGTCTGTGGAAAATTGTCCTTTCACAACCATTATAAGCTGCTTAATAACATCTTCGGAGCAATCAACATCAAGTAGGCCTCCCACAACAACAGGGAGTCGGCCTGGGTTTACCTAAGCAAACAGATAATTTTGATGTTCAAAAGCTAACATTTAATAGTGAGGTGTGGGGGTGTAGCAGAAGGAAGAAATAGCACAACATATAAAAATTAATTTGAATTTGTCTTTATGGAGTAAAATGACTTGATCTGAGACTATTGAAGCTAAAGCAATTACATTGCTTCATAAATATTTGCATATATGGATTCAGTATGAAATTAAATAATTGATTTTTTAAATGAAGCCTATAGCTATAACTGAATTGTTCCATTTCATTATATACGTTTTACATAGTTTTAAAGTTATTTTAGATGGGATGAGAAAATTAAAAACTGTAATATTCATGCCTTTTCCCAAAATAATAACAGCATAAATAACAAGGATAATCAAAATTAAGTCATTGATTCAGCTAGTAGAGAACTTATTAATGCACCCTAATTCTTGTCACAACTGAATTACTGTATATACTTTAATATATGCCGACCCCCCCCCCCCCCCCTATTTTATTGTCACTCTAACAGGATTCCTCACAGTTTCTGCCTACCAAATTCACACACTAGGCATGAGAAAACACTAGGCTATAGTAGAAGACAATTGCCCAAAGTACTACATATTGGGATGGTATCCAAAACTACGTGGTTGCCAAATTAACTGTTTAACTATACAACCATGCCTGTACCTATGATGCTATATTTAAATAGAAGAGTGTTAAATAACATTATTCAGCTAAATTTAGTCAAATAGGTGTCACTATATTTTGTGGATAGTTAGCAGTAAAAAAAAAACAAAAAAAACTTTCACTTGTAAAGACACCCATATGCAAATATCCAAAGAAACAAAAACCTTAATATTCATTCTTATATGGAAAAATAGAGACAAAAGCATGATAAAAAATAATTTTTTTAGAGCAGCAAACTTACTTTTTGCACATATATTTCAATATATTTCTGGAGGTTGTTTCTGTACAGATAAAGGACCAAATCGTGTACAAAGTCAAACCTATCACAGACAATAATCAATGGCAGTTGATCAGTAAGTTTGGCTTCCTGTAACACAAAATGAAACAATAATAAACAATCAGTAAATAAAGTTTTTATTGATATTTTCACAGAAACAATTAGTATGCCAAAAAATAACATTTTTGATATCAATCTAAGAAAGAGTCCCTAGTTATACAATACAAAATTATCCCTTAAGTGTTCATATTGAAATTAAAACCTTACAGTATAATTTTGTGTAAAATATCTTTTAACTTGCAAACACCAGATTAATAACGAAAAAGTTAATTATGTGGTTGCCCCAGTATGGCCACAGTGCAATGACTGAAACCCGTAAAAGAATAAATGAATTGATTAATGAAATGAAAAAAAAAAATAGAATATTACCTTTAGGAAATTTTTAACTCTCTCTGGATCATAACAGTTGCTTTCTCGGCAGATTCTTTCAACTTCTTTGATCTGACCAGTCTTGCAAGCTGCTTGGATGTATTTGAAGTGAACATCGGGATCTTGACTAAAATTGACAATTGATCCCAAGAAGTAAAAGAGACCTGGAAGAAAAACAAAATAAAATTAGCAACAATTTGTTTTTTGTTTTCTTTACAATGATAATAATTTACTATGAAGATCCACTTATGTTATTTCTGCTTACAACAGACTATGAAACAACAACATATTTCAATTGTAGACAAATCATTGGGAAAATTGAAAATGTGTGTGTGCCCCAACACAAAATGACAATAATAATGAAAATCCTTTAAAGTAACTCTGGAGACGGATAAAAGTGAACAGAGCCACCTGTGGGCAATCTTTCAAATGCCAAGTCAGTGTTTTAATCATTATGCTAAAGAATGCCGGCCATTAACTCCATCTTTTTAGAAGATTCTACGCAACTGTCTACTTTTATTGAGTTTTCAAGAATACATTATCCGATTTTCTCTATTATTTGTGACCAACTATTATTATAGTTATTTGCATTGGAATGCACACATTTCATATTGCAAATAGTATTTTTAAGAATGTGCACGATTGCTTTTTAGGTGAATTCTTCCCTCAAAAGGCCAGCCAGTAAGGAAAGGGGTAACATCACTGCTTTCCGAGTGACAGAAAATGGGGTTTGGACTCGGAATGCACCTAGCTAGAACAGATACCACGAAACATCCCATCCAACTCTTTAAAGATGAACCCAGAGCATAGATAGTCATAACAAATACTGAGACATTTTATCTGACGCTAACACTGCCAATTTGTTGCCTATGAATATCACCTATTAGGTATTTTAAATAAAAATTATTCAAAATATAATAAAGCTAAGAGGTTACTTGCACTGCTAAAAATAAAGTTGTACAGTACAAAAAAACTCATGACAAGTATATGAACCTATAAAAAAAAACAATCTAGTAAAACAAATTCCTTTTATAATAATTTTTTTAAAATTACATTTTCCTGAACATAATATTTATTTCCTATACCATTGCTCTGAACAAAGATAAAGTAGGCTTGTTAAATAAATGGACTCAATTTGCCAGTATTATTTACCTTCATAACTTTTGAAAGACTCAAAGATATCTGTGAGAGCATTGGTGCTCAATTGTTCATGATATTTAGATGCAATCTGTACACAGACTTGCAAGTTCTGGCGTATATTGGCCTGAAGCATTGCTTTCAGACATTCCAGAGAATCCTCAACAGAGAGAGAGCCAAAGTATGTCACCAACCACTACAAAAGAAGAAAAAGTATAAGTATTTGCAATGTTAAAAGTAATTTACAATTATTTAATCGATTTTTAAATGACAGTCAATAAGAAAGTGAAAACCATTGTAGAAAAACCAAGTAGATGGTTTTTAGTCTCGATTTATACTTGCCACAATGAAATAGATAACTATATATATAATGTATTTTGGCTCTGTAATATACTTGTTATTTCACATTGAGCTATTCTCATACTTGTAATTGGATAATATTTAATATTACCCACATTATATAATTATATATATATATATATATATATATATATATATATATATACATACATATATATCTATTACATTCACATAACTATAATGCATAAAATAGCAATTTTGTCATTTGAAATGAAAAAAACATTAAATATCCAGCTCACATCTACGCACATTTAATTGGTGTTCTACAAAGTTTCCTGAGTGTTTTAATAATAAGCAAAGTGAAATGAAGGGTTTTGCTCCAGAACACAATGTGCCGTCCAGTCAAGGAATCAAACCAACAACCTTATGATCTGGAGTTGAATACCCTAACCACCAAGCTATACATCTTCACTTAATTTTGTCATTTGTACATAGTCTTTAATGAAAAGAAAAAAAATCTTTTTATATTAATAGATTTACCTCAGGACTGAGCAGATGGGTGTGAACAACAGCTCTTTTGATATCATAAAGGTCAGTATAATGCTCCAGAGCCTAAAAAAAAAAGAATGAAAAAATATTAATCAATAAAATTTTTGTGCAAAATGATTTTCTAGCAGTTATTTGTTGTTAATAATTGTGTTTATTTTTTTCATAAATTAGATGACTTTACTTTTCAACTCAATTTGCCCCAAACCCCCAATCTCTCTAAAACAGAACAGCCCACTTATTCAGGTATCTTCATAGTACTTCAGTTTTGCTTGAGAATTTATAGCCAAGAAAATACTGGCTATTTCAGTCACAAAATACTATATAAACTCTTAACATGCTGTAATAATTTTGTCAGAAATATTTTTAAATGGGCTTGTTAATTCAAATGTTTACATTAACTTTACTACTGGTCAATTGTAATGTCACAGTAAAGACTTCATTCTTTAATGTGATGCAGTTAGTGTTGATTTGTATTAATGTTTTGCTAATGCAGTTTCATGTGATATGGAATGTTAAGAGCGAGTCATGTTGATATGATAGAAACAATAAAATCTTGTTAAAAAAAAAACAAAACAAGCAGACCTATTTGATCTTTATTTGAAAAAGAAACACACAAAACTAATGACAAATAATGTAGAAAAAAAAACATATCGAACTAAATTGATTTAACTTTATTTTTTATCACAAGCGAGGCAGTATTTTGAGGCAATATTTGAAGACTGAATGCCAACTCTTTTTTTAAAATTAAAGTATAGATATTTGCAATTCTAACTGCTGAGTTACAAGACATCTGTTTATGTGAGACATACACAACTGCCACTGCTTACACTAGTGATGTCAAATGCAAATTGAAGACAGAAGCATACACACAGATACAAAGGACTTTCTCAAAGTTAACATCTAAATTCTTCCGTAAGGTATTGGTTGTCCTGAAGCTATAGTAGAAGACATGCACAAGGTGGCAAACAATGGGATTGAACCTAGACCACACAGTTACAAAGCAAACTTCTTAACCATAGTCATACTTGCATATAAGCCAAAGTTATACTCCTCAGTGGATTGACAGTAACTGTAGAGCATCGTAGAAAATGTTTTGCAGTATTTAGTTATGTTTCTTTTTTTTTAACATTCTGAGTTCAAATCTTGCCATGGTCAACTTTGCCTTTCATCTTTTTAGGGTTGATAAAGTACTAGTAAAATTACCGGAGTCAGTATAATCAAGTCCCCCCGACCCCAAACAAATTGCTGGCCTTGTGCCTAAATTAGAAATCAATGCTTTTTTAACAGGAAATAAAAAAAGTGTGTTAAATATGAACATACCCTTTGTAGAAGACCAGCTTTTTCACACAGCTGCGCAATGTGAGCACGGTCATAATGTGTAAACATTTGGTTTCCAAGAATTGCATCAGCCACCTGCAATGGAAAAGAGGTAATTAGCAATTTTTAAAAAGGGAAAGTAAATAAATTAAAGATGAGATTTTTGTTCATTAATTTGCAAGCACACTATGTAGATGTCATATTTTAAAATTTTGCTTAATATGAAGGAATACTGATAACTTAAACATCAATTCTTTGTTAGTTGAGTTTAAAAATTTTAAACTAACCACACAAGGAAACCAAAAACACAAAAGAACAAAATAAATAAATGCCATAAATGAAAATGTGAAGTGAAATAATTCTGCTATTACAATATTCTAAATATGTTCAACTCATGCTACACATTCATTTGATCCATCAACTATATACCATATAATTACTTGACTATATCATATAGGTTAAAAACCAACCTGTGGGGCTGACATCAAGTTCATCTCAAGGAGACGTGTTTGTAGAGGTCCTTCTGAAGGACGGTTGTTTTTGAGTGCATCCAATAGAAATGATGTACATTGCTGAATCAAATTGAATTCCATGAAAACATCAACAATCTACAAGAAAATACAAATCCAGTATTAAGAAACATGAACATATGAGCAAAAAAAAAAAAAAAGAAATTAGGTAAGCATATTAATTGTTTCTACTTTTGGCACAAGGCCAGCAATTAACCAGTGTATTACTGGTACTTTATTTTATCGACCCCGTAAGGATGAAAGGCAAAGTTAACCTCGACGGGATTTGAACTCAGAATGGCAAGGAACCGTAACTATGCGTCAAAGCATGGCGTCCGACCCTCTACTGATACCGCCAATTCACCGATTAATACAGTGGAATCACTTATTATGAACACTTTGAAGTGGAGCCTTTTAAATAACAATAACAGGTTGATAACACTAACCCATTTGTTACCATATATCTAATGATATACATTGCAAAAGTGTTTTAATTGATTTTGAAACTAATAAAAATTTAAAGGAAGTAAAATAACTTTTTCATTAGTAAACTGAGGTTTGGAATATTACTTAATAAAATTCTTTACATAAAATCATGGGAAAGGTTTAATATACTTATAAACACTTTAAAACAGGCAATTTTGTATCATAGAATAAAAGGTGGTTTCAGGCAAGTTAGTATCAAAAGTGTTTGGGGGTCACTAATTTAATAAGAATAACCATCTCATGACACCTATGACTACAATATGTAACTTCCACTGTATATGAATATTTTTCAGTGCCTAAATATACTGAGGTAAGTTAAAAAAAAAAAAAAAAAAAAAAAAAAATTCAATGATAAAATTTACCTGATTAAGATCAGCAAGAGGTTCATCATCTTGAACCAACATCTGTGAAAATTGAAGTCCTTGTTCAGGGTTCATGCGCATTATGTTTCGCAGTAAAAAGATGTAGTCTGGTGTGTAACCAACTTTCTTGGCATAAAGGACTATCTTTTGGAATTGCCCAGTTTCAGCAAAACATTGGATTACCTAAAAGAGAAAATCAAATTCTTAGAATAAGCAACTTAATAGAGGTTAGCAGATAAGAGTAATACTTTAACACTTTAGCATTTAAACTGGCCGTATCCGGCCAGAATTCTCTCATCTCCTCCTGTTCAAACCAGCTGTAACTAGTTGCTCATACTGATATTAAGGTATTGTTCTCAAAATAAATAATATCAAAATCTCATAGATTCAATATTATGTGAGATAATTATGAGGTAAAGCCTTTACCATAAATGTATAATAGTAAATATAGAGTCATGTAAATGCTAAAGGGTTAAAGATGAAGATGCAAGGCTATTTTATAACTTTATTTTAGTTTCAAGCACTATATGAGCAAATAAAATTTAACACCATTCTCTGAATTAAAAGTTTATCCACAGGTCAACACTAAATGAACAGAACTACAATCAAAAGATATTTCACCATGAACATTCAGACTTTTTATCTGTTATAGCATATCTTAAACAACACATTTGAATGTGTCCCTTTTTAACATGGTAGAGTGTAATTTGAGAAAGATTAGGCTACTATTTCTACAACCATGTAGAGGCTCCAATGAATGAATAGCATAAACTAAATTTGCTCAAGTGAAACAAGTATCAAATATTTACCTTATTTGGAACATTTGCTCTGAGGTACACAGATAAAGCTAGGGTTGGATCAGCAGCTTTAACCAAATCACCAAGTTCTTCACTGCACTCAAGCTAAAATTATACACATAAAACTTAGACAATTCTGACTTTTATATTTATTATATATCGAAATAAAGTTTATTAACTACTTCAGATATGAATTCTTCAAGATTATTAAAATATTATATTCAAAGCAAAATATTTTAAAGAATTCCTTAGAACTGATCAAATTTAGTCTCTACCTTGTCTTCTTTCAGCCATTTTTCCAAAAGTTGTTTACGTCCTTGTTGAAGTACAGGTCGACAAAGTTCTAATGATTCATATTTGTTCAATTGTCCTTTATCCAGTAGGATGCCAAAATACTGCAGAAGGGGTGAGGTTTGCCCAGGTTGAGCAGGAACCTGTTGGAAACGTTGAATTGTTTGTGGAGTTCTCAGGATACCCTATTAAAGAAATAAAAACATCATTTACAAAATAAATCAATAAACAATATACTTCTAAAAAAAAAATATACAATTGTTCCTATTCCTTTAGTTTGAGCTTTAATCTAGCCAAACAGAATTTCACTTTAAAGGGAGGTCTAAATATTGGAAAGTACATTCCTTTAATATTTAATAGTATTTTACAAGTGTAAAATGTTTATTTTTAGACATGCTGAATAGTTCTTTAATAATAGTTTTGTTGGGTTTCACTCACAGGGCATTGGTCAATCCATGCCTATAGTAGAAGACGCATCCAAGGTGCTTTGCAGTCAGAGTGAACCTGAAACCCATGGTTGCGAAGCAAACTCTTTAATCACAGTCATTGAAATAACACACCATACTTACTTTTGGTGCTCCAGCAGCAGCTTTAGCTGCTTCTGCATACTGTCCATTCTGGAAGAGGTTATTGAACTTGCGAACAAAAAGGTCTTCTGCACCTGGAAGGTTGCAACGGGATGCTAGACGCAGAGCAAGGTCTGGATTTTGTAAGGTTGTTGTGATATACTGAACAACATTGTCTTCTTCAATGCTCACAGATAAAACCTAGAAAATATCAGAAAATAGGTTTGCATTCAATATAATTCTTTGTATGATTTACTGTGTTTGTATACAATATTTACTTTAAACATGCAATAAAACTAGAATGTGAATGTGGTGGTAGGGAGAGCGAAAAGGAAAACAATAGAATAGGAAAAGAAAGAGAAAAACAAGAGGGATAGGACAAAAAAAGAGACAGAGATATAGAGAAGATTTTAGAAAGTTGTAGTCTCATTCTACTACGTTATGATTTGCGAGGGAGTGTTTTAGGCAGGAATAAGTATATTTACTTACAGACACAATTTACATTATATGCTATAAGGTGAAAGATAAAAATAAAGCCCACAAATATAAAGCGTAAAATAAATAAATAAAATAACAAGCTTACCTGTCCTTTTCTATTTACACCGATGATTCCATTAGTGGGCTCATGTGGAGCAGTTACAAAAATGGTATCTCCACTGATCCTGTTCATGTAAATACAGGTTGCAGTTTCTATATCATACAAATGTATGTATCCATATTTGGTGATTAGAAATATCACATTATGTTTATGGCTGGTCTAAAATATAATAAAATATGCACATACATAAGATGAATTACTTTTATAATTATTTTATAATTATTATACAATCTATTGAGAAACTAAGGGATCAAAACTTAATAACCAAAAATTGTTCTTTATTTTTTCACTACAGGCATCAGATATTTAACTGTCAACAAACTTCAAGAATTTTAGTTGATCATACAGATCCCAATACACTGATTAGTAATAGTTTTATTAACTGCTTAAGAGAAAAAAGCAAAGTTAGGACAGGAACAAATGTTTCAAGTATTTTTAATCATTGTTTTCTATCTCTCATATATCAATGCCTCCCCAGCCTAATACACTAGTATTGTAATAAGGTAGTGCTGGCACCACAATAGAAAACACCTAGTCAATCTTGTAAAGTGCTGGTGCAACAGCAAGAACCACTCGGACTGCACTGTAAGGTGGTAGTGTTGGAGGCACAAAATACTCCCAGTACACGTAAAGTGGTTGGCATTAAGAAGGTTTTCCAGCTGTAGAAACCAAGCTAAAAATGGAGCAAGATGATATCTCATACAAGACGTACCATTTCCACGAATATAGACACCGAAAATATTCTCCAATGGAGACCTGGTAAGTTAGTCTTTTCTTATACTTAAAAACGTTATTGATAGTTAAATAATTTATGTTAATCCTATTTAAATTATAAATAAAATTATATACAGTGCTTGGATTTTACTTTACAAAAATGTTAAAAGGTATGTTGTAACGTTAGACATGTGTACAAAGTCTAGGGAGAAGAGAAAAAAAAAAAGGGAAACCGGTTCACTATCTTTAAATTGTTATTTTGATGCTGTATAACAATATTACCTGCATGGCAACAGGGAAATCATTCTGAGCTTCAGGAGGAAAGAAAACATCAACAGCTTTCTTTGTAAATGGTGAGTTCCCTTGCGGTGGCTGGCCAACTTCAATGATATGTAGCTGGATAAAATAAAACAAACAAATATAGCATTAATACAATAAAAATAACTCAAATATGGGTCCTCAAGAAGCTTCTATTAAATTAACCCTTTCTTTACCATATTTCTGCCTGCAATTTTCAAATAATTAAAAAAATAATCAAGAATTTGGACTGAATCAGTAATATAATTTTCTCATTATTAAACTGGTGTTTGAAACAAAAGCTCTTAAAAATTATGATAGAGTTGTTTTTAAATAAATATAAACACTTTAAAATAAACAGCTTTATATCATAGAACCAGTAGTTTCAGCTGATTTGGTATCAAAAGGGTTAAAAGAAATCAAGATAGAAGTACAATTCTTTTAAAATAGCAAAATAATTCTTTCTAAAATTCAAGATATTAATTTCCGATAGGTAAATATCTTATCTGTACACAAGAATTTAATATTTTAAAAATGCCATGAAAATCCCTAAACAGAGTAGAAATTAAAAAACAGAAATCCAACAAGTTAAACTTAAGCAACAATCTTGAACATATGTGGGACATAAACACACACTGGCTTCCTTATAGTTTCCGTCATCCAAGTTCACTCATAAGGCAGTAGTAGAAGATACTTGCCTGAAGTGACATGCAGTAGAATTAAACCCCAAACCATGTAAAATGAACTTAACTATGCAGACATGTGTGTGCATGTCATCATCACCATTTTACGTCCGTTCTTCCACGGTAGCATGGGTTAGACGGGTTGTCCTGTCGGCTGACCTTGTCTTGCTCATACGGGAACTGATTCTGGCTTGATTTCTACAGCTGGATGCCCTTCCTAACACCAACCTCATTTACAGTGAGAGCTGGGTGATTTTTTTTTTCCGTGGTGCCTACACGTCCACTTTACAGTGTGGGCTGGGTGCTTTTTTGCCGTGGCACCTCCACGACCACTTTGCAGTGGAATGATAGGGACCCCAGTCCTATCATCTCATTTCTACAGCTGAGTAAACTGGAGCAACGTGAAATAAAGTGTCTTGCTCAAGGAAACAACACATCACCCGGTCTGAGAATTGAACTCACAACCTTTCGATTGCAAGGCCAATGCTCTTACCACTAAGCCATGTGCCTCCATATATAATTAAATTTTAACATTTAAAACTTGATACCAAACTGCCCAAAACTGGCCCTGGCTCTATGATACAAAAGTGCTTTATATTTATCTAAAAACCTTTCATCATAGTTTTTTTGTAAGAACCTTTACGTTATGCTCCAAACACCAATTTAATAAGAACATTAGTTATGTTACAAAATCCCTACAAATTGATTGTTTTCAAAATTATTTGAAAACCAGAGATTTTATTAGAAATGTGGTAATGAAAGGATTAAACAAGGATCGTTTGTTTGAGTAACTTCATCTTCAAAAATGGTACCTTTCCTCCCTGTGCTCCTCTGACAGCAAAACAAAACAACGTAGAAAGAGCTTGGTTTCCATCCATTTTAAATTGGGCAAATGCAGCTGCATGACCTTCAATTGGCTGACTGACTTTCCTTTCCATTGAATACAGTTGCATGGCTCCAACTACACGGTTTTGCTGGTGAATAAAAAAAATTACAAATATATGAAAAAACAATACACAAATGAAAGCTAAGGAGGCGTATTAAACTGATTCATATGTGGAGAGATTTAGGAAAGCAAAGAAAGTTGAGCAGATTTTGCAATATTTTCAGTATTGCATTGCCAGCTTATAAAAAAAGAAAAAAAAGCACCACAGCCTTCAGGTTTATGAAAGCTTAAAATAATATATATATATCTTTTAATAATCAGGTTCCTAATGTCTTAGTAACATTAAGTTACAAAGAAGATAATTACATCTATCTTGACTCTAGTGGCAGAAAATTTAAGTTTATCAAATGCCTTGATAAAAGTTATTCCAATACTTTGTTTAAAAGAAAAATCCATAAA
>OZ024746.1:85815175-85842675 GCA_964016885.1 Eledone cirrhosa | reverse complement strand
CCAACAATAATTACTTTCTACAGACTGTAGTTGAACACCATTCTTTGGTCCATATTAAGTAACTAGTTCACTGAATTCCTGTGGTGACAGCTAGATTAAATGTATTATAATTGTTTCACTGCTTTTCTTCTAGTCTACCACACACTTTAGAATCTAAAAATCTATCTATATAAATAAAGTGATGAGAATCTAATAAACCATAACAGGCTCCAAGTTATGAAACGGAGACCGGAAACAAGTGAATGCTTTCATTGGAATCACTATCACTAGCAGTGAGTTAATTACCCACCATCACAACAGCTGCAAGATGGCCATCAGGAAAGTAAAGGATGTCATTATGCATCATACACCCTGCAAGCTCTCATCTCAAACTGTAACAGAACCTCTGGCTTTTTGCCAAAATGTTCACTATTAATTTTGCAGAATCCTGCTATAAAGATGGTTCAGTAGGTAGAACTGTTGCTAAGCATGTGCACACAAACAACTCCCAAATACCTTTTCTAATCTATGCAGTTTCACCAAATGCAATAACTTCTGATCATTCAGACCCAATTGGCCCTCGACATTCATTTCATTATTCTAAAAGCAGTTCTGTCTGCCATATTCTGATTTTTTTTTCTTTCCTTTCTACAGGGATCCATTCCAATCTATAGAAACACAGTACACCGAGTTGAATTCCTAAAAGAGCAACCTATTTAACCATGTCAACTTCTAGTATATTGCCCTCTCTTCCAAATGTTCAAAGGTCATAAGTCAGCCAACTCTTATCTCTTATCCCCCAGTAATTTTCATAAAAATACATCTATTAACTTATACCATACATCAGTAGTTTCTTATGCTTTGAGAGAATTGACAAAAACAATGTTGTCCTTGACACCAGCAAAGCCTTCAATGTGTCTGACATGAAAAACTCTTTAGCTAAGTTGCTCATCAAAAGATTCTATTCATTTCACCTCTCAGATTAGAAGTTTCTTGTTAATTCATTCCATTACAGGTTGTGCTGATAGTTGAGCATATGAGTAGAAAAGAGAGACCTAACAACTCAACATTCAGTTAGTCTCAAATTCTTCCTTCTGTACATTAATAAGTTAATCACCTTAACAACCACCATGTAACTATTACTCTCTTCCATCACTCCCCTACTATCCTGCTTTCCTTCATCACTTTCATACTTTTACTTTTTCCATTAACTATCTTGGAAACTTTTTTTTTTTTTAATTCACACTCTTGGTCAGATTTGCTTTGAAAGAAGGGAGACAATGTAGAAAGGAGGATTCATTAGTGGCAAGAGACATGACAACATCTGTGTTGGTGTCATGCTATAATGTACCTGTAGTTTCTAGAGTGTTGGTGAACAACATAAGGTAGAGAGGACTCTTCAGTCTTGTCAATGAGTGGTTGGTGTTTGAAAATGCATCCAACCATAGCAACAACGCAAAGGAGGGGGGGGGCATGGTCCTCCAACCCCTCTAGGAGGGCAGGAAGTCTGAATAAGAAATGACTTGAACTGACAATCCATTCAACACATGCATGCATGGTAAGCAGTTTTAAAAGGATGATTTTAAAATTTTTAAATGGTGTATAGATGATATTAAATAACTTATTAAATTAAAAAACTGCATTATTATGAAAGAAAATCATATTCTATTATTTCCTTCTGCATTGGAAAGGTAAGTGGATTACTTTCTTTCAATTTTATCCATTGTTATACTCTTTCCAATAAACACCTGTACATAATTTTGACAAGTTAAATGTTTTAAGTGGTAAAGTTAAGTTTCAAAAAATTAAATGATAGATTAAGATAATCAGAAAACAAAGTTATAACAAAACATTGCACATATCACTTTTGCAACTGAAGAAACCCAGGTAAAACATTTGAGTTTTATGCAATTTTATTTTGTTTGGTAAACAGTGTGGTCCAAAAAGATCTTTAATTTGCTAAGCTGGATAACAAGATGAGCTAAAGTTTTAATACAACAGAAGCTAAGAAAATCCATTATCCAATTTAAACCTTTTAAATTTACCTTTTCTAATCCTGTAGATATTCCTTAAGATTTTAACAGCTCATTTCTACTACAGAAAACAGTAAAACCAATTTTGTACATTATATATACATATACCTTCAGTCTTATACTATAAAGTGCAAGTTTTTGTAGAAGACCAGCAGTCACCCATGCATACCAGTCTTCACTTTCCATATCACCGATGTTGTCCAAAGAAAAGGCCGATACAGCTTGGCACCAATTAAGTGACAACTCATTTCTACAGCTGAGTGAACTGGAGCAATGTGAAAAAGTGTTTTGTTCAAGGACACAATGTATCACTCAGTCCAGGAATTAAACTCACAACAATATGATTGTGAATCTGACACTATACTATTTTGCAATATAGCAAATAAAATCACTGCATCTCTATTTAATGCTATAAAATCATTAAAAAACAAGAAACAAATATGCAATAGGACATCAACCCAAGTCCAAGATCAGCCTAAACTAACTCTTACAAAAAGAACAAGCTATATTTATATGAAACAATGGAATTTTAGCAATAAGATGATATGAGGCATAAACAAAGAAGAATATTGTAAGGAAAGGCAACAACTATAATTGAGAGGAAAGGTGATAATGATAATGAACACAGAACAAAATCAGGGTAAGTTTGAGGAAACAAATATTTTAAAAGAAGGATAAGGAAAATAAAGTAACACAGGTAAAAAGGAAGCATTAAAAATGATATTCAGTACTAAAATGCTTATGTAATTTTACAAATTTGCTGAACCTATAAGTTAAAAAGCTAGAAATCACTAATTGAATATGAAATGAACAAAAAAGGGACAAATAAATGAAATTTTAAATGATATAGAATAGAATGTGTGTAAACATATCTTAGATTACACACTAACATTTTTTTTTTTAAAGGGATAAAAAAATAGTCACGGCTGATAGAGATTTAGTCAGACTAATAATAAACTACATAGTTTTGATTCAATTAATCCACTGACATTTCATTAAATTTTCAAGGTTTGTTAGAATAAAGATAAAACAAAAACTATGAAGAATCAAATTAGAAGTTTGCCTTTTTAGCTACATTAAAAGATCCATAGCTTCATAAAAGACTTATTTACAAAAAATAAATTTGGAACTGGCTTTCATTTGTATTTAATTCTAAAACAGAAATTATTCTTAGGACACATAGGATTATTTAGATTGGAAGTATTTACCAGAAAAATACTGTTTTTCTTTTTTAAGGTAAAAATTAATATCAAAAGTTAGCTATTTTAGATTTACATTGCATATATTGTGTATGCTGTATAATTTATCATGTGAAAATCTGGCAAAATACAAGATCAAACTTCAAGAATCATTAGGTCTTGAACCAAATAGAATAGTTCATTAGAATAAAAGCAAAAATAAATGATAGCGGGAACTGATTCCGGCAAGAGTGCACATTGAGATAAGTGGAAATACACATCAAACAATTATATCAACATTACTTTTTTTTTAAAGTTTTAAACTTCTTATGCACCAGTTCTTCAGACATGCTTTGAGTATTGACAATAAAGCTCATTTAGAGCGCAAGTAAAACTGGTGCGACAACACCTAACAACATAGAGTGGTGTGATGAGGAGAACAATTATTGCTCAGAGTTTCTACACCTAGTTAGCAAGACATCCATGCATTAGAACAATATCCACAGAACCTTGACATTATCAACTCTGGAAATGTAATTAGATTTATTACAATTGACTTAAAGATTTTTTTGCCTATTTTAACAATTTTCATGTTTAAAACAAAAACATTCATATCATGAAATTGTTCAAGTTGACTTTTTTATATATATATATATATACATAATTTAATAATTTCAGAATTATTTAAAATTACATACAATGATATGATTTTCAACAAAGACAGGCAAAGTGCAGGCTAAGGACCACTGGACATGTTCTACAACAGGATCTAAAAATACTTATAGCATGCACTAACTAGCTGACCCAAACATGCTTCTTAGTTAGCTTTTCCAGAAACTAATAATTGCAAAAATGGGGGATTTAATTTTAGAGTAGGAGTTCTCTATACAGGGAAAGCACACATTAGGTATTAAACACCCCCTCTCACTTTAAGCAAAATTAAGCTTCATAATAAAATATTTAAAATGAGGATATTTAATATGATGACAACTGATCCAAAAGTGATACAGAATTATAAATTGAATATGTATACTAAAGTATTTTCAAACCCAAACTGTTTTAAGATATTAAACTTTCACTCTTCAAGAGTATAATTGGAGTTGGTTTCCCGCAGGTGTGAGCACCACAAGGTGGAGTGGCTGTTCCAGTGCGTCTCTCGCCGCCCTCCAGGGCCGTTTTTCTCCATCCCACTAGTTGGGGTCAAGAGGTGGATGATATAGATGTAACTTATGTTATATACCAAAATTGATATTATACAAGCTTAGTTTTGATAACAAAGCACTCCATCTTGAAAGGTATATTCAGAATTAAAATTCTAAAATTTGTTGCTAGCTGATCAAAAATCTAGATATTACAGGATTTGAAGAGGAGACACAGAAGACAAACTAAGGAGGAATAGATGTTCTTTTCAAATAAGAATTAAAAAGTAAAGAAACAGATCCCTAGTTAAGAATTACTTTTTAATCAATAAATATGAATATGTATACATTTCTGAATATGGTTAATATTGTCATGTTTTAGACAAATTAAAAATATTGATATGAACACATTTTTATCAATAGCATACGAAACCTAAAAAAAATGACAGAATTCAAAAACATTTTTGCCAAATACTAAGCAAAATGTGTATGCATATTTGTTAACACAATGTTTTGTGTATAAAATACATAGCCAGCTAAATATAAGCCTCCTAATAATCATATTCATTTCAATTTGATTTTCATACCATTAAGAATAAAAATCAAATTGCAATGAAGATGAATTCATAAGGAATAAATTATTTCTCCTCTTCCCTAATTAAAATTGCCGAAAGTAGAAAAAATAAAGGTTATTTATATAAATATAATTTATAAAAATTCCTTAGATAACAAATTTTTTTATAAAATATATATTAAGAAATCAACTTCTTTCATTTTAACACGAGTCCAAAATATCTGAAAAAGATTGTTAAGATAAAAACTCAACTGAAGATAAAATACAATAGATATATTGTGTCAAAGAATTTGAGAAAATAACTGCTGCAGCAAATTTACGTCTTATATAAATAATCAAAACTAGCATCTAATTTTATTCATTGCTTAGGAATGAACTACTTTTATGGTTGTTAAAATCAAGTAGATCTTTAACTAGTAATAAATAAAATACGAGAGAAAAATAAAACCAAACTTTATTAAACAACATATAGAGCATATTAAATAACATATAGAGTATATTCTCGCCAAGAGGTATAACCTTAATATTATTTTAGAACAAGATTATGTAGAATTGATATATTCTATGGCATTGCACATGTGTGTGTGTATCCCCCCTTTTAATGTCTTTCCACCACTCCCCCCCCCACACCCTTGAAACTCTTTTCCTACCCACTTTTCTCCTGATGAAGAGTTTATGCTCGAAACGTCGTCCTCCACCCCTCCACTCTCAAGCGTGAAACTAATATTAACATTTTGTACTGCTTCTTCGCTTCCTCGTTTTTTTTGTTTTCTGTTTCAACTATAATATATAGGCACACACACATCTACACTACCAGATGATTAATTTTGGATTTCTTGAAAAATTAATCCAATACTAATATGGTTGGATACAACTCTGGCTAAATTATACCAAACTAAGTCAAAATTGAGATCCTTCTCGTCAGGGGTTATAATAGCCAAATTACTTTACAGCCAGGTTAATTGTGTATTCTTGTATAGAATTTAACCTTTAGTATGCTAGAAATTTTTATGAATTTCTTCCCTTGACACTGCATTATGTATTAAGGGGAGATTACTCTATTGGCGACATTATGCACCTAGAGCTTGTTGAAAGTTAAAACTGTGTCTACACTTGAATGAGCAATCTATTTTATTGGTTACCTCTTTACTGTCGCACTTATAACATTTAAATGAATGCTAACTATGAAGATGAAATTCAGAATACAGATTTCTTTTGATGAGGATGAAATGAAATTGACAACTAATATGGTTTTTCAAAATTAATATATGATGAGAAACCAACAAAGATAAGGCAGTTGACAGAAAATGAAATCAAAACTAAAAAGAAAAAGTAACCAACTCCAAAGACTAGCTAGAAAAAGAAACACCATTATTGATCCGATTTCATTGAATCTTCTACCAAAGATCAAATTAAGAAAGAAAAAGTTCCATGTCCAAATTCATGAAAAAATAAAATAGATTTTTAAAACAAAACAGGGAGTTGAGTTCACAGCTTTCTTAAGGAAATACCAATAGGACATCAGTTTAAGCAGTTCTATATGTAAATGAAAATTAGTTTGCAGACTTGGTTTATTGAGAATTTATCACCACATCATGGTGTTCATTACTAATACACCAAGTCTGTATAGATGAACGGGAAGCTAGCCTGGCCTCGTGATTATTTCAAAGTGAAAGCAGATACAGTGTCTTCAACAGAAGACAGGAAAATGAGTTATTAGGAGGAGGCAAAAAGCAAGCGAGATTTAAGCTATATATATATATATATATATATATATATTATATATACACACACACACACACACACACACATTAATGAAAAGTAAAAAGGGAAAAAAAAATCTACTTAACAATAAGGGGTTGATTGGATATTATGAGGAGGGGGGGGGGGGGTAAAGAAATAAAACTGAAAGGAAAATTTCATACAATATACTTGGCTATTAACCTGAATTATTATTAATGATATTAAACACAAGTGCAACCAATAGCCTCATCAGACTTGTCAAAGAGAAATTCAATGGGAAAAATTTAAGGATCATCGGTTCTTAGATCTTAAAGGTACATTTAATTGGCTCAAAGGGTTGCAATTTCCTGTACTTGGGCAGTGCAAAAAGGATAAGAGATATACATAGCCTAATCTGAATGCTTTAGAGACTCACAAATTACATTCAATTAAGAACTACTGGGGCAAGGCAGGAATGGTTAGTATGTGGAGATTTTCATAAATACAGATGGTTTAAGGAATGATTATGATTGTTGTCCAGTAAGTGCTCAAATAAATTTGATTTTAAGATTTATGTTAAAATATACATTACATTACAAGGGTATTTAAAAAAAAACTAAGGTAAACTTTAGACTTTCTTTTTTAATGCTTGGGGTCAGGTACAAATTAGATGCAAACAATTTATGCAAATAAATAAGAAAGTAAACTACAATATTTTTCTCTTATAATATAGATCTCATTTTTCAAAAATGTTGGTATTTGAAATTCTACTAACTGATCTATTTTCAATAAACATTTCCATTACATTCAGAATGCATATCATGTGATTTATTCATGAAATTAAACTCAAATTACAACCCCCTCACCCACTTTGCAGTTTAGAAGTGCTGGTGATAAAAGTAATATTTAAACCCAACTTATTACTTCATGCAAAATCACATTACATTTTGAAGTGGAAAGGTTGCTGGCACCAATGCCAATCATATTGGATTGGTTAAGCATTCATTGGATAACAAACTTTGATAACAAACCAACAGGGGAAAATATATAAAATAAAATAAAAAATGGATGACAAGGCATTCAAACTAAATAGGAGATGATGTAGCTATTAGAGATTCTAGTTTTGTGTTAAGTATTAAAAAAAAAACTCTAATGCTTACAAAACCTTTTTAGTTATGAAATATGTAGTTTTGAAATAGGGAAAATAAAAAAAAAAACAAAAAAAAAAAACAAACAAAATAAAAACATGAAAATAAAAATCAATAATTTGTATTTTTAGATTTCAGTGCTATACAAACATTTAACTATAAAGGAATTCTATAGGATGCAAACTACAATCTTAAAACTTACTTTTCTTTTAAAGGAAACTAAAAATGCTGAGAAATTTGTTTTAATTTGTAGATTTTAAGATATTGTTAATGGTGGTTTCTTAGCTAAATTATTAGCAATATATTATGTCTTGAAATGTAGAATTAGGAATTTAAAGGTTTAATGCAAAATCTTCCAGATTAAAAATAAAATTACTATTTATAACAATCTGATCCCAAGCATTTTAGATTTAATAAACCTTAATTTCAGTTATGTATAAGAAAAAATTATATTAGAAAAGGGGTTGTCAGATAAGAATTTAAAGCCAAAATTTAGCAAAATTATGGGGAAAATATATTAGAAATAAAGAAAATTTTAGGCTTAAAAATAGAACTTAACACCTTTAAATTGTTTCACTGAATAATTGTCCAAATACACTATACAATTACTAATAGGTTCTTGCCATCTATGCTGTTCTTTCAGAAAATTCCAGCATAACTCCATGTGGCAAATGTCTAGTTGAACTCATAGAAATAATGTTTAAAAAATCTCAACAGCGATACCAATTTTTTTCAATACTATAAAGTAATGCTATTAATTTTAAATATATTGAAAAACTAATGTTCATATGACACAAAATACCTCCTATCATTTTGCTTTTGATTAATTTAGTACGGGATTATAAACATCAGCTTGAACATAGCTGGAGTGATACCAAATTTCATAGCTAGGACAGGTAAGGTAGGTAGGCATCCTTTGGAAAAAAGAAGGCTTTGGAAGGCTTCCCTGTCCAACCTCCTCATATTTACCTGAGTTGGTGGTGTCACAGCCGAGTTTTCAGCGTTTACCTAAAAGCAAATAACAGAACTCCAATCTCTTATAAATCTTTATATATATTTTAAAAATTAGTTTAACGAAGTACAGTGATCAATCCTTCACTTACAAGATAGCTCTAATGATGTGAATTGGCTGTTTAAAAAAAAAAAAAAAAACATGTATAAAGTTTATCTTTTCATTTGCAGCTCTTTGAAAGTTTGTTTTTGTATATGATTAAATATTTTTTTCTTTTCTAAATTACCAGTTAATATGAACTAAAGATACAATAAATAAAAGTTAATAAATATAAGATAAGAATATAAAAGAAACTTTAAAATTATGACTATAGTTTATAAAACAAAATATTCAAAATTGATTAGAGTAGAAAAATGTCTGAACGCACTCCCCATTTTATATTATAATTGTCTAATTAAAAGAAATAGTGAAAGCATTCTTTGAATTGGATTTATCTATCTAAACCAACCATTCCAATTTATCTAAACCAACCTTTAGCAATCTGACTACTAACACAAAGAATTTCTAGAAAATTCCGTTTACAATAAAGAACTTTCTTAATGTTACATACATCACACATGATACCATGTAATACGGATCAAATCAAGTTACCTAAGATTTTTTTTTTAATTGTTAAACTTTGAATTGAACCAAGAAAATATTTGAAATTGCATGGCTAATAAACCAAATATACCAAATAACACTGAGAATTTGTTTACAAATAATCCTCAATTCGTTTTTAAACAATATTTTTTTAATTCAAATTTTAAATTCTAAATGATAAGTGTTCACACTTCAACTATAAAGAATATTTTCACTATCATTTTATTTTTGAAGCAATAATAATAGGGAGTGCCTTACCAGACAGCTTAAAATAATTAAAAAATATGTTTTTATAAATGAAAAGATTAGCAAAGCTTTTAAGTAAAAATAAATAGTTAAATTCTAAAAGAATGAAACCAATAAATATAAAATGGTTTCAAAATGCAAGCATCAATACGTATATCTTAAGTAGGATTTTTTAAATTTTATTTATCCTGTGAGAATCAATGCATTCATAATCTAATATGTAAAATTTATTTTTATGGTTGATAAATACAAATAGAAAGACAAATAAAAAAAAAAAAATGTTTCAGCTAACTAAGTTTAAGTATTTTCAGTAATAAGGTTAAATACTTCAAAATTACAATGCTATGATTTTGACTATAGTGTTAGATAAGTTGATGTTACATAAAAATAATGAAATGAAATTTAGAAAAATATGACTTGTATGATTTGGTGAAAATTATTCATTTTACTGATAGGTTAAAACATGCATTCATATTGGAAAACAAGATAGTATTCCATAATACCAATATATTGTTTAGGGGCTGTAAAAAAATTTGATAATTGGATACGTTATAGAATAAAATTTGATTTAACTAATTCTATATTTTTCAGCATGATAAAAAAAAAAGGAACCCACAATTCATGTTGAAACAAAAAGCAATTGATATATTTAGAGAGAAATTTTGTAATAAAAAAAATAAAAAAAGAAGATATAAGATTGGGATGATAAATTCTTTTAGTAATTCTGTAAATTCATTTAAATGAATCTGGGTTTAGTTTGGATAAAATATGATATTTGAGAAAATATGCATATGCATGTTTAAAAAATTTGTTTACTTAAATTAAAATAATAGATCTTTATGATGAATAAACTTTTTTTAATAAAAAAAGAAAAAACATACTGAAATGATTGTAATTACTTTACAAAAATGTTATGAAGCAAGAACAGAAAGTTAATGCATTTGAAACCAGAAATGATTTAAAACAGATTTTACAAACATATACATAAAAATATGTTAATGAAGTTTTAAATTGAGATGGGAAGCTTTATTGATAGTAGTACATCAGATTACACAACCTGAAAGGTTGTTAGATGTAATAATATTAAACTGAATGACGTACTATCATCATCATCTCATACATTCAGTAAAAGGAGGAAATACTAAACAATAATGCAAAATGAACTGAAATCACATGCATAGACAATAACTTGGCAATTAGAACAGAGACCTTCAAAAGACAAGCAGAAAACCTTTATTTAATGCAACTAATTGACAAGCTACCAAAGCAATATATATTCAGTTAAAAGAAAAAACACAAGAGATAAATAGCTTAGGAACATCTATGGGTCAGAGGTGTACACTACACTGAAGAACAAAACAACCGTAAAAGTGAGAAGAGTCAAAAATATTTTCATCCTTATTAACATTTTTCTGATTGCAGTTCAAAAATAAAGGAACCAATAAGTTTTTCTACTTAATGCACATACAAATTCTCATGTAATTATTAAGTTTTAAAGTATACAATCTTTATTGGAACTGTATCTTTCCATCATCTGATTTGTTTTTAAAACATTTCTGTACAAATCTGACAGAGAAACATATCTTAGACTACTTATAAACAAACAAAAAGTAATAGCATAAATAAAAACTATTCGTAGGAGAAATTGTGAAGAAAATTTTTTTATCACAAGACATTTTTAAAATTTGAAAATTTTAAGCGTGTAAAACAAGAGATGTAATATATTATTTATAATTGTTTCTACTTTTGGCACAAGGCCAACAATTACTCAGTGCATTACTGGTACTTTATTTTATTGACTCCATAAAAATGAAAGGCAAAGTTAACCTCGGCATAATGGGGGTGTATATGAAAGCATATACAATAACTGTCTTAGTGCTACTGCCAATATATTATTTATATATTTATTCAAGTAACTTCAATGATGATATTCATAATAAATATTACTGAGTATTTATAAAATGTTGCCATGAATATGTAAACCCAATTGTAAAAGTTTAAAATGATATATTTACATTAATAAGATGTTTGTCTTTATATATATTGTTTTCCTACAGACACTGAAATATTTTCAAAATGATGGAGAGAAAATGAGAGACTGCAATGTTCATATCTTCAACAAAAGCTAATGAAATAATTGTAACTGGAATCAAAATCAGAATTATTGGAACCAAACTGCAAAATTAACTCTTTCAAGTAAATAATGGTTATTTTGACAATGAAGAAATTTTCAAAACCATTTGGATTAAGAAAATCCAAGATAGATAATTGAATGTAAAATAGTAATCAACTTATAAACAACAAGATTACAAAGTAGTGAATGCTCTTATAAATACTTTTGGTTGAGACCGAAGCTTCTGGCCATGTCCCCATACTAAAATTGGTGGTTAGATTACAAATATATAGTGCTAGGTTTTAAAAAAGAAAGGAAAGAAAAAAAGGCTAAAATAGACAAAAACTTTTTTTCTTTTTTTTTCAAGTTAGAATTTAAAGATGGAGCAGATCCATGCTGGTAGGGTAGTACTTATCTATACTACTTTATATCTGAACTTCAAGCATTGGAACAGGATTTGGTGAATGGACTAACCAATGAGCAATCTTCTTTCATATTTAAAAAGAAAAACTTGCTTACAATTTTATCAGTTTTAGAATCAAATTTCCTTATCAGAGAGCATGGTAAAGATGCGATGTCAAATGTTAAAGTTTATGAAATGTCTTCATATGAACAAGGCACAAAATGTTAATATTTGAAAATGTTTTCTTGAATGGCAAGAACAAAAACATTGCATATAAATAGTGCTATAATGGCATAACATTTTATCAACTAAATAATTGAAAGGCTGTGCAAAATAACAAATTGTATGATATTAAATTGTTTATAATAGTTAATTATTCATAAGCTTATATACAATTATGACAGTTAATACATTTTTTTATGTAAGTAGTCAAAGTAATAGTACAAGACTTGGCAAAAAGCAACAAAGCCAATATATAATCTTCAATGATACAAATAGATTTGTTTTTCATAATTCAAAATAAATTACTAAACTTTATTAATAAAATATTTCAAATTTTTAACTTTCTTTACAATCTCTTGACTTGAATTAGAACATTTGTGTTGCTTGTTTATTGAGAAGGAGAAAAAATATATAGCAGATTTAAATTTATTTTTATCGTAACAGAAAAGCTACTACTTAGATAATATCTCCTATTGCCAGAGAGCCACAGCTATAACTAAGCCAATAGGATGTGGCAAACATTCAAAAGTGTGATGGTTTACATAGTGTCACTGGTTCTACATGCCCATGGCCAAACCAAGAACTCAGTGGAACAATGCAAATCCACTTAACTGTAAATAAGTATCAGTGAATAATAACAGCTTAGAACTATAAGCAAAAGGAATACTATAATTCATGTGTTTTATTATTAGCTTGTAGTACTCTTTTCAAATCTTTCAACAGGCCTGATGCTTTATATAAAGCATTAATGACTTCATCATCACCATAATCAATTTTACGTCCGTTTTTCCACACTTGCATGGGTTGGACCTACGTTTGATATATGTGGCTGTTAGATTTTTTTAAACTCATCTCTATAAAATGATTTTATTATATCTATTCATTATTAGTTTATACTTTAACCATTGATACATTAGGTTGACAAATTCACTGGACAGGACAGGTCAGGTTAGCCATGAACCATATATGCATGCCAAAGAAATGCCTCTATGGCAAGCTTGCTACAGAGAAGAGAACAATTGGTGACCAGTAAAGGTACTACAATAATACTTTGAAATTAATATTGAAAGCCATGAATATTAACATATAATCCTGAGAACAGCTTGCTCAGAACTAGCCCTTATGGCACATCCTCCTCAACAAAGATGCAAAATTCTTGCATGAGAGGTGCCTTCAGACATTAGAAACCAATGTGGACTCCATAGAGCTTGGTCAACTGACACTTAAAATAAAGCCTCAGATCACATGCCCTACATATGGGTGCCATTTCTATGCCAGAATTGAACTCACCAACTGACACAGAAAACCTAGCCAAAGTTATGGTATTCATTGATCACTAATAATAGATGAACACAAATGATAACATTTTAAAAATATAGGAAGTTTATAACTATTAAACATATTTCATGTCTGTGTGTATAATAAATAAATAAATAAATAAATAAATATATATATATATATATATAATTATTATTATTATGTAATAAACAACATAAGGCAATTATTCCATTTACCAGTGGCTTCTTAAAAGCAAAAGGTTTTGCTTTCAATCCTCAGAATGAAAAAATCCTGGTTTTTTCATTCTGAGGATTGAAAGCAAAACCTTTTGCTTTTAAGAAACCACTGGTAAATGGAATAATTGCCTTATGTTGTTTATTACATAATAATAATAATTAAGCTCTGTTGCCTACATAGAGCACTCTTTTTTCCTGGACTTTTCCGATGGAATTACTTCATTCACATATATATATATATATATATATAATTATACAGATTTAGTTTAATGTGTTTACTAAACTGTCCAAATTGTTTCCAACTAATTTATAAAAAATTAACTTTGCAATCTCATTAGAAGAAAATGAGCCAAAAAAAAATGAGCTAAGTCTAACATAGATTAGATGAATTTACCTAACAACAACTATCACACCACTGTGTACATGTAATTGGAGTAACACTTTACAGTTGGGTGAGTCAACACCAAGTAGAAGAGAGTGTATAATGGAAATAATTCAATATTGGAGTAGCACCAAACACCAGCCCAGAAATAAGTTTAGAAGATGGCAATAAATATACTTTTTTTAATCAAGTATATGTATTTTTAAAAACCATAATCAGAGATTCATTCAATACAAAAAGAAAAAATATATAAATTATCTTTGTCATATCACAGAGGTAAATTAGAATTTATTTATAAAACACCTAGCATAATTTTTAAATAAAGAATGAATTGAAGAGACATTACAAATACAATCAAACTCAGGAAATGCAAAAAAAAACAAGTTATGAAGGATTCAAAAACATATTCCTGGAAGTTTATTAGTGAACACTCCAAAACATGCCGAGATTACACACAAACATATACACACAAATTCCAATATTTTTTCACTTGACTTACAATCAGCTGTACTTGAACAACATTATCTTCTCATTTTAAAATATATTTTCCAGTGAGAAACTGAATAATTACCATGAACTAAACATTGGTCATTGTCTCGGGCAATTGAAGAATTTCAACTATTTAAATTAGATATCCAAATGTCTATTTGGCATAATAGAATTTATTAAAAATTTCAAAAATAAAAAATAAATGTAGCTGAAAAATAATTTAATATTTATCCCTAATCAATACAGTTAGTTAAAACAAATTTAACAAACCTGGGCTGATATTCCAATCAACAGAAGCCACTGTTGCTTTTCGTCGGTCCGGTAGTTGATGACTTGACATCCAGCAAGACTTGAATGACGGTCAAACATCTTTTGGGGTTGAGAATCTCCTGTAAAAAAAGTAACAAAGAATTATAATTATTTAGAACTAATGATTGTCTATGTGTAGAAGGGACAAAGACTAAAGCGCTTATATTTATAAAAATAAATAAAAACTTCCAGAATAATTTTAAGTAAGAATTTAAGTTATGCACCAAATAGCAGTTTAATATATGCAAAGCTATTTATTTTTAAGTGTTTGTATTTACCTAAAACCCTTTCATCCCAATTCTATGTAAAATCTTTAAGTTATGTTCCAAACACCAGCTTAAATAACAAGAAAGTTATATTGCTAAATCTTTCCAAATTGATTATTTTCAAAATTATTTCAAAATCATAGGCAGTGTTTTTCATTAGAAATATGATAATGAAGGTTTAAAAAATATAAAATGGAAAAACACCACTTACAAGTAAATAACCATCAAATAAAATATTTAAGAGAAATTTCTATTTCCATTTAAACTATTAGATAAATTGACTTTACCATATATACTAGTGTATAAGTCGCACCTTTTCCTAAAAAAATGTGAAGTAAAAATCAGCTGATCATAAAAAGAAATCAATAAAAAATAAATAATGCGATGCAAATTCTAAAAGTTGTCAAGACTGTGAGTGTGATGTTAACTGACAGCGCTTAATACCTATAGAGGTGATTCTTTTAGCTAGAGCTTAAACACCATAATAAAACACTAACAAAAATTACATATACATTTTATAGGATTTAAGTGTGGGCATGTATTGTTTATTTTTACTCATGGCCTTAAGACAATGTATTTTTATAAATACTTTTAAGAATTAACAAGTAAAGCATGTATTGTGTGGTTTCAGATTTCTAGTGATTTGATATTAAAAAGGTTTATAACATTCAAAGAGATTCTATTTTTCATAGATAACATTTTTACAGAAAATTTTGACAATGAGTGCTAATACTAAATGCAAAAGAATGTGTTATGAGGCTGCTCTTCAATTGGATATGTTGAGGAACATGGTGACCCAAGAGTTAAAGAGTGTTTTCAGTGTCTGAAAAGATGGTTAGGGACTGGCAAAATAAATTAATAAAAAATTACCCTTAAGAATATGCCAAAAACCTAAAACACATTGAGCAATATGCCATTTCTCCCTATAAACAATTAGAAATGGATCTATACATTTGGGTGTGAACCTAGCGAATGTTGATTAGACCTAAAAGCTTTACAACTTTCCATGGATTCAGAATACAATATAACACAAAAATTTGATACTGGTTGATGTACCATGCTTATGAACTAAAATGCATTGATATTGCAACAGCAAACTCATATTGCCCAAAAATTACCAGGTGGTGTGGATGACAATTAATGAATGTTATTTGTCAACGGTTGGGAATATGAATGAAATGCCAATGTTTTTGGCATGCCAGACAATGACATTGTAGATTTATAGGACACCAGTATTGTTCTCAAAATTACAGGCCACAGGATACACTTCACTGGTGTTTTAGCTTGAATGGCTGATGGAATTAAGTTAAAACCTATGACTTTTAAAAGGAAAACTATGCCAAATGGGGTGCTAGTGAATAGGCCCTCCAAAGAATGGTTGTTTGGCCAGCTGAAGTGTGACTAAATATGCCTAGATCTCTACTTGAAGCAACATATCACTTTCATACTCATTTGTAAGAATCAAACAAAAACTGCTGAAATTTGTTATCCCAGATGGCATGCCTTAAAAAGCATTTTAAAATGCACATCAGAAATGATGTTAGCAAACAAAGAACTGATGAAATTGGTGCCTTAAAACACCCAGATCTAGACACAGCACTTGAGAGAGCATACCAAATGATAATTTTATAGTATTGCAAAAAGTGTACTATTCCAAATAGGATAGAGGATGAAAAACTACTTGAAGAATTCATTCAGGAGGACTATAAGGTTAGCTTTAGCAAATGATATCAAGAAGGATGATAAGAATGAAAAATGTTTAGATTTTCTTGCAATGCTTGACAAAAATATAGAAATGTTTCATGTTGTATATATGTTATATTGTTTGTTATCACATTATTTACAGATTTAATTACATATATTCATTGTTTTTTTTTTGTCTGATTTTTCACACTTGCATGGGTGCTTATGTAATTATAATTGGTGGATAAATAAAAATAATATAAGCATATTATTTATCATTTAACACTACTCTCAATAGCTAGCAGTTCATAAAATGCTTTTGTTGCTTTAATTTCACATTTATAATAACACACTAAGTATTTACTAATCAATAATCAAAATATAACTTTTGGATCCCATAATTTATTGTAAGTAAACAAACTCTTCGAACACCTTATTGACAAGATGTTTTAGTCTTAGGTCCTCCTATGCTCTGGGGAATATTGAGCAATGAGTCTTCTCCAATTTATATGATCAGCTGTGGCATTTTGCATAGTTTCCCATTCCAGTCCAATCCTCTAGAGATCTTTGAAAGTCAAGCACCAGGTTTTCTTAAGTCTCCCTTTTTTCCACTTGCCACCGCCTAGAATCCATCTCATTGTCACAAACGGGTTCCGGTACTCAGACATGTGCAGAGTGTGTCCAGCCAGTTTCAGTGATGGTGTCAGTCAGTAGCCTCTGTTTACTTCTCTTCAGCATTAGTAATCCGGTCTCAATAAGGGATTTTCAGAATTTTTCTTAGGCATCTTTGTTGTAAATCATTGAGCTTCCTTAGAATTTTGGCAGTCATTTTCCAGGTTTCATTAGCATATATGGCAATTGTGATTATAATGCCGTTGAAGAGCTGCAGTTTGATGGCCATGGATATTATTTGTGATGACCAAATGTTTCTCATGCGTTGAAATACTCCTGATGCCTTTCCAATTCTGCAATTTACATCAAGCTCAGTGAGGCCTTCATTGGAGATTATGCTGCCCAAATAGATGAAGTAACCCAGCCGTAGTCGGCTCCAACCTCATGTTGAGAAATGGGGAGAGTTGGGTGTCAGGCCAGCACCCTGAACCCATAAAAACCTCAGAAAATATCGGTTTTTTTATGTCTACTTTTCCATGCTGGCACGAGATAGATATATTGCTTTAAAGCAATGTTTTACAGCCAGATGCCATTCCTGGCAACAGCCCTTTTAGTTACCTTTTATGACATGCACAGATACAGAATACCTTTTCTAAAAAAGGATATAAATTTAATACAATTAAAATATGAAGGAGGTGGTATGTATTATTGGTTTTGTTATTGTATGTGATGGAATTAATAAAATGTCATCAATAAATTTAATAAAATCTTGTCAGTATGTGATTAAACAAATAAAATGTATGTGATTAAATCAATGAAATAGAATTATTAAATATGGGAAATTAAGATTGTTATACAACAATTTATTTGGATTAATATCTTACCTTGGTAAGGACATTACTCTAAATAAAATGTATAGTAATATTAATTCCTCATCTCAGGAAAACAGAAAGAATTAAGAGGTCATTGACTTATTGTAACTGGTAAAGAGTGACCAGATTTGTTTATATGTAGTTTTATAAGATATGTTATGGGAGGAGGGGCAGTGAATGTTTAGTTTTGGAAATGTCAAGTAAGCAATACTAATAAACATAGCCTGCAACTTCTATGTAAGTCAAGTACTCAGCCAAGAATATTATATGTAAAATGGGAATGCAACTTATACACAAGTGAATCCAATATGTTCAAGAGTGCTTGAAACTAAATTTTTAATACTACAAAATGTGATACCTTAACACACTGAAATTAAAAGATAGGTTACTATGGAAAGTGAATAGAATATGAATTGTTCAAACTGATATTTTTCACCTTGACTCAACATTTTAAAAACAAATTCTAACTAAAAGAAATATATTTTTAGGATATTGAGGCTAACTATTGTAATGACTTTTACATTTGTTATGTTCTCTAATTCATGTTGCTTCTGATTCAGCTTTGCATATATGAAATGTTGATTTGAACTGATATATTTTACTCAATCATAAATTGTAGCATATTTAGTTGTTTATTAATAACATATTTTACACATTTCATTTGTTATTTTAATAAATTTGCATTACATAAAGCAGAAAGAAAAGAAATAGTGTCAAGTCCACAAGTCCACTAGCTTGATATAGAAGAATATCACATGAAAAAAATGATGATAAAACCAGGTGTTAATGCAAACATGTTACAAGTTATTAAAATAGTGCATACTAAAAACATTTTTTTTTAAAGGAAATATGAAAACAGAATTTGTATTGAACTGGAAATCAAGCGAGGATTAGGTATGGAGTACCTAAATCTAAAATGAAACTATTTTTTTTTGTGCAAATTTTTAGGACAAAAAAATGTTTTCAATTTTTCTCCTCTGTACATTGAACACATTTTATGGAAAGGCAAGACACATTTTGTAAAATAACCATAACAGAATATTTCATTGCCTTCAGAGGCAAAAAACATTCAAGTTAATTTTCTATTATAACTATTTGAATTTGAAATGAAAATCATTTACTAAAATAATTTAAAATTCTATTGAAATCAGTTTAGAAAATGTGTCCTTCACTTCTGGTTAATATATATATATATATATATATATATATTAACAATATATTTCGACAAAAAGGGAAATAGTTGAGTAATTAAGAATTCAGGCTCACAAGCATCTTATCAGAATTTATAACCTAAGGCAAGGCAATTTGTCATCAGTTGGAAAGCAGATAGTAGTTTCACTTCATATAACATTTAACTGTAAATCACTAATTATAAACACATACAAAAATGCTTAAATTTGCAGACTCGTGTATGTGTTTTGTATTTATCCCTGTTGCTATGGATTTGAAAAAGTCTGCAAATTTAAGACATTTGCATGCATTTTGCTTTACAACAGATCAACATTTCTGGATAAAAATAAAACATTTGCTATGAATTGAGATGAGTATTTTTGTATTTTAAAGTTTGATCAATATATTAGCTTGGACAGCAACACAAATAGGTTAAGTATGCACAATACTGATCTGAAAATGGAGAAAAATTTGTTGGTTGGGATGTAATAATTGAAACAGTATATAAATAGTTCTGGTAGTAGTAGCAATAGTAAAAGAATATCAGCAAATAAATTAGGACAATCAGGTGGAAATTGAGAAAAAATAAAATAAGTATTCAAAATATCACAGCAATCAACCTGAAACAAAATTTTTAATATGTTTAAAATTAGTTAGCTTCTTGGTCATTGAAAAGAATTTATGGTTGCAACAAGTAATGTTTTTTGCTCAAATTTTGTATCCCTGATTAATAGAGTTCAAAAAACAATTACACAGTGGATGCTCACCTCAAACTGGAAACATTATCAATTCAGAAAGATGTATTTCTATAATAGAACTTCAGCTTATTGATTGATATATGAAATGGATTTTTATCTCAACTATACAATTCTATATTGTTAATAAATTAAGATCATGCCATAAGTAATATAGGTTTTGGTGGTAGGTTTTGAAGAAAAATAAAAAGTTATACACTAATTTAATCAAGTATATATCCCCCTTCTAAATCAACATTCTTCCAATGCTGTAAAAGGTTTCTTATGCTATTCTTCTAGCTATCAGACAGTTTGGGGGAGAAAAAGTCACATAGGTTCATTTCAAACGCTTCTATGGAATTGTACTTTTTTTTTTTTTTTTTCATTAATAAAATATTGCAAACTTCAGAATTAATGATAATCTGACAGAGCAAAGTCAGGAGAACATGGAGAATGTGGAAGACTTTCCCAGTCAAGTTCCTCAAATGAAAAATTGGAAATTTACATTTTCGACAATAAAGAGCAATGCAGATGTCTGTGTGTTCTCTTTGATTGTTTCCACTTGCCAAGCTTAGATACCATTCCAAGTTCCTGTAAATGGTGATGGACTGAATTAAGCTCTTCTGCTAACTCTCTAACATTTGCATGGAGATCTTTTTACAATAGCAGCTTTCAATATGAATCATTATCAAAACATAGAAAATGACCATCACTTTGGCTGCTCTAAGTTCCCGTGTTGAAATTTATTGAACCAACATTTGCACTTATGAACATTCATAACACCACCATACACTTTTTGCACATTTTTTTTTTTACAGTATTCATAGAACTTGCTTTTATGGGGGTGACTTGGATCTTGTAGAGCATGGCATATCTTATCTGCTCTTCTGTGACATCCATTTTCATGAAGCAACAAATTAAAACTTATGTATTTGCAAGCCAGAAATTATCTGATTGAAGATTTTCTTTCTATGCAGTATACAACTGTGGAAATATCTTATTTCGACATGCTAGAATATGTATAAAAAACGACATTAATTATGGTACCACTTTATAGTTTTTAAGAAATTTACATACAAGGGCATGCTTAATGTTTTCACAATAAATGCAAATATATACAAATTTACTTCTCGTGACCACATATTTACCCTAATATCAGTAGATGAAAATGTAGCTTAAACACTAATATCTTTCTGAATCAATAATTAAGGTTCCAGCTTGCAGTTAGCATGAAACAAGGATTTGAACAAAACTTAATATAAATGATGAAAAAGCGTCTTGTTTGATACCATTCCATAAATAATAACCCAGTACATTGAAAATATAAATTAATTTTAAAAGAAATAAAAAAAAGTGGAGATGTTTGAAATGCCTAGCAAATTATTTGAGAAATTTAAAAAAAAAAAGTTAAAAAAATTCTCAGAAAAGTATCAAAAAGAATTCTAAAATGTTTAAAGATTTAGTTAGCTGCATGTTTTTTTAAAAAATTAAAATAATGGTTTTAAGAATATGGTTTGATACAATTTAGCCAAAAAGAAAACTCTTTCACAAAATTTATACTGAATTATGATTTATCAATGTTAACCTCAATGAAAGTTTGAAACAGTAAAATGCTAAGAAATTTACCAGTAATTGATTTAAACAAAACTCTATTCATTATTAATAAATTAGTTGTTTTCTAGAGTTTACAAAACTAGATATTAATTTCAGACTTGATATACTATGAATTAAATTAACTTTAAAGCAGCTTTCAGTAATAGGTTGTCAATCAAAGTTAAATTTGATTTGCTAAAGCTAAACATCACAAATTTCTGAGAACGAGCTAATAACCAACAAAGGTATCATGAATCCAATAGAAAAAAAAAAATCATTAAAATTAAATTTACAACAAAATACTAAATAATTATAACTTAATCAGTTAAAAGTAGATCTAAATTAAGTTTTCTTTATAATTTAAAAAGAAAACGTTAGAAATAGTGATATGTTAAAATTGCTAAAACCTGCAAATGCATAGAACATTAAAAAAAGTATTTCAAAACCATGTTAGTTTTAAGCCGATTAAGATTAAATATTAAGCAAGTCACTCAGTTTATGTACCCAACTGCACTCTGGTATGAAGAACTAACATTGAGCCTGCAGCCTCAAATATAGATGTCTATGCTCAATCCTAAAGGTTTCTAGCTCGATTCATCAAGTGAAAAGAATGTATATACTTCAAGATAAATCAAATTAGAGACTAATTAGGAAATAATAGAAGAGAGTATGTAATTAGTGGTCAATTCAGAAAATGTTTTCCAATTCTACGAGTTTTTATTAACCCCGTTTAAAATTCTCTATCAGTCTTCCCTGCTAGCAAGAGACAGGTCTCCACAAACCGAGTCAGTACTCAAGCAGAGATACAGATATCTCAGATGGGCTGAGGGCTTGCGTCTTAGTTACATACATTCCTGCAGTTTACCAAGTGCATTTTATCATAGCACCAACACTAGGAAGTTATGTCTTTGACCCAGCTGAAGAGTACTCTCAACCCTTGGTTTGGCAGGTTTTCTACACTATACAAAAAAAAAAAAAAAAAAACGTACAATGTAGTTTTCATATTTGAAACAAATATCTGGGTTTACTGGTATTTACATACTGACATTTCTAGGAAAGAAACATTAACTATAATAGAAATCCTATATATTTTAATTACTTCTTATCTTGAAGAGCTATTAGTGTAGTGTGTAATTATGCATATAATCAATGTGAATAACTGATTAAGTTGACTTTCAATACACAGAAAAACAAAAAAGTGCTTAATCCTTTTGATACTAACCTGTCTAAAACTACCCCTGGTTCCATGATACTAACCTGACTAAAACTACTCCTGGTTCTATGATACTAACCTGACTAAAACTACTCCTGGTTCTATGATACAAAATTGCCCAACCTTCCATCATAATTTTACTTAAGAAAATGTTAAGTAATGTTCTAAACATTTGCTTATTAATGAAAATGCTAGTTATTTAAATTACTCCAAATTTTTTTTATTTTCAAAATTAAATGAAACACATTTGCAGTGTACTTCATTAGAAATATGGTAACAAGTGGGTTAAGTATAGTGGAAAGGGATTAAAAATGTCCTCAGAAAATAAAGGTGAAAAGAAAAATATTTAAAAAAAAGTGTGCCTTCAAAACCAACAGTCTAACCAGTGATATAATTTCTTACAAAGCTACATGGCCACATATTAGAGGAAGGGTTAGTTGATTAAAATGGCATTTTATTTTATTGCCTCCCCAAGAAAAAGAGGTGAAGTCATCCAAAGCCAGATTTGAACTGAGAATGTAAATGGCTGCAACTGAATACCACAAAGCATTTTATCTGACATCCTAATGATTCAGTCAAGCCACTGCTCTAACCAGTGACATAATACATTTTTTTTTAATTTGAATATATTCTGTTTGTTTGTTTTTTAATATATATAACAATGAAACTGATAAGACAGAAAAAAATCTTGAAGCAATTTCATGCCAAACAATTCAGTATGTTTAAAATAAAAAAAAAAATTTAAAAAATTAAAATAAATATTATTTAATATTCTAGTAAGACATCTAAAGCCACATTCAAGAAACAATCATTATCCAAGATTTTATGACCATGCTAAAACCAAGACCTCTAAGCCTTTAGAATACTCATTATCTAAATTCTTTTCTTCTATGAATCTTTATGAAAAGAATATTTTAGTTGCCCCTAGTGTATTACACATGATTTAGTATGACAATAAAGGAAGAAAAAAAGATGTTGATTCTCATATTGTGAATTTGAATGAAAAACTCCTACATTTAACTAAAAAGGCAACTGGTTTGAGACGAAATCAGAGAGGGATCCATTAATTCAGATGTTATCAAGCAGCTATGGCTATGCTAACAATCACAGAATTCCTAACTAATGTTTAAAGGAGGTGTGACTGAAGGAGAAAATATAAAAACAAGCAATGAAGTCAATCTTACAAGCTTCATGCCAGTAATCTACTTAAAATGCTCTAGATAAAATGCAAATCAATAATTAAAACCATTTATTATTATTTTCTCTTTTTACTAGATATAATTTTTTTTTAGAATTTCTCTACATAATTGAGAATCCTAATTAAGAGAATTTTTAAATATTCTCTAATGATGATTCATTATATCTAAATAACAAAATCATATCACAAAACAAATATGAATATTGAAGCCAAATTAGAAATACTAACATCTTTATGCCAACTTTTCCATGGGTTGGATGAGACTTTGTTGAGGCATATTTTAGGACTTATGTGGGGCATAAACAATCACCACATGCTTTATTTGAACAGTATTCAGAAGACACACACATATATACATGTCAGGTTTCTTAATTCCCACCTACCAGATTCACTCAAAACATTATTCATCCTGAGGCTATAATACAAAACACCTGCCCAAGGAGCTATGCATAGAGATTAAACCTCAAACTATGTGATTGTCAAGTGAACATCTTAACCACACAGCCATGCCTATGCCTATCAAAAAATAAAAATTTAAATAAGGCCAACCTTTCTCAATAATTACAGGATGTAACTACTTATCACTTATTTGTAAATCAGACTAAAGTAATAAAAATATCACTTTTTTTAATGATTTTACAAACATTCCTACTTTATACCAACCTTAGCAAACATGAAAAGTCATCTGCATGCAATAGGTGTAACAATATATGCATATATACTTCTACATTGTGATTAATCATTCAAAAGCTGCACTATGTCACTTTCTCATTGTTATACAAGAACAAGGTGTCTCAAAGACATATGCCTTGAAGCCACTAATATATGTAGGTTAAAGTAAAATTAATATGGATAATGTGAGACCAGCATTAGCTTCTCAAAATGTCGGCAGCCTTTTTATGAAGTATAACATTAAAGCAACTATCTACAGTGCCATCAAGTGGAATATCAAAGTATTCCCTCAAAAAATATATAAGTTTCAATGCCCTTGATAGCAAGGTAATATTAACCCTTTCATTATGAATGAAAAATACTGCCTGTTATTTTCAAATCATTTTGAAAACATTCAAGAATTTAAAGGGATTTAGTAATACAATTTTTCATTGAATTGGTGTTTGGAACATAGCTTAAAAGTTCTTACATTAATTTATGCTGGAAGGTTTTTAGATAGATATAAGTAGTTTAAAATAACAGCTTAGTATCATAATACCAAAGGCAGTTAGAGGCAGTTAGGTATCAAAAGGGTTAATAAATGATTTTAGTTGAAACATTCAGCAAATGCATACTGAACAGACCAGTTATTGTGTTTCTGAGACAAAAACAAAATACAAATTGTAGAAGGATCAAAACCATCAATGAAAATGATGGTATCAACATATTTATGAGCTGAATATGTAAAGGCCCTAGTTACTGTTGTTCTATTCAAATTTATTGTAGTCAGTGCACTTTGTTAAATTATCGTTCTTTTATGCAGTTATCTTGAAAAGCAAAAAGTACTCAAGGACAGATTTAATTTCTAATGCAATCTATTTGTGGTAGTTAAATATGCAACATTTTTCAACAGCTCAGCATTTGATCAGAGTTACAGTCTACATTAAAATTATTTTTTCTTTCTCTACAACAAGCAAAAAATATTGAAGAAACGTGCACATGTATATACATGCTGGTACATGTTAAACATGCATGCACACATTTAAATAAACTTATTGCTCCACACACACTGTGCCTTTACAAACTAATCCACAAAATATTTTAATGTATTAAGACCAAGAATTTTAAAGATCAAGTCCAAAAATGATAAGCTCATCTAATTTGAGAAGTTGCGTTAATTTTAATATCTTAAAAAAGCATTTTTGTTTGGACTAATTAAATATAAAATTTACATTATATATTAAAAAAAAATTTTTAAAGCTTTCATTAAGGATATAAATTGTTATAATTAAAAAAAATTATGCTTAAAGTTACTTATAATGCTCTCTCTTTTATGCACACATGCAGAGAGAACATCATATAGTTGAAATTATATATAGCGTGAGGTATGATAAAAGGGATTAAAAACTCCAAAAGAAATGTTAACGCCAATTCAGAATATATTCAAATTTATGTGTGTATGTACATATGTATGTATATACGCACACACACACACACACACATGTACATACATATATATTTGTATATGTACATACATATATATTTATTTATATAAAACAAAATTCTTTTTCTTTTAGAATACAGAATATTTAACTATTTAGTGTTAATAATTCATAGACATTGAGTACATAAAGAAATGTTCCAATTGCAACCTTTAAACATTATGCACACTGGTTAAACTATATTAATTTTTTAGTCTGATGACATCAAGGATCAATATCAGTTGGATAATAAATAGGTTTGATAGGTAGACAAAAGGGGTGGAGAAAAAGAGAAGCTTCCTAATGTATTATTAAACATTTAATAAATATTTTGAGAAGTCCCAACTTGAATTTTGAGAATTATAAATCTATCACCAAAAATAGAAAAAAATTATTTTTTTATAATTTGATGGCACTGAAGAACTTGCAAAAAAAAGTATTCATTCTCTATGCCAAGATTTTCTCCTCAATATATAGAATGCTTTCTTCCAGAATCTGAAAATTTGAACCGATTGATAATTTTACAGCTGTAAAACAGTGAGCAAATCAATGTACCCTATATGAAAAAATAAATAAACTCAATACTCTGAATCAATAGAGAAAAATTGCTGTTATTAATTATTGATTTGCTTCACATTTTATCTTGAAATATCATCAACATATTTTGATAATATCTAACAAAATTCCAGCTATATTGTAAAATTTAACAAAATTCTTCAATTTGTCATCTATAAATATTCTTTTTTTTTTTCCAATATAAATTTTGAAATTTGTATTTAAAAACAACTTTAATTTTAACACATTTATGAAATAATCAAAAAGTATTTCAGGTTCAAAAAAAAAAAAGTTAATCGATTCTGAAGAAAGCATTCTTATAATTCCCTTGGGAGCATTCCAACTTTGAACAGAACATAAGCCATTATTAATAGAAAGTTGTTCAAAGAAAATAATTTTACCCAACCAAGAAGGAGAGCAGAAGAGA
>OZ024746.1:85739182-85796682 GCA_964016885.1 Eledone cirrhosa | reverse complement strand
ACTTGATAGTGCTCTCTACTTCTCCCATCCTGCCATACTTTCCAAGCCTGCTTTTTGGCCTTGATTGTCTCTTCCACCACCAAGTTACTCTCCTCCTGCCAATAGGTCTGCTCCAGCCACAGATTTCATCCGTTGCTTTCAGCAGGTTCACTTTCAAGAATTGCCACTGTTCCTCTATATTGCACGTCTCTAATTGCTCTTCCTTATTGTCAAAGGCATCAAGTAATAAGCTTTTAAATTTGTCACTGGCTATGGGGTCCTTCAACTTCCATATTCTTCTTTGTCACCGAGTACGTCTATTCCTGACTATGAGGTCATTAACTACTAGGCTATGTTGGGAGATGCATTCTTCACGGGGGAGGGATTTAGTGTTTACAACAGACATTTTGTCCCGTCTTCTAGTAAAGATATAATCTATCTGGCTGGTGTGTTCCCATGATCTATAGGTAATACATATACATACATACATACATAATCATACATACATACACACACACACACATGTATGTATATATACATACACAATGTACTAGTGTGTTTTTATGTTTACCAATGTCAAGTTCCGTCCATTGAATGACACTAGTAGAAGAATATATATATCATGTTGATCAATTTTGCAAGAGGAATTTGTTAGACAGACACTGTGGAGCACTATATACATACATATATATATATATACATGTTCAACCATTATAATAAATGTATTGGTTTTTAGCTGTTGGTGGTTCTAGATATTAAAGCATATTTGCAGTTAACAGAGAAACTTCAGAAAGCATCAAAGTGTAGTCTTAAACATTTAACAGTCACAATTTTTATCCTGAATAAAACTAAAAGAAAGCAACACCTGATACCACAGCTTTATTTATAGCTAATGATCCAAAAGTAATTTTAAAAAAAACTAAAATAAACAAAAGAGTTTCAGTAGAACTTGTTCTCGTAAGCTTGAGAATTATAAATCCACTTAATGTTTAAATATATATAATTCAATGTATTTAAGTTCATATTTGCAACCCCATCTTGAAAAATGAAAGTTAAGTTTGCTATTACCTTAGTCAATTTGATACAATATTAAATTTTTCTTTTAATCATTCCTATTCAAACTGAAGCCCAAGTGATGCTTCCATGTAATCTTCAAATAATATATTTAAATCTACAAAAGGTGACTAAAGAATCACTAGTAAAGCTAAGTTCATGACTTACCTTCCATACCCCAGTGGTATACAGCTGTATCTGTAACCAGTGCAACTGTGTTGACTGAAATCCATTTCCAGAAGGTAACGTCTTCAGTCATAGTATGTGCCTTCATTTTGCTTTTCATTTCAATATTGAAAATCTGTAAAGTTTTGCCAGCTGAAAATAGAAAGAAAACAGTGAGTACAATAACTTTGTTGGAGGCGCATGGCTTAATGGTAAAGACATTGGACTTATGATCATAATAGCGTGGGTTGTGTGATGTGGGTTGTGTGATGTGTTCTTGAGCAAAACACTTCATCCCATATTGTTCCAGTATACTCGGCTAAAAATGAGTACCAGCAATAGTTGGGGGGTTTAATCCTGCAATGGACTGGCAGCTTGTCCAGAGTGGAGCCTTGTACATCTACTTCATGCCACAGAAACTGAGGTAAGCACAGACCTAATGAGCCTCCAGGATCTAGACAGATTTTAGACGGTAGCATTAATATTTGGTGACTTCCTAATACTTGTTAGGTGACTTCTTAATTCAAATTACTTGTACATGTGTTGGCATTCAGCTAGGATAGTTTGAGCAAACTTTAACCAGTGCATCCACAACATCACAAACAGAAGCCACCCATGCATGGATGTCCAATGCAATTATTGATAGACCACCATGATTCCAATGGAGACACCAAATATGCAAGGCTAAATATTAGCTCAAGATCCATATAAATTGTGCCAATCCACATTTTCAAGTGTCCACCTCACTGCTTACACCATCTCAGGGGGGACTCTGTTGCAACTGCATTGCAGACAAGTAAAAAAGACATAAAATAAGACAAGGGGTTTGCCATTTGGAATTTTTTGTTTTTATAACAATTGTACTTTGGGGGATAGATATTCTTTATAATATTCTTAGTTTTATACATTTCAATTGAAACAGTTTCAGCTTCAATATACAAAGCAAGAATAATATGAGATTGTTCAATAGATAATTATTTAAGACAACATTCTTAGTATATTCAACAATACTTTAAAAGCAGAAAACTAGAATCTGAGGGCTCTAGTGAAGGTTCTATATTTGGTAATTAAATTTGAAAAAGTTCACGTGTAACAAAGGCCCTACTCAAAACAGAATGCCTTTTCATGGCATACAAACTTATTCAAAAGTGCAAATCACTAATGTAACAAATTAGTTTTAAAAGTTGGTACACATACTAGTGCATATGTCACAATAGGAAGAACAATAAAGTGACAATATATGATTTCAACACCCATTACACCTGCCATACACCCATATGGAGAAATCACTTATCCTTTCTACCTCTACACCATCCTACCCACCTTGTAGGATAAAAAGGACACTTCAGTCAAGTCAATAACTGACAGTCTCCCTAGTGTTGGGTGCCACAATAAAATGTACCTAGTACACACTAAGGTGGTTGGTGATAAGAAAGATATCCAGCTGTAGAAAACTTACTGAACAAAGAGTAGAGAGGACTCTCCAGTTATGCTAAAGACCTGACAACCTCTAGTGCTGGTGTCTCAATAAAATGCTCCCAGTGCACTGAGTGTAGGAATGCATGTAAGCAAGAAGCAGGCCAAGCCCATCTGAGAGATCAGTAGTTCAGATTAAGTACTAATTTGGGTCAACCCTTGTTAGCAGGAAAACTTTAAATGATAATGAATTGACAATTTATGCAGGGAGTTAAAATTCTGATTTTTAAAATTTCCAAATTAAGTTAATAATTATTCAATCTCCCATGGTTCTAAAGTGATTAAAAATAGACATTGAAAATGTCAGCCAGATAAGCATTTAAATACACCTACAAGTCTTTTCAAACAGATTACTAGCACAATCCAATACAGGCAAAGTTTCTGCTGGGCCTGCCAATTTCTAAGTCAAATCAATCTAAGTAATACCCTACCAACCACATTAACCATTCTGCCAATGTTTAATACCATAAGAAAAATAGATATTCAAATGAAATAAATCAAAAACTGATAAGATCAACTTATTTAGGATTAACAGCAATATTAATTTGCTTGCGTTTTCCTTTTTATAACATCTAAGATAAATTCATTTTGTTTACAAAACAAATAGATAATTACCATACGCTGCTAGAGAATACTTGGGAATTATTACTGGGATTTGAATAGCAAATATGTATTGCAGAAAACTGAATAATCCATTACTTAAATCTGAAATTCCATTTTTACAAATTACATCAATATTACCAACACAAAAAATAGAATCTAACTAATCCATAATGAAATTTAAATGTTTTCACTTTACTATATTCAGGTGAGCATTCAGTTGTAAATATGTGGATACCTAAGTCACCAAAGTCAGCCATTACAAATTAAATGACTAAAACTTCATTTCTCTTCATATAAAAATCATAGATAATGAATTAGTCTATTATAATAAAATTAAAAATGGAAATATGCATAATTAATAATTACATAAATTACTTAACACTTTCCGTGATAAATATATGTGAAAATCCCTACATAATTCAAAAGATATGTGCACTAAATGAATTTTAAATTGCTATTTTCAAAGATTTAAAAAACATATCTATATAAATATGTTTTGCACACGGATCAGATGATTTCACTGAACGAAGTCATCTAAATGGTTGTGGTGGTAGGTGGTGAGTTAGTGGAGAAACTGAGAATGGGTGAACCAATGGCAAATTTAGTAAAACCAAAGAAGCATTTGTGCTGTATTCTTGCTGAAGCTATCCAGTTTTATTGTAAATCTAGTTTTTTTTTTAAATTTATGATCATACACAAGACAGTGGCTGCTATATTGAGCAACTGAATCAAACTGTTAATCATCCCACAAATAGTGAAAATAGTGTAATTAATTGTTTCTAAGATAGACACAAGGACAGAAATTTGGGAAGAAAGGTTAATTGATTTTAGTTGAGACCCATATTTGACCGGCACTTTATTTTATTGACTTGGATGAAAGGCAAAATTGACTTTGGCAGGATTTGAAATTAAAAAGCCCAAACAAATACCACAAAGCATTTCGTTCAACACTAACAATTCTGACAATCCTTAATACAAGGAGAGAAATAGATATTCAAATGAAATGATAATTTAAGAACTAATTTAGAATTAACAACAATATTAAGTTACTTACATTTTCCTTTTTCTAATATTTAAAATAAAGTCATTTTGCTTACAAAACAAATAGATAACTCCAAAGTTTGAAAACAGACAGAAAAAAAAACAAGGTAATGAAATTATTACATCCCATTATAATTATGTTTCGCTTTCTCTTAATTACACTACATGACATACCAGAATAAGTGTTTTAATATATATATTTACATTGGGGGACATTGGGGGTGGTAGCGGAAATTACTGATGTCAAACAATCAATTTCTATTTTGTTTTGTGTGTAGTTCAACCTTAACCCATTTTTGCACTGATTTTCTGAGCTTGGATTAAAGGATTAATATTTTTTTTCACTTCAATATTAGAACAGAATAACAAAATAATCTATATTTAATCCAAGTTATCTATATATTTCCGAAAACATTTCTCTTGGATTGCCTCTTCAACCAATTAACTCTTAAAGTGTATTTCATTTTATAATTTATTGTCATGTGATTAGTTAAAATACTAACTAAAAAGCCAATATGTAAACAGCCCAAAAAAATGTTCACATTAACGCAGTAAATATAGAATATTTCAGTAAACTAGAAATTATCACAGAACAGAATATTTATAGGTGACATTTTTTTCTTTTTTGACTTCTTTGATAGTTAATTATAAGAGTCATAGTACAGTTGTGTCATCATAAATCCTTATTTTCATAACCCGCTTCATCAATTTGATGCGTCTGCAGTTGCTTCTTTCTAGAGCATTTCCTTTGACCTTTTAATAGTTGATGATTAGAGAACTACATCAATCATTGGGTATGATAATAGACTATGCAATTGACTAACACATGACCAACTCCACCAGATACTTTCATCCTCTCAGCATCCGACTATCCCTGATGGTCCAGCTGTGCCAGTCCTTCCATCGTGTCAACTTAGGATAGACAACCCACCTCCCTCACACACTCCTTATTCAGGAACTTCTTATTGACAGAAAATATGCCATTCCCATTTCATATGCACTTTTCCATATCTTGAATTGCATTCATATTTGCAATTTGGAACAATGATCCTCTCATTGCAGAACATTGGTAAATTTTTTTCTCAGCTGCTCTCTTTGCTATATATATTTAATATCTATCTCTTCTGTTTAGCTGATATTATTTCTGGTGGATTGGCAGTATTGGTAGAGGGTCGGATGCCATGCTTTGACGTATAGAGTTACAGCCCTTGCCATTCCGAGTTCAAATCCCGCCAAGGTTAACTTTGCCTTTCATCCTTACGGGGTCGATAAAATAAAGTACCAGTAATGCACTGGGTAATTGCTGGCCTTGTGCCTAACGTAGAAACAATTATTTCTTACAATATTTCCTGGCTGGTCTTAGCCTTTTTATGGTTTTATTTAATCTGTACCATTTCACTGGTTTTATTTAATCTGTACCATTTCACCTTCTGTATGGCTTGGAAATTGCTCCATGCACAGATCTAGCCTGTGCTTGCAGCAGGTTGGCTTGTATAAACTCCCATTTCTCTTCTATGTTAAAGGTCTGACACCATCAACTAGCATTTCTTTGAACCTTTGTCAAACCAAGGGAGCTTCCAGTTTTCATACTTTCTTTTGGCAGATTGTTTTGTGTCACCTATTACTAATGTATTTAGTTTTCATAACTATTTGCCTATCCTGTTTCTTGGTGAGTATAAAGTCTGTCTTCCATATTTGTCTGATTGGTAGATTATAATCTACCAATCAGACAAACATGGAATAATTATTGGGTGACTGACTGCTTTCCTGAAGCTAGTGTTACAACTGAATAGATTATTTGCACCCTACAAACATTGATCCCTCCTCAATTTTCATATATCCATAGCCGCGAATCTGATATTGCCCAACATATCAATTAAAACAAGCAACCATTATGAGGAAAATGTTGCACTATCATAGTAATCTGCAAGGGATCCCCATAAAAACAGCTTTTTTGTGTACCTGTCGGTATTGATTGGAGTGCATACACAGAGAGAACTATTGTCATTTTGACTGATTAGTCTTAGCAGAATTATTATGTCATATACTCTAACAACCGCAATTACTTTATTTCTCTGCCAACAGTATGCCCACTCTACCCACCCCAACACTTGTACACATTCAGATGACTTTGTACCAGCATTCCTTGCTCATAAATTTATTTGAGGCTAACCTTTTGTATATAGCAACAACTCCCCTCTTCTTCAGAATACCTACAATCCTCTCCAGAGCCACTTTTCATTGTGCCAAAATTGATGGTAACAGCTCTAAAGTTTTGTACCTAACACTAAAAGGAGAGTTTCTGATGGTGGGTTAGTTGTTTGCTTTCTTTCCTATATTGGAAAGGAAGAGAGTTGGTGCGATCAATTAATGATGATCAAGGAGATCATACTCATAATCAGATGTTCCTATATGTCCACTCCACTAATGTACGCAGTACTAACTTAATTAAGTATTACTCAAGTATATGTAATTTGGGATTTTCAATGTAGCTTGTTGGCTGAATAACCTTAATATCACCAGCCACTTTACAATAGCAAGTGGATTATTTTATTGTGCCACCAACACTAGAAAAGTTGTAAAAGTCCCCTCTAACACTATGTTAGTTTAATTCAGAGTTATTGTTATTCGTTATTCAGAGTTATTGCCTGCATACGAACAGCATGCCTGCATACGAACAGCAATGTTGCATGGCAGTGAGACCTGGGCATTGTGTGCAGAGGATATACGCAGACTAGAGAGGAACAAAGCTTGCATGCTCTGCTGGATGTGTAATAGTAATATACGTGAATGGCAAAGCATAAACGAAGGAAAAAATTAGAAATAAGAGGGATCAGATGTTGTTTACTCGAGAGAAGGCTACGTTGGTATGGTCATGTGATGCGCATGAAAGACGACAGCTGTATAACAAAGTGCAGGGCAATAAAGATAGATGGTAGCCACGGAGTAGGCAGACCCAGAAAAACCTGGGACGAGCTGATAAATTCTGACCTCACACACTTACACCTCTCCAAGACAATGTCACTGGACCCAGACCTTTGGCGGTACTCAGTAATAGAGAAGACCTGCCTTACCTAAATACAAAGTAAAACCTACTACAGTCAGTAGGCATCTCTAACAAAATACACCCCCGTCCCACCACCCCCACCGCCCCTTTCTATGTAAAGTTATGTTGGTGCCACAACATCCAGGCCGAAACAAATGAGATCGTGTAGGTGTCACGACAAAAAACACACAGTCCACGCTGTAATGTGGCCGTGTAGGCAACACGGTAAAAACCTCCCAGCCTCACACTGTAAATGTGGTTGGTGTTAGGAAGGGCATCCAGCTGTAGAAAACACGCCAGACAGTCCTATGCGAGCAAGACCACCACTCTTGCCCCAAGTGGGAAAACTCCCGTCCAAACCCATGCAAGCGTGGAACATGGACGTTAAACGATGATGATGATGATGATGATGATTGTTCTTCCAGTCTGAATGCTTTCACTATGTCTCACATTTCACCACAATGCTGCTAAGAGGGCTTACAGTCTGGTGGTATGAGGTGGAAGAGTTTAAAGTAGGCTGATAGATTTGTTTGTAGTGTATGAATTCCCAGAAATGGAAGGAGAATATACCCAGATTAGATTCCCAGAAAAGTAGGGGAGAATGTAGTTCCTAAAAATGTGTGGCCATGTATGAATACATACCCTTTCACACACATTCATACTGCTATGTATTCCATGTTGGTATTTTGTCAAATGAAATACGAGTATCACCATGATATTTAACTATGAAGTGTAGTGTTGGTACTAGATCAAATTATATGTGGGTTCAACAACTAGGATATGTAGAGGTTACATTGTAACTATTGACCAATCAACTGTGAATCTGGGGGTGGTGGGACCTTTCATTTCTTCTGTCAAACTTTTGTAAACTGAGTGATGTACTTTATTCAGGGATGAGTTACATAACACCATGGCTATAAGTGTAGGAGTTAATTTGACCATAACCATCCCAGTTTAGTTTCAGACAATGTGACTGACTATTTTATTCAATATGTCCATCCTTTTTCAAAGGTGGTAAGTTGTGGTCTGAGAGTAACTTGGTACCTATATCTAGCAGATCAGATAACGACATTGAGGCTCAATTATTAAAGTTTGTCGTTTAACTGCAAGTCAACTTTGAACAAACTTACAAATATATTCCACTTAGGGCCTTTGTCCATCTTTTTTAAAATGGTAGCCAAAGATATGCATATTGGTTAAAATGTAAAGTTTTGGTTAGGGAAATTTAACTACTATTTGTAACAGATTAATCAAATGCATAGAAGCTCCTTTGTTGGTTTTAGTTTCATGGGATAGGCCGTTATTCTGAAGGTGGAATGGCAATAATCAAAGTTCCACCACAAGAGAGAGAGAGATAGAGAGAGAGAAGAGAGAAGAGAGAAAAATAACCAGAAAGAGAAAGAAAGAACAGTAGCATTGGTATTTATGGTACGGCTTGTAGACATAGTTATGGCAGGAGGGAGAGAGAAAGAGAGAAAGCAAGTGAACTGAGGATTGCAGCATTGGTATTGATCATAGCAGGGGTATTAGTGACAGTACGGAGATGGTTTACATGTATTGTATTTCCATTGATGACTATACAGGTGAGGTGGAGGAAGGACAATGGCAGCTGGTTTCCTTACACACACAATAAAAATTCTACATAGACATTAAATCTGCTAGAAACAGCAGCCAAATATTCTTAAAATCCCACCCTACCATTCTATAAAAAAAAAAAAAAAGAGGGACACATTGAATAATACAATGCATCAATACAATTATCTCTTTTACATATAAGGATAAATAGTTTGGTCTAACAACCAGTTTTACAGCTATCAAGATATGGATTGTAGACAAAATATTACACTGAAGTTGCAGCTCTCAGCTAAACTGTTCTAGTTATTTGACTTACACAAACTTTGTCAGTGAATTGACAAAAACAAAGCATTGGATTAAATGCCTCAGTATTTGTTCTAGCTTTCTGTGCTCTGAAACCAACTTTGTTTTTTATCCATTTGAGTGTCGATAAATCAAGTACCAGTCCAGGGCAATGGATTGGCAGAATTGCTAAAGAGTCAGACAGGATGTTTTGCAGTGTCTGCTCTGACAGTACTTTCTGAATTCAAACCTCACTTCCTGTCACCAGAAAAGTGGTGAGGATTCTGCCAACAGTTGTGATTGGCAGATAGTATCAGTAGCTATAATAGTGTTTCCTTGGTCCAATCTCCCGTCTGTTAGAAAGAGACTCCGACTTTTGTTCATAGAAATGAAAGTTTTACAATATTCTGTTCAATTCACATGTTAGACCCTACCAGGTCTCACCAATTAAATACAAAACTAACAATACAACCAGGAATTGCTGTCAATGATTGTTCCCAATATTACTTATGACAAGAATAATTTCATCATTTTAGCAGTTCCAAGCACATTACCCCTCAAAGAAACAAGATAATGATAGCTTGAATACCTTTCACTTGTATGATATAGAGACACTTACCTCAGGTGTAATGCAATGAGATCTAGCCCAAATTGACATAGTTGCAAAGCAGACAAGAGGGGAGAGAGAGAGAGAAGCGAGCAAGAGGGGCAGAAAGAGAGAGAGAAAAGAGAGAGAGAGAGAAAAGCGAGCAAGAGGGGGAGAAAGAGAGAGAGAGAAAAGCGAGCAAGAGCGGGGAGAAAGAGAGAGAGAGAAAAGCGAGGAGAAAGAGAGAGAAAAGCGAGCAAGTGCGGGGAGAAAGAGAGAGAGAGAAAAGCAAGCAAGAGCGGGGAGAGAAAATGAGTTATAAAAGAATAGAAGTTGCTGGTTCGTTTCACATCTGTACATGATTTAAAGACAGGATACTGACCTTTTAATGCAATAACTTTACTTGCTGGGTTCATGATGGCAGAGTCAGCGGAGATAGGTCGGCGAATTGGGTTGGTAGCATCATTTAAATCAATAATGACAACCTGAGCAGTTTCTCCAACCTTTTCTCTTATACATATGTATTTATCTGATTCCATAGTAAGGGTGCTAAACCCAATATTAGAGGCATTGATGCCAACATTTTGGAGCTGAAAAAAGAAAGAAAAAAAAAGAAAATTCATCAAAATGTACAAAAAAAAAAAAAGAAATTAGATAAATATATGCCTTTCTGAAATGAATGTTTTAACTCTTCATACCAAACTGCCTGAAACCAACCATGGTTTTATGATACAAAATAATTTTTAAAATCATAAGCAGTGTGTTTGTGTTTTCATTAAAAATTTAGTTAAATGTTTTGCTGCATGATTAACTCAGTTAACAAGGAGGACATGTATGTGGTTGCTTGACTTGCTTTAAATGTCATTTAAATCAGATCTTACCATCTAAGCAAAGGAACATTGGATAATAAGATCCTGTGTCTTAGATGAAGAAAAAAAAATCAGACTGGTCATTGTTAGAATGACTGATAATAGGTTCACTCATCAGTTGATCAGTGTCCATTCTCTCAATTCTTACATTAGTGTTGCATAGTCTTTATCAAATATAATCAAACTAATTTTGTGTGAGTGATCACTGAAGGAGAGAGAGAGAGCGAGAGCACATTAGTTTGCAACATTGCATCAAATAATGCTAATATACAGTGAACACAAAGTCAACAAGAGTAAAACTTTAATTGTAATTTCCCAGAGCAATCCAGAACAAAGTATTTTCCCCATAAAGTCATTTTATTTTCAAAATACTTCACTGCAATACAGTTTATAAGCTATGTGTCTAAAATTAAGTAAGAAGCCAATGAAGGAGTTTCTACTTGGTTGCACAATCTGATAGAAAGAGACAAAAATCACCTTCAAATCACCCTACACCTTATAACAAAAAAGTACTTTGGATGTAGTCCTAAATATAAAAGACATAAGGGGCAAAGCAGAGACATCTTTGATCATAGGTTTGCTCACTCGGGATCGACCTGGGACTAAATAGCAGCATCAACTTTTATCAACATAGCTGATCAAATATTAGCAATGCTAAAAGAGCTAGATGCCTACATAAGGTGTCTAATGGAAAGCTGCAGGTGGAACTAATAATGCCAGAGCATTGTGGATAAGAATTCATGTTTCACTACTTTCCTGACAAGTAGATAACTAAAAAAACAAAACTAGACAAACAGCTGTTGTACAAGTTGATAAAAAAACAATTGACAAAAGATTTTGTTGTGTAATAGAACCATGAATTATATATTTCCTAATCAAAATAAACTTGATTAAAATAGATTCTGTAACAATAAAGAACATTAACATAGTTGAACAAAAGAAATAAAAATGCCCAAACAGCCACAGCTGATTTTTCTTCTTTTTTTTTTTTGGCAGCAGATTACTGTTTCCAACCAAAACATTCTTGATGTAAATTAAAACTAAGGCAAATAGAGAATTATTACTTAGTCATTTCTTGGAAATTATATAAATTGTAACCAATAATGCTGACTAATGTAGGGCGGTAAAGAAACAGCCTATAGCTTGACCCACTAGAAATAGCAGACTAATATCTTTTGAAATAAGGACATATAGGATAATGTAACTTAGAGTACACCAAGTTTGAAAGAGAGGATTCTCATTGCTGGAATACCTTTAATCATAGATCTATTCAATCAGGGCAATTTGCTCTAAGGTAATGATCATTGGCAAAGAAGTGATTTAATAAAAACTGAAAAAGTTAAGGAACAAAAGCAATCTAAATTGTTTCATTATTCACCCAAATTTAAGCTATCTTTATGGTACTTTTATGCAGTTTGTTTGCATCTAATGCAATATTACAGGAGTATCAATCCATTAAAATTTACCTTTCGATCTCTTACTCTAGTCACTTGCCATTATTATTTCTAAGAGGTAATAACTTGGAGCCTTCTAACAGGCTAACTGAGCAATACAGTCTAAAGTTTATGGTTGCCTGTGCAGTTAACTACTCCAATACACCTAAATTTATCAGTTTGTCCACAATTTCAGCATAAACTATTGTAACGATTAATGAGAATTTGCCTTTCCTAAATACTGAAAAAGACAATTTCCATGATGCTTTTTTGGGTCCTAGAAGTAAATCTACTCTTCCAAGTCAAAAGCATTTATTGATACTAAATGAGAACCATACACAAAAACTATGTGTTGACTCAATGGAGTCTATGTAATGGCTCGACTTGTTGTAAATAGGTGGTAAATACTTTTCAAATTACACAACTATCTTAGAAAAAGAAACATTGGATAATGTGATATTGGGCTCTCTGCACAGTAAGAAAAAAAACAAAAAAACAAGATTATGAAGATTTGATCATAGGTCAACTTGACCAAGATTAAGCTATGGGTTAAACATCATGAGCTAAGCAAAGTGTTAAATTATTATGAGAATTCTTGATTCAAATGCCACTTTTGGCACTGCTACAAGGCTAAGCTCTTTCTTAAAAGACAGTTATCTATACCTAGCTTTCATATTGAATTTCAAGCCTTAAATCAGCTTTATTCCAACATTATAATAATGTCCATTTTCCACGCGATGATTTGGATGGGCCACCCATACAAAGTATCACCCGATAATCCTATGTCTTCCACCAAGAAAGCATTTATCAACAGAAATAACAGCAGTTTGCAAAATACTAATCCTGTAGATGTTTCATGAGAAATATATCATGCAGTTCCACATACTGATATAAAATTTATGTTTTTCAACCAAGTAGCAGTCTTATTTGGTGGGAATTATATGTAAATCAGTCTGGATTTTTTAAATAAATTTTTTTGTTGTTGATATATAATTAAATATAATTATGATTTTGTTAAAAGCTTTCAGTTTTAAAAAAATTCCCTATATATGTTTCTAAATACCATAAAATGTAATGCCTCTTCAGACAAAATTATTATGACTGAAATCATTCGATCACAACCTACCTACCCCCATTAGCTTGCCAGCTGTGCAACTACTATATGTTATTACAACAGCGAAGCTAGTAGCAGAAGAATGCTGAACAGCCTCAGAGAAATACTGCAGTTCAATGTAGATTACACTAGAAATATAATATTGATTTACAAATTATTTCTGCTTCAGAATAAAACAACTGTACCGAAGAGCAGTCTCATATCAGTGTCAAGACATGGATTTGTTATAAACTAACAATACACTATCAAATGTTTTTAACATAATTTGAAAGCTTGACAACATGCAAAAGCTAAAACTAACACATTATTATTGATTGTTGCACTTAGGACATTTGTTTGACATTGTCAGGCTACTACTTTTAAAATAGAAGCTAATAATGAATATTTGCTTAAAAAACATACACAAGACTTTATTAGATTTACAAACAAAAAAAAAAAAAAAAAAATCATTGAACACTAACAGATTATAAGAAAACCGAATCCTCAAACATCTTTACCGAGTGTTTCATAGAATTAACATTCTAAAATAGATAAGGACAATATTTCACATAAAAAATTGAATATAATTTTTAATTCCTAATAACTTTAAAAATTTTTTTTCTTTATAAAATTATACTGCTAAAGATTTTAACGTAAAATAACATTTAAGGTAAAATAAAATTATACTGCTAAAGATTTTAAGGTAAAATAACATTTCAATGAATTATAATGTAGTAATTTCATAATGTCCGACATTGCTTCCTGTCTTTTTTTTTTTTTTTTTTTTTTTTTTTAGAATAAGACTAAGATGATCAGTCTAAAAAAATCCTTTTACATGTTTATATTATATAAGAAGCATGCTTCCATATTTATAATCAAAAGCATTTAGCCAGGAAAGTTTAATCAACATAGATTTGGCATCATGGAAAACATAAGTTGAAATATTTATGGAAAAAAAGATATAAATTTTATGGAAAAAAAAGATATAAAAAAGAAATATGGACTAAAAGATATAACATAAAAAATTGGTAATTTCTGAATGTGTTAATGAAGCTGGGAAGAAAAATTAAATGAACTGTTGTATTTTATAAGAACTATTCATTTATCAGCATCCAAAAATAACTGCATGGGTGGTGACTTGTATTGAAACCTATTATCAAAAGGTTTCTATATTGATATTTTACCCTGAATAACTAATCATAAATGAGCAAATGAAAGAGGTGGGGGAGATAGGGCACAAAAAATATAATAAATATAATGAAATCAAAGTAGGGGGCTGAGAAACTCAGGTGTAAGGGGTCACACACTATAAACTTTAATTCCTCATCTTGAAAAGAACTGGTTACAACAATCCAAATTTGCAGAACTAACTAATCAATGTTTCCATCAACAGCATAGTTAATATGAACTCTACTAATAGGTTACATAATTTACCACTTTGTCAAGGTCATTACTGAAAGACTACATTTTATAGGGATTATATTTCCTAGAGCTCTCTCTCTCTCTCTCTCTCTCTCTCTGTACAAACATTATAAGATGTGCATATAAGGAACTTTAAGAGTATGAAACAAAAAAAAAAAAGAAAAAAAAAAGAGAAACATCTCTATAAGTTAACAGCCACCGTGAAAACAGACTCAAAATGTCTTATGATTATGCATGTAAAAGTCTACTTGCCTTGATAAAATATTGCTTCCAAAGCAATTTATTTACCATTTCTTAATCAAGATTAACCTTTTAGCATTTAAACCGGCATATCTGGCCAGAATTTTCTCACCGGCTGTAATTGGCCCCTCATGTTAAGGTATTGTTCTCAAAATAATATGAAAATCTCATACATTCTATATTATGTGAGGTAAAGCCTTTACAGAGAAAGCATAATAGTATATATAGAGTATGTAAATGCTAAAGGAACATTACTCATAGTTTATATTTTGATAATCAGATTTTTTTCACTTATTTCAATATTTTAGTCTTATAGGTCAGCTTTGATTGAGACAATTGAGACGACCTTTAGACTCACAGGTAGTCAATTGAATGAGTGTGACTCGCGTATCTTGTTTCAAATATACTATGTTCCTGCTAGCTTTTATTTTCTATTCAGCTTCCTTACCAACTACAGCATGAAGATGCCTATCTCTTCAATTACATCTTCCTCTGTCATCCATTTGCCTCCATCATCCCATCTCTTCTATCATCCTTTTGCCCTGGGTCTGTTTACTCCCTTACTCATAGCTTGAATGAAGGTAATAGAGTAGAGCAGACTATGGTCTTGCCAGAGGATAAGGCAACCTCTTTAGTGTTGATGTCATGATAAACTACATCAAGGAAACACTAAAGGGATTGGCCAATAAATGGAAATAACATTAGGAAGAGAGAAGACTTTAGTAATCTGGAGACAAGATAAAATCTTTAGTACAGATGTCACAAAACACCCAACACACACTAATGGGCTTGGCAGTAGAAAGGGTATCCAGATGTATAAATCATGCCAAAAATAGAACATATCAGTAAGACTTCCTAACCCATCTAGGAGAGCTAATGATGGTGATGTAGATTGGCATTGGTAAATTTAGAGTTGCCTGACATCCTTGTCCAATAGACCTATTTTAGGATATAATCTTTTATCAATGACAATATTTATGCACCATTTGACACTTTTTCAAAAAGTTTCATACGCTACTGCCTCAAAAGATTCTAGAAGTGAAATTTGATAGATGGAAACTGTGTGTACATCTGTTATATATGCAGCACCAAGTGTCTTAAGGCCAGTTTCCTCTGCTAAAGCAGCAGTTAGCCATGTGGGTCTCATAACAGGTTTCAGGTTTACCCCAAGGGTCCTTTTTAAAGCAATGCTTTATGATTGGATGACCTTCCAGGCACTAAACCTTTTAATCGCCTCTATGACACAGATACAGTACCTATTCTAAACTGGATACACACACATGTATGTGTGCACCTACACTTGAGCTCTTTATGCTTTGTGATTCAATAAATAGAAATTAACAGAATAAATACTAGACTTAAGAGTATGTATTGGGGGGGTCATATGATTAACTAAAACCTTTAGAAATGATGCTCCAGCATGGCAACAGTTTAATGAAAGAATATACTTAATTATATAATCCATGTTAATAGGCTATTATGTAAAAAGCACAATAGCCAACTGGTTCCTATGCCTTGCTTTTAGTGTCGCAAATATTTTTCAGAAAAATTTAATTCTCCAAATTGAAAGATCATAGCTCCGATACTATGGGCATGTCGTTAGAATGTCTCAGGAAAGAATCACTGGACAGATTTTTATGGGCAAAACCAACTGGCAGGAGACCCAGGAGTGTACCCTGAGCAAGATGGTTGAATAACTGGTCTCGCTTGGGGATCCAGCCGGATCAATTGGAGAGGTTGCTTCTGACAGGACCCACTGGAAGGTGTGTTTGACAACCCTCACAAGAATAAGTGGGCGAAGAAGAGAATCTAATTAAATAATTATTTGTAGCATACAGAAACAGTCAACAAATTGTAAATAACTTAACATTGAAGTATTTGAAGTACATTCAAACAGAATAATTATAAGAATTATCAAAGCTAATTCTAAATTTCTGAAAATGAACTACACTTTCATATGTAAATTAATAGGAAAAGAGCAGCATAGTTAGAAAACAATCAAAAAAATAAACATGTTATCTATCAGTAAAAAAATAAATCATTTACTGTCACAAAGATGAAATTGTTAGGATGTCAACACTGTCCCATAAATGTAATCAGAATTCTGAGTTCAAATACAATCAGCTTATAAATGCTGTGTAATTTTAAAGCTCTAAGCATGTTACCACATAAAGGCATCTTTTATAAACAATACACACAAGAATTTGCAATGGATTTAGATCCAATAAATGTTTAATACATTAAAAACTGAAATGGTTTACCAAAAGTGGAAACTGTACATCACCATCATTGTCATTTTAATGTCCACTTTCTTTGCTAGTAGGTCCTTATAGACCAAGTCTGTACTGAAGCAGAGCCCCGCATCTCCCAGGCAAGTCAGGGATCTGTGCGTTTATGTATGGCCTCATATTCCATCACGTGCTCGGGAGAGGTTGTCATGCCTTTGACACAACTGAGGGTTCTCCCAACCATTTGTTTGGCAAGATATCTACAGCTAGATGCTCTTCTTATCACCAACCACTTTACAGTGTGTACTGGGTGCATTTATCATGTAGATCACCAACACTAGGGAGGTTGTCATGCCCTTGACACGACTGGAGAGTCCTCCCGACCCTTTGGCAAGTTTTCTATGGTTGGATGCTCTTCCTATCACCAACCACTTTACAATGTGTACTGGGTGCATTTATAGTGTAGATCACTAACACTTGTCATGTCCATGACATGACTGAAGGGTCCTTCCAACCCTTTGCTTGCATGGTAAGTTCTCCATGGCTGGAAGCCCTTCCTATCACCAAGCATTTCACGGGGGGGGGGGGGCTGACAGAAATGTGTGTTTGCAAGGGATTGACGTTATGAAGTTGAGAATAACTATTAAGGAGTACTAGTGGAAGAAGGAGAGTAGGTCAGGTCACATAGTAAGTTGTAGGTCGGGTCTTCTTCAGCACGGCGTAATGCCAACCTTTGCGGTCTTTAGAAAGCTAAACCTTACAACAGAAATGACTAAGGTCAGTCCTTACAACCTCATCCTATGTTTTCCTGGGTCTGACTCTTCCACAGGTCTCAGCATTTCTTTATGCAGCTACCATCTTCCATGCGCATCACATAGCCATACCAATACAGTCTTCTCTCTTGCACACTACAGCCAATTTCTCTTATGCCAAGGACAAATAAAAATCTGCACACATCAACCACTGATGCTAACTGATTCATTTTCTGCCTTCAATTACAACTTTTGCAAAAGAGACTATTTCAAAAAGATCAAAACTGTCACTGTATTCTTTCATCAACCAGCACTTATTCTGATTGCTTGAAGATCTATGAAATTAATTAGCAGAATTCCTACCATGTGTCTTGTGCTGGTGCCATGGCAAAAAAGCACCCAGTCCACCCTGTAAGATAGTTGTGCTGATGCCATGATAAAAAGCAACCAGTCCAACCTATAATGTGGTAGCAGTGGTGCCATGAGAAAAGCTCCCAGTACACACTATAAAGTGATTGGCATTAAGAACATCCAGCTGCAGAAAACCGAGCCCAAAACAAATCTGTATGAGCAAAAATATGGTCACCTGACCTAGCTAGCCTTACATGACAACTCATCTAACTGATGCAAGCATGGAAAATGAACATTAAATGGCAATGATAATGTTGTTGCTCCATTCTTCAAAAATATAAGTTTCTTTTAAGCCTGACAAGTAATCATCTCACCTTTGAAATTATGCATTCTTTCCTAATATTCAATCCAATCCCAAGAAAGTATATTGACAAAAAGACTCACTCAGCAGCTATATCAACACTATCTTCCCTATCATTACCATATGCTCTTTCAAAATTGAATACAAACATTTGCCACCATATCAAAGGCACAGTAGTATAACATTATGTTCTAGATGATGTGCAACCAGAGCAAGGGTTTGTGATGGGAGAGTGCCCCAATGCCAAGCAGCTCATAGATTCCACCCACCCAAAACTCAAAAATAATTGCAACAGTGCTTACTTGTCTACTGTTATTCATACACAGAATAGCTTGCTATAAACAATGCAATATTCTTTTTAAATATATCACAGAACCTATCCATTTCTATAGCTTATTAATCTTCAGTGTGTTAGATAAAATAAGAACCTCATTCCCATTTTCAGCTATAATATTAATCTTCAACATTGATCATCCATCCACATTAGATTTGAAATACCTGATAGTCTTGCTGGGTTGGAAATTAAAGCAAAAACTATATCTGCAATATTACAATTAGATTGTTTTAATTATATTTTTATATATTTGCAATGTTTTTAGAATATTCTTTTTAGTGGCTATTATTGTTGCTAAGCCCAGGTCAGCCCTGATCAAGCAGACCTATAGCAATGGCCATCTAGCCATATTTCCTTATCTCAGACTAAATTAACCAACATATACTTTTTTTTTAAAGTAGCAGATATGATTTGTGATTTGATTGCTATATCTAACAGGTCAAGTAACCATGCATTGACTCCCTCATTGGCTAATTTTTTCAGCATTGTGAGAGTAAAATAAAATATTCATCCTAATTTCATCTGCTAACATATGCAATAGATCACACCTCAATAATATTAGTAATACAACAGATGTTGCTAAACAGACTCAATAAAATAATGAAATAACAGAATAAAACGACACTGGATGATAAGTGTAACATAAAATGATTAGCTGACACTACTACTTTATTTGCAGAATATAATGCCAGACCTACATCAGTAAGATAGGATAACTTTAACAAAATGTCTATAAATAAACAAAGAAAAAAAATTAAATTATCTTTCATTAAAAGGCTACCAGCACTAATTAACATTTCCATTTATTTTCGAAATATTGAAAATTACATGAAAATATTTAGCATAATAACATTCAGACAAATTAAAGGATTTAATTTTATTTAAATAAAGATTTAATGAAATGATATTTAAAAGTCAATTCACTTAGAAAATGACAAAAAGCTTTGATAATCATTGAAAAGGTATCGCCCTTTAGCATTTACAGCAGCAATAAACCAGAGTTTGAAGGTTGACTAATTAAATAGTGAATAACGAATAGTTATTTAGTCAACATACATTCATTGTGTAATGAAATGCTAACCAAAATAGATTAAACAATCTCAAAATGGTTATTATGTATGGTTCCAATAAGGAAGAAACATTTTCAAATTCATAAATCATCAATTTATATACAACATCCAATTTACTTGTCTGAAAATTCTTAAGACATGGTAATGTTTGCTGTTTTGCCCCAGGTCATCCTTGACAGCTGTTCATATTGTAACCTATCTTTTATTTAGTGTATCTAGGACTACATTAGCTAATGAGTATTTCCTTATTGGTTTCATCAACTAGTTTAATAGTCTCCTCCAATTTATTGCTACTTTCTAACTTCCTTAAATTTCAAACTACAACAAAATAAATGCATCCTTTTATTCTTGAAAGATCAATTTGTGCCAGAAGGAAGAAAAATCTTTTATTGTCAATTCAATAACTTTACCCTTTAGCATTTACATTACTTTATATTTAATATACCATTTTTGTGGTAAAAGCTTTACTTCACATAATATCGAATCTATGATATTTATTTTGAGAACAAAACCTTATCAGTATGAGCGACCAGTTTGAACAGAAAAAGGTGAGAGAATTCTGGCCGGATATGGCCAGTTTAAATGCTAAAAGGTCAATAATACTAAGTCTGGGAAAACAGCTAGATTCATGAAACCAAAGTTTTATAAATCTAAAAAGTTTACTTTTGGTGCCTTTCACCACTCACAGCATAAGAATTAATTTTACTCAAATTCATGACTCTTCAGTAACAGTACATCAGCATTACTGCTTCGGGCTGGGACTACATGTTAACTTTTGCATTTTTCAAAACAATTGTTAAAAATAAAAAAATATTTTGATTATATTTGCTTGATTTTGTTTGGATCTGTGCTTTAGAAACTAAACTAAAATGTACCAGTGTGTCTTTGTAATTCAATGAGTTAATAATTCCTTATTTACACTAGGTCAAAAGTAAAACATTTTAAATTACAACCCCCTTTCCCCATTCAATGAAAGAAATTCATTGAGTCCTTATTTAATATGGGGCGGGGGCACAGTTATTAGATTTTAAATTTGTGAATCTGATGTTAAATGTACAATTAAAAGGTTTTTTTTTTTTTTACAGGAAAAATTGGCAAAACCAGCTAAAGCTAGAATATAAAATAAAAATTTTTTCATTACTTTCACAACCTCTCCTGAATTTTTACATGCCTAACACTTTTGGAAGGCTTGCCTTAAATTTGATTTTGTCAAATTCTGTTGGAATCTAGTTTTTCCTCTCCATGAAGTTGATCATCTCAGTTGTATGTAGCTTTGTGCCCATGAAAAGAATCCTTTTTTTGTTATAGCAACAAAGTTCTTAAAATGCGAAATTACAGTTAAAACAGTGGCAGCAGGAGTGTTTTTACATCAAGCCTATACATGTTTCATCATGTCTAGTTGCTTCTATGATTCAACAGGTATGCTCCCTAACCAACACTTACTCTCAAATATTTATTTTTCTTTTAACATTAATTAGATCTTAATTGAACCTACCTTTTCAATCTTTCTTTTACACTGCCTATGTTACACCAGGAAGATAGATTATAAATTACTACATACTTTTTCTGAAGAGGGGAGGGGGGGGTCACAAAGGGGAAATAACAATTGAAGCTGACTGAATTAGCAGTGCAAGAAAAGAACCAAATCAGACTCCAAATTTGAGATCAATAAACTATCAATACAATTACATTTGTTAAATTTCAAATAAAAAACACATTGCATATATTAAACACAGACACATACCATGCAGAGTCATTAAATAAGAGAAAATCTATTTGGAGTCAATTGTCAGTATTGATGTGTTAAGTAAAATTGTATTCGTTTCAAATATTGATTTTAATATTAATAATTATATCTGATGAAAGAGAACTTAACCAATAGAAACTTTTGAAATCTAAATTATGATTGTCAAAATGTTACCACTATTAAATGATATCAGATTTAACATTTAGCTCCAAGCTCTTAACCTTAGCAATTTACAAAATAATATCAGAACTCTCTATTCATAAGTTATAATATAGGTGATATCATATTTCTATCAATGATTTATATGTCAAAATAGTTGAATTCAAAATAGATTCAAGGCAATTAAACTTTTGTTCAGTTTCTCCATCTCTGCTTTTGCTGCTACTCACAACTTATTCAAAAATATTTAAAAGTTAAAAAAAAAAATAATAATAATGGTTTCTGATTTAGGCACAAAGCTAATGATTTTGGTTGCAAGAAAAGTCAATTAAATCGACCCCAGTGCATTACTGCTCAGACGTTTTAAAAGGTGCTTTTCAGCTACAGGAAGAATTAAACTTAGCATTTGCAAAATACTAAAGTACTTATGATACTGTCACAGTAAATTGTCAGGGCAGTTAGAGCATCAGATTAAAATGCTTTGCAGTAATTCTTCTGGTTGTCTGTGTTCTGATTTAAAGTCATGTTGAGGTCAACTTTGCCTTTCATCCTTTCAGGTCAATAAATCAAGTACTAATCCAAGGCAGTAGATTGGCAAGTGTAAGAGTGTCAGGCGTGATGCCTTGCAGTATCTCTTTCAGCCCTTTGCATTCTGAGTCCATCTGAAATGACACAGGAACCAAGCTGTATTGGACAACATCAGTGGCATGAACAGGGGAGACTGACATGCATGGGTGATTGCTGGTCTTCCATAAAACACTGTCCAAGTTTGCACTTTGGAGAGGAAAATTTCCAGTAGTCAGCTATGACTGAAAGTGGCCTATAATAAAATACTTACAAGATGTGGTACCCATCTTAGAGATGAATCAATTACTGTGAGCTAAGTAAAACACAATTGGTAACAATTTGCAAGATTACAATGAAGACCAACAGCAGCAAAATAATAATGATTTCTAGTATAGGCACAAGGCCAGTAATTTGGGGGAGGGGAAAGTCGATTAAACCGACCCCAGTGCATTACTGGTGCTTTATTTTATCAACCCCGTAAGGACGAAAGGCAAAGTTAACCTGGGTGGGATTTGAACTCAGATCATAAAGGGCCGTAACTTTGCTGCAAAGCATGGTGTCCGACTCTCTACCGATACTGCCAATCCACGACCATATGTTGCTATTAAAGTAGTAAATCATGTTAGCAAGTTATTAAGTTGTCAAAGATATATAAACCTGATTTTGCAAACTTCTAAGAGGTATTCTAAGCTATCCAATACATATTATCAATAGAAATAAAAAACAAGAGCTTGAATTTATATGAATAGACATATTCCATTTCACTTTATTAAAACATCACTCATAATCTTCCAATATTTCAGTTTTGTTTATTCTCAATTCCTCAAACAAACTGTACAAAGAATTTTATAAAACATATTTCTCTTCATGTCACTAAATGCATGACCATGGGCAAAATTATCTCCAAACTATCTCCAAACTAAAACAAAACCTTCACCCCTTTTTTATACCAAATTGCCTAACTGTCCCAGGTCCTGTGATACAAAGCTGTTTGTTTTAAATTGTTTATATTCATTTAAAAACTTTACATCAGTCTTAAGAACTTGTAAGTTATACTCCAAACACTAGCTTAATATACTAAATACTTCCAAATTTATTATTATTTTCAAAATTACTTTAAAATCATTGACTCTTTCATTACTAATGTAGTAATGAAAGCATTAAGAAATAAAAAATTTCTATTCATTCACAGCAATAACTTGAATTGCTAAAAGTAGCAACCAAATTTCCCTCAAAAAACAGTCTTTAAGGAAAAGGCATTAGATAACCTAGTTCTAGATGCAACTAAAATAGATTAAATGATCATGGCTGAAATGCATTTGATCATAGGTTGGCTTGATCGGGTTTGACCAAGGGTTAATGAATAACTAAAAGAGAGGAAAATCATATAGAATTTCATTTTGTACTTCTAACACGTAGTGGGACAACCACAAAAAAAAAATGTGATGTGTTGATAGAAGTTAAATGACTAATGTTAAGTTTGTTGACATAAATAAAGTTAAATCTTGTTCCAGTTCTTTTTTCAACATAAACCTACAAGTCTTAGAATATAATTGTAGGAATAAATGATTAAGTAGATGAAATAATATTTGTAGAAGAAAAATGGGTGTGTCATATGCTTAAAGTGAAGGATTCAGAAGAGCAATAGCCATAACAATAATGAAAGGAAAAATAAGATACAGCCCCAATGTACCAAAGATAGTATGTTAGCATTCCCCTTCTGAAAGGGACCCTGTCATACTCAATGGCAAGATGATCAATTCAAGTACCTCAGAACCACCTTCACTGCCATAAGTCAAGGTAAAAATGAGACAGGTGTCCACATCAACCATGCAGTCTCCAATCTGATCTAGGTCAGATATCCATCTAGCCACAAAAATCTACATTTATTGAATACTTGTTTCTACCACCTTTCTATGTATCTCTGAGACATGCCAATGTGAGCAATGAATTAATGCAAATCTAGAATTTTTTTTCTCACTTTTGTCATCAACAAATCCTCAAAGTCACGCATTGATTTTGTGTCAAAATTTACTGTTGCTACTGGATAGTTTTCCTTCAACAACTTCTCAAAAAAAACCTCCATTGGTTTGATCATGCGCTCCATCCACCCACAAATTGAAATCACCTGCAACACACTACACCAGAGCCTCCTCCCAAGATGGCATAAATGGCAAGGTGGACAGCTAAAAATGTGGATTGGCAAAACCAAGCCAGATCTTGAACTAATATGGTGTCTGCTATTAGAATCATGACTAGCTGATAATATCTGTTTCGAATGTCTGTGATTGCCATGCATGGGTAGTCTGTTGGGGATGCAGTAGTCGGGACTGCCTCACTCCATTCTGAATGAATGCTGACAAGTTGAGGCAATCAATTTGTAATTGTGGTCGTGCATGCTAAACATGCCTGAATTTTCTGAAATGTGTTCAATATTTTGTTCACTATAACAGAAAAGAACAGTATTTTCTACTTTTGAGGTCTATAATACAAAATGTAGAAAAAAATTAAAGGTAAAAGGACAACCAAAAGTATAAAACAGTAAAGCAACCAGAGTTTAACAGACAGGTGAAGCAAAACAAACTTCACATATAAGTACCACAAAATTGTTTAAGGTAGCAATCTGGCCTATATAACAGAAATGATTTTGTAGTGGATGGAACAAACTTGAGGAACAGGCTTTCATATAAATAAGTAATCTGCTGTACATACAAAACTGGGGTTTATAAACTAAATATTGCAAGTTACACAGTAAGCCCTACCAAACCTAGATAGTGATAATGAAAATTAAGAGTTTAGAAAGGAGTAGCGCCCATTATCACTTTTTTGCATGGCTTCTAAGACTGGTGGGGAAAAAATGTTGGCATCTAACTGGAGGCATGTTCTGAATGATTACAAACAGAGTGAGTTTGCTAAAAGCACCCAAAAGCAGATGGTACTGTTAAACTGCAATGGATTAAGTCTACCATACAAGAATAAGTATAATTCACTTGACAGGCTTCTGTATAGATTCCATCTACTCAATTTTACTCTCAAAGCTTGGGTTGACTCAAGTATATCATAGAAATCACCTGCTCATGGTGCTGATCAGCTTAAGTGAACTGAGAACCAAATAGCCGAGCCAAGCCAAGCATTTGAATTTCTAAGAAGTTGTTAAAAAAAGGTTGAGTAAAGACGTAGGTATAAACTTTAAGTTAAGATTAAATGGGAGAAATTTGAGAAAGAAAAACATGGAGTAAGTCCATCCAAGCAATGATTATGTAAAATATATATACATGATTATTTCTACAATATATTTGTTATTAACCTTTTAGCATTTAAACTGGCCACATCAAGCCAGAATTCTTTCACCTCTTTCTGTTCAAGCTGGCTGTAACTGGCTACTCATACTGATGTTAAGGTATTGTTCTGATAAATAATATTAAAATCTCATAGATTCAATATTATGCGAGATAAAGCCTTTGCCACGAAAATACAATAGTATATATAGAATAATGTAAATGCTAAAGGGTTAACTCACAAACTGTGCCATATTCTCAATCCTAACAGTAAAGAATTTGCCTAAAATTGTTATGAAGACTTCTGGCATAGCATTAATAAATGGCTAGCTGATTTATAGATTTTAACACATACTTGACAGTTTAATTCTATAAAATCTATGTGAAGCTGTAGCTGCCTAAAATTTCATAGGCTGTGTCCATGGTAAGACATGTCTCATTTGTTTGTTCAGACAACTATGTTAGCTACAGCTAAAAGCTGCATGGTCAACTAGCACTGAAGCAAAATATCCATTCAAAAGAACTGATTTTTAAGAAATAAGTATGTTGAGAGAGCATTAACAATCACTATCAATTGTATTTTAAATTGACTAAAAGTTATCAAGCTGAAATTTTAGTAACAATATTACCACTTTGTTTTTAAGATACACCACTTTAAAAGCAGTTACAGAAGAGCATTTTTATTTAGAAAATGTTTGCCTTCAATTTTAACAACTTTTTTACAATATCAAATACTTCACATTCTTTGCCATTCCCACTAAATTTGAACACTATCTCTAACAGTACATATACGCATTTTAAAATCATGTATGGCAGCTGAAATATTCCAACAAATAGAAAAGTTTTATTAAAAACTAAGATAAACAGCTCAGTAATTAGACAAAAAGTAACATGAAAAAAATGCCACTTACTAGTATTTGATAACATAACACAAATTGAAATTTAATAATTGTTTCTACGTTAGGCACAAGGCCAGCAATTACCCAGTGTATTACTGGTACTTTATTTTATCGACCCCGTAAGGATGAAAGGCAAAGTTAACCTCGGCGGGATTTGAACTCAAATTGAAATTTAATAATGATTAAAATTCAGCGAGAAACATCAATTCTAGATATAATATGGATATATATACAAGGTCTGATGAAAAAGTATCTAACTATTTTTACCTGTGGTAAGTAAGATGTTAAAGAGACAGGTGTGCAGAGTGGAGCCACATATATTAACACGCAAGCATGGTTTGGGGAAAGCTCACTGGATACATCAGTTGCTGTATTACTCGGTGCATCTTCATTACACCAAATATTACACCATCAAGGATCCCGAGTTTTTGAATTTTGTGATAACTAGAGATGAAACACAGGTGTATACAACCCAGAAACCAAAGCTCAGTGGAAGAATCCAACATTACCAAGGCGTAAAATAGCAGGTTTGGTGCAGAGCAAAATCCAGGTAATGCTAATTGTTTTCTTTAACTACCAAAGCATTGTGCATCACAAATACACATCAAACAGACAAACAGAATGGGGTACTATCAGTAAATATTCCAATGTTTTTCTGATGCACTTCAGTACAAGAGACTGGATCTATGAGACTTGCAAAACTGGCAGCTGCATCACAACACTCTGGCCTCATTCATCACAACTGATCCATGGCTTTTTGGCAAAGAAAGACATTTCACTCATTCGCCAGGCTTCCTACCCTCCAGACATTGCCCTTCTTGACATCTAGTTGTTCCCAAAAAAGGAAGATGTCACCAAAAACTCACACAGAGCCAAAATAATATGTACTTGGTGGCAGAACTGAAAACCATTGAGAAAGAAGCATTCCAATTATGCTTTGAACAGAAGCACAAGGGTCTTACTTTAAAGGAGATTAGCAATTGAACCCCACCAAGTGCATAATTCATTTCTCCCAGCCTAAGGTAAGACACTTTTTTGATAGACTTTGTACTTAAGAATTTCTATTTTTCTGTCAATTATTGAGCTAGTGTTGAAAACATGTGAAATTAAAATTTGGAATACTTGGCAAGTATCCATATATTAAAAAAAGCCAAAACAAATGCCTAGCTCTCAAATAAAAACAACTGTTTTTATAATTTAACTTAATCACATAACATTAGCAAAAATCCAAACTCTCCTATTCTTAATAGCAAGGTGAACCATCCTGTCCTAAGAAAATAGATCAACTGCAATAAATAAATATCAACATGAGCCATGTGCTAGTAAAAGCTTAATGGTTTATCCATCTATCCATTTTGCCTTCTCAGCCATATGAAAAGAAAGATTGAAATATGCAAGTCCAAAATTAAGCACTCACTGAGTAAAGCATGTTCAGTCTTGCAAATTGTTAGATAATTCTTTATCATAACAAACATGATTAGTGCTGCCTAATATTTAACCACCAACTCTTATCGAAAGGCTCCCAATTTTACAGCAATGTATAAAAGAACACTTCTATAAGAATAAATGACATCCAGCAAATGAGTCCAACAAGGATTTCCTTCAAATCCTCATCCAGATTTCTTAAAACAGTTTTATCTCTACTATAAAAATGTCTTCTTTGATCTTAATCACTCAAAACACCTAACTGAATAAAGATTTGCTTTTGTTCATGCCTGATTAGGAGCCCTCTGGCATAATAAACTCTTTTATGGTGGGCCTACTGCCTACTTTTTGTTGCTACATGAACACCTCATCCATTATGTATGCCACTTAAAATCTACAAGCACTTTATAAAAGGAAGAATGAACAACAGTTTCTCCTTTTCTCAGATTTGCATGCATCTTTGTTTGCATGTGTTTACATCAGAGATATTGACTTTGCAAAACTATGCTTCAACTGAGTTTATTTAGCTCTCTCTTATTTTCTCCAAATTGAGAATTTATAGTAGGGTTACCTGGTAGTTTATGATCACCAAACACGCATGACTACCCTCTCACAAACAAATACATGTGTATAGTGCAACCTATTTTTGGCGTAAAAATTTCATCATAAAAACTCACTATATTCAACAGTAGAATACTGGAACAAGAAGTCTCATCCAACCCAAGCCAGCATTGAAGATTTTTTTTCAACAGAATAGATAAGGCTTTGCTGGGGAGGGAAGGGTCCCATCAAGAGCAAAACGTCTTGATTTCACCAGCCAGCTTTCAAGACCAGGATTAACTCCAATCTAAATTGTACAAAAATTCATGTCAACTGATCTTATTGGAGTTGTCTCCCATGCTTATTCTTTTTATTTTAAATACTCCTAGAATGAGTTTTTGTCTATTATGAGATAATCTCAGATTATCAAAGTTTCTCAACTCACCATATTCCAATTTTGAAACCATAACATTTTTGTATTTAGTATGCAGAACACTTCGAGATATTTACCCCAACAATATAATTGCTAAAAGAATAGTCTGATATATTTTCCATATCGTAAAAAAGCAATCTTTCTTCAATTTGAAAATTTTTATTTATAAGAACTTTTCATATTTACCACCAATTTTACATCTTTTTGATGCTAGCATGATTTGGACGAAATTTTTTTAAAGTGTTTTTTTTTTTTCTATAGTTCGATACCCTAAAAGCCATATCTTATAGTACATACTACTCATCTTTGTTGAACCACAATGCTGTGGGATGTATTATGTGGAACAAAAAACAAACATCACTGCTTTCTTTAAACATTACCTATATGAAAATGCAGGTGATAAACTGACACTTTCAATCTACCAAATTCATTCAAGGAATTGGCTGACTCAAGGTTATAGATGTTCAACATTCCACATAGTAGGATGGAACACCAAACCATTTATGAGGCAAATTTCTTAACCACACAGTCATGCTTGCACCTATCATATAATTAGTTGTTTCATAAAGGGTAATAGGCACCACATTTCATGTCTAACAGGGGGTAGATTATGTGTAATCAAGTGAAGTTAACTGAATGTCAAAATTTCATGTGCAATTATGTTAGATTATAAAATATTAGCACCTTTAAGCAGCACACCAAGAAAGCTATTTGGAAAGAGTGAACTAGTTATGTTGTATCACTATAATCAGTAATATCCAGTTATTAAATATCTAAAACAATTAATCAAATTCCTGTAACTGGCACAGCCAGTTACTGGGGTATTACTAGATGTTTAACTGTCCATCATAGTATTTTAATTGGCCTTAGAAATGATTGGCAATGCCTAACTCCTCTCCAAGTATCCAGTCCCTCTCTAAGTTTAGCCTGCCAGCAGAAGCAGTGGGGTGTGGTTGAAAAATGTGCAGGAACCAAAAGTGAGAATCAGTGTAACCATCTATCCCTAAGGATGCTGTTGCTGGACTTTGGGTTTTTCTGGTAGAGAGAATAACTTAGTTTTGAGATAATGTTTCTTCAAAAGTTTCTTTAAACCACTTTATTTTCAAAAATAACATTAGATAACACTATGTCTAGTATTGAAATAATGATTCTTTAAATCCTGGATAATGGTAAGTTTAGTATTGAAATAATGTTTCTTCAAACCACCTTACTTGCTTCTTTAAATCGTTTCACACTCCTTTTAAAGAGAAAGTGGGTAGTGACATGTCCAGTTTTGAAATAAGGATTCTTTAAATCTTAGAAAATGGTACATCCGGTATTGAAACTAATACTCACTTTGCAAAGTCCTATGAGCTTGTTGCAAATTTTATTTTTAGAAATGTGTTTTTGTGTTCAATATCTGGCACCATGGATACAAAATTTATTTGGCCGTTTGAAATACTTATTGACTGTCAGTGTTTTACTTTCTCTTCATTCGTAAATTGCAATGATCCTTTCCCCATTAATGAATTCATTGGAACCACTCAACACATGTGCCTCTAATCTCTTATTACACTCAAACATATGTGCCAAATAATTCTTCTTCAAAACCCTATCATAGCAACTCCAACAACCCACTGAAATGTCTAACCCCAATGCCCTGAGGAGACATTCTTTGAAAGAGCGGATAGTTTTCAGACTATAAAGTCTTAACGATATAACAGTAATATGTGCACAAAAATGACATACTAGTGTCACGACAAAATGCACCCAGTGCACTCTAAAGTGGTTGGCGTTAGGAAGGGCATTCAGTCGTAGAAATCATGTCAAAATATGAAACGTCCGAATAAAACGATTACGCGACCGGTCTTTTATTGGAACGTGATGACCTGTCCAACTTATGCCAGCATGAAAAAAGGCAGTAAAATGATAAAATAGCAGATAATTAGAAATTATAATTAGTACAATAGAAGAGGTGATGCATCAAGGTCAAGCTTCTTACACCGATTCGAACATCTAAAATGGTAATTTGAATTCAACAGGAAGTAAAGTGAATATAACATTTTATTTAAAATGTAGTAGGTTTACATAAGATAGACAAGGAGGGCAAGATCATTTAGTCCAACGTAGCACTAACAACTTGCAAAAATGGCGAGGCCATTAAGAGCTATTTAAGAGACAAAAACATCTTCATAGAATAAAATCTAACTTTTTGATATGTGTCACTTTTTCAATAAATGTAATCTAACTATAGCCATAAAAGAAACAAAACGACAATTTAAAACTAAATAAATTCCTTGAAAACTGTCATTCTACGGTTGAGTGGCTAATACAAAAGGAGGTACGTTCTGAACAATTATCGAAATTTGCCAAAAATGAAAGAAACCAACTAATGAAAAAGCGGTATTGTGAGTTGGGGAGGAAGGGGGAAAATACTGAACATTAAAAAACAAAAACAAGGTAATCACTAATATTGAAACGGTTCTTTTTTTCGAATAATGTTAATCAAATTACAATTCAATATTTTTAACTAAGTAAATATTGAATACTTAACTATCACCGTCTGTTTTTACAAAGACATTCAATGGAATTTGTGAATTACAAGACGGAAATGAAAATGAGCGCTGAATCGGCAGTAAATGACTAATACTCAAACTGTGTATTAAAAAAAAAAAAATCAGCCTTTGTCACGATATCTTAGCAAACTAAAAATAACCTAGAGGAAGTTGATATAATGTGAGAAAAAACAAAAAAAAAAAACAACTTAAAATAATAAGCAAAGGGTTTGTCTGAGTAACCAAATTTAATTGGTGTGAAGTGTCGAGAAGCCGCCATGACACACACCTGACGTGGACAACGGACAGAAATGGATTGTGATGCTTATTCGTCAATGAAGCAATAGCAAGTTATACTAATGACCTAGTTAAATTAAGGTACGAGGGAAGAAAAAAATAAAATGAAATACTAATGAGACGTCAGAAAAGAAAGGAGTGTTGTTCCTCTATGTCGTTACTGAATGACAGTGGACAGCAGTACAAGCCATATTATAGTAAGCATAAATTGGAACTCGAGCAGCAATAATAATAAACACCTTTTACAACTAATCAATTGATTAGTACCATATCACAATACAATAAGGTATTCTAAAAATAGTGAAAGGGGGTGTATCAAGAAGCCAACGTGATTATGTGGGTTGTTGCCACCTAAACAAATGCTGTAACCAATAATTATGAAAGACATTAATACATGTAATTCTTTATCAGCGATGGTAGTAGATTTATTGTAAAAACACTTCCTTATTGAAGGTAACTAAGTAAAATCAGAACGATTAACTGACACTAAAGAGGCGGTAAGATGAGAAGAGCTTGCTGGAAACTGATGAAAGGTAATAATCGATAACATGAATAAATAAATGCAATTAAAGATTAGTACAATCAGTCATCAGACCTACATTCTTAATATATCGCACAGAAATCAATACTAAAAAGAATTAAGTAAACAGACAAAAGGGTCGAGCTGAGTGTTCCTTTAGTTTCATCCTGTTGCTGATAGCCACCTAGTGACGAGAATAAGCAACAAGTCACCATATCGATGAGTACACGCCCCCACTCAACAATAAAATAAAAACACAAAAATAATTTGACCTCTAAAAGCCCCAACATATTTGGACTTGAAAATCTCGCTAGAGAGCTCAATCATCATACATATGTATCGACAGGTTTCAACAGCCATACCTTAAAATGAAGCTGAATTTTAAACTTAATATATTTAAACTGCTCATGATCTTAAACGATCTAGAACATGTACAAAGTTCAATAAAAAAATAAATAAATAAAAAAATCATAATCAAAGAAGATTCATTAGATTCCTACTTCTGCAATGAATATTTACCAAAGGACTACATAAAATAACCAACCATAAGGTTCATAGTCACAGAAACGACATTCTATACGGCTGTTAATATATTTAAATATTGCTATGGAAATCACAACTAAATTCAGTTCAGATGACAAAATCATTAAATACGATGGCGATTATGTAAAAATCGTGACTGACATAATATCGTATATTTCACCAACATCATTTCTATTATAAGATATAATTTATATTTAACAATTTACATGAAACAATTAGATGGTTCTCGAATAGATTATCGAATAATATTACTCTAATTGTATTGTAGGAACCATCTGGTTTGTATGTGTGTGTGTGTGTATATACACACACACACATGTATTCGTCGTTAGACAAGTCATGAGGCAGTAAAGTATATATTAATTAGAAACACGAACATATTTAATGTGGGGGGGGGGTAGCGAAGTAAGTTGAATCATTCACTCGAGAAGGAGTGATTTCCTTAAGAAATCCAACAACTAATTACTCTTCAATAGCATAAAAGATAACGAATTCGATAAAAAGAAATTGTGAAACGAAGACAACAAATATTGATTATATAATAAGAGAGTCTATGAACGATGACTGAGTAAAAGACAACGAAAAGGTAAGCCGTCAAAAGAATACATATATACAAGAGAAAAACATCACGCCATAAAGCATGAGTAATAAATAAGGTAGCAGTGCTAGGAGATTTAACGTGCGTGGTGGCATATAGGGGGGCGTATCTCATACACAATTTACATCAAGCTATTAATAATTAATATTCGACTGAAGCGTACGAGTTTAGAAGAAATTCATCATGTAAATGACTTATTTAAACTTTATATCGTAATGCAAGTATGTAAAAATAAAGACATGTCTGAAGAATGTCGAATTATATTTTTACCGAGACGCACAAAGTGGTCAAAAAAAGAGGGTCCAGCTAAAATTAGGCTATAAACAGCTGGCTAAACCCCCACTTATAGACCAAATGCGTTGTGTTAAGATAATTTGTTCAACAGCACCACTGGATCATAACAATCAAGACTGCTATGTTTCTAAGTAATTTTCATAAACATACTATTTATATTAAAAAATAAATATCCAGTAAATATGATTGGTTTTAACAAATAAATGCGTTAACTGTCCTTCCACATACATACATCCATTATAGATAATATATATGTGAGCCGATTTTTAATCTATGAATGAATGAATATTTATAGAAAATTGTATATTTTGTATGAAATTGTGTGTGTAAAAGAATGTAAATAGGGTGAAATGGGTGGATGAAGGTTCTGTGATGTGAAACAGCTAGGGAGTCAGCGATTTTAGCAACTGTTACATTTCCAGATCACACAGAACCATGTTCAATACAAGCACAAAACAAATATAATCCTCATAATGCAGCAGGTAAAAAACAAAGCCGAATAAAAAAAAAAATAATGATTTCAAACAGACACAAGGTCACACAATTTGAGACAAGGGGCATAAATCGACCTTTGCACTTACTTGATGTACTTATTTGATCGATCCACAGAAGAACGAACGGCATCGACTCTAACGAGATTCGAACACGGGGTGTAAGGGGACGTAACTAAATACCACAAAATATGTTGTCAATCGTTCTATCGGTTCTGCCAACCACTACACTGACAATAATAAGTGATTATCTAAAGTTATTGATTCAACTCGAACGAATGTGGTTGACGGTGTTAATTCTGTGGTTAAAAAACAATTTCAGTTTCATCATCAAATTGTCAGCCTGGAGGTTAATTGAATCGTGTCGAACATTTTTTCTTTTTCAAAATTCCTCATATTGGTGAAATTTATTTCTACGAGTATGAGGTATATAATTATAACCCTATAGCCGAAGTGTTTAAATATTGACTATTCTTAAAATATATAAAATAAGTTAATAAAGAGATGACAAATTACTGTGTAATATATATATATATATACATACACACATTTCGGCTGCTTAGCGCACTTTATATATATATATATATATTATATATATATATATAGGTAAGAGAATTATATATTTCTCTTGAATACCAAAATATATCATACACATACCTCAACTAAGATATTAAGATATTAAAAAAAAAAAATAGATCTATCAGTTTGAGGTTCAGAATTTAAAAAAAATAATTATAAGATCATATATAAATATATATATATATATTAAATATGACCTTATTTTAAAGAATCAAATTGAAACAATTCTTTTAAAATCTTTTCAACGCCCCCTTTTTTCTGAACTGTCTTGATATGTTAATCTTATTAAACAACAGAAGCAATAATAATAATTAATAAATCGTAAATTATTTTTTCTCCTATAAACAAAAAGTAATTTATCTGAATATCAACAAGTATTGAAAATAAGACATAGTTTAGTGGTGTCGTTGACTGTGTCTGTCGAAGCAAGCATAGCTTCGTATATAACATTAGGTTGAAAATAATTACGATTATGAACTGGAAGTCAAGAAGTAGTAAATATATTTAGTGAAAGTATTCGTAAATAGACGATCGCAATACCAGGAAGAAGTATTTCTGTTTGTATCATGTCTTAGGAAACGACTATGTGTACAATTTTAGTCAGACATTTTTTTTTTTTTTTTAGCCTGGCCGCCCCCTTTCATGAAATTGTAGTGGTATAAGAAATGCCAGTTTAAATTAAAACAGGAGAACCTACCTGTAAATGCTCTTGAAAACGTATTGGAAGCAATTGAGTCGCCATCTTCCAATTCGCCGATAGTTATTTAGTATGTTTCCAATGCACCAGATCCTGAAAGGTGTGAAATATTTAACGCAGAAAACTGTCCACCGGCGCCTCACTCCTCCTGGACCGTGCTTCCGTGTGACTTAAGATGGCGCCCACCGGACGAGTGGAAGGTTTCGACGAGAAATAGTTCGGAGGCTGTTTATATTTATCTCCACTGAAATATATAAATCGTTTTGTTTAAGTGAAATCAAACCCAGCCGCCAATTTCACTAAAAAAACATCGAAAAAAACTGCCGAATAGATGTTGTTAGGAATTCATTTATAATTTGTGACCAGAGCAACGACAAGTGAATGGTATCGCTTGGTAAGGGAACTATTTTGCGCTGCGTAAATTGTCCTCCTCCTCCACCATCGCCGCCGTTAACTAGAACGATGACGCTGGCATAGTAGAGAGAAAGAGAAAGAGAGAAAGGAAATAGTCAGAATGTCGATAAGGAGAAATAGTGAGGAGGAGAATTGCCGAAGCAGGCAACTTTGACATTCATAGTGGTTTCTTGGGTGTAGGAGTATATTAATGAATGGGTCGATATAATACAACCCAGAGGAACACGAAAACGATCAGAAAGAATGTTGATCGTTCAATATGATACATTACTATTCGATCTCTCATAAATGATAACTCATTTCCTTCCAATTTACATATAATAGTGTTTGAGATAACAAACAATTATAATTGTGTAACTCATATATATTATTTCTGTGTATATATATATATATATATATATATATACACAGAAATAATTTTTTTTTTTTTTTAGTATATATAAAAATATATATATGTGTGTGTATGTATATACTACGATATAACTACATTAGGTTACGATTTGAACCTGTTGTTCAGGTGCAAATATATTATGACAGCATAAAAACCACCTGATATTATAATCAATACCCTCTTAGTCTGTTTACTCTTCCCTGTCTACCGACACGTTTCACCTGCCTCTTTTCAAGTTTAATCACCGTAATGTCTTCAATTCGAATTTTAATTTGCACCAACACCATTTGGCTCGTTTTCCAGTTTAAGAATGTTGTTTACCTATCGTCTGTGTGTTCCATTTATTTCAAAAGAATTCCCCGCTACCCTTCCTTTCTCTTTAAACAAAACATGTTCCTTCTTTCTCTGTGTATTTATTTCTTTTATTTATTTCTCCCTTCTCGTAATCATTTGGTTAAATTGTAACTGTTCTAGAGGACTGAAATGATAATAAAAATGGTAACTATTATTCTTTATAATATATAAATTTTAATAAGAAATATTTACTATTATTGTTGTAATAAATCGTTCACTTATATGGGATAAGGAATTATTAAACAATTTTTTAAAGTTAGAAAAAAAAGACCTGCACATAACGACAGGGAATGTTGATGTTGCCCTCTTAGTTTTTTAGTCAACCCAAAGTACTCGCGGTATTTCCACGAGTGATAGCGGGACTGAAGCATTGAAACAGCCAAGCCACCTCACGAGCATCATTTGATACAATTATTATTGTCCCTTTTTTTTTAAAAGCATTTTGGGATCATTTGCTAAACGTTTTATTGAATACGGTTTACTTTGGTACACGTGTAAAGAAAACGTAGGTATGTGTGTTTGTCCATAAAGGATAGTATGATACTTATTTATAGAGACATACATAAATTTCTAAATACACTCAGAAAGGGGTACATATGTTTCTAAATATGTGTGTATTTTGCGTTGAATAATATTAAGGAATAAAATCCCATGATAAAGGGAATGTGGATGATTATGTGTGTGTGTGTGTATATATCTATATATATAGATATATATTTAAAGACATGGGCAGATAACCTGTGTCTAATTTTCCATTATGATAGAAGAAAATTACGTGAGTAGTGTGTGTAAGGAATTCAGGTTTCTGTTTCTTACTACTATTACACACACACAATAATTATATATATATAATTATCATTATTATTAATACTATCAATAAATCATCAAAAAGATGGGGAAAATCAGTATACGGAAGTGTGCGACGTTAGAAATGTGTTCCTCATTATCTCCCGTGCTTACAAATGTCATTCCATTATATACTTTCATTAATAAACCATAATTATATCAGTTGTGATAAATAAACCACGTTGCGAGTTGCTTTATAGAAGAAAATTATTACCTAGGAAAATGGCTTTTCAAAACTAAGACTAAGCAATGAATTATTAAATTATTTTCAATTTAAATATAAAACAATTTTCAATTTTGTCTACGTGTACTTCGATGTCAGGACATAAGGGGGAGATAATCTGTTCCGATAAATCAGAAATTTGAAAACAATACAGAGAAACACAAACACGTGTCCTCCCTATCTAACAACGTACGCGCGCGTACACACAGATACTTCATCATCATTCAATGTCTATACATCATCATCATCATTTAACGTCAGTCTTCCTTGCTAGCAAAGGTTAGACGGTTATTCACAAAACGAGTCAGCTCTGCACTCTACCGTAGACATTTTATTGTGGCATATGCACTGGGGTGGTTGTCATGTCTTTTTTTTTTGGCTGCTTTTCTACGACAGGATGCACTTCCTATCACTAACCATTTTACAGCGCGTACTATGTGCGTAGATCACCATCACTAGAGAGATTAATACAGCTGAAGAACCCCCTCAATCCTTTTTGGCGAGATTTCTACTACAGGATGCCCTTCCTATCGTCAACCATCTTAAAAAGATGTACTTGTATAGCTTTTTCGTCCTTTGTAAGTACACTGGGTGTATTCTATTGGGGGTAGCAACACTGGAGAGGCTGTCGGTCATTGATTCAAATGCAGAGCCCTCGCTACCCTCCGGGGGTAGGAATGGAGAGAAGGGTGATAAGTATGGTTGGGTGAGGGTGACCTCTAATAGCGTGGGAGGCGGGGTTATTGTGATGATAACTACTAAGGCGTTATAACTGGTGTAATGTTCTGAGAAGTAGTTACTAAGGAGTGTGGATGTGATGGGATGAGAGTGTACTGTGATGGCTAGGATAACTACTAAAGAGTACTAGTGGAAGGGGCACATGGATAGATCAAGCCACAGTTTATACTGGAGGGCATGTCTTCTCCAGTACAACATGTCACCACTTCTCACAGTCCTTTCTCATCCCTGTTATAAGGTTTATCTTAAGGTTGCTCCTTACTATATCATCCCAAATCTGCCTCTTCCACAAGTTCCCTCCACAGATATTTCTCTGTACTTCTTTAAACATCTATCATCTTCCATATGCATTACATGTCCATACCAACACCGTCTTCTCTTTTGCACACAGCATCCAGTTTTTCTTATGGCAAGTTTATCTCTCAGTTGGCTTATGCTATGCTGTTCATGCACACTAACATTACACATCTACCAGAGTATACTTCATTTCTTTCTAGCCTTTGCAGGTTTTCTTCAATCTTATTTAGCATTGCAGTTCGCATGCAGGTATCATATAGTCTAACCTTCCTTGTGAGAGAGAATCCCTTTGTTGTCAGAAGTACCTTGTTACATCATCATCATCGTCACCCTTTTATGTCCATCCTTCCATGCTAGCATGGGTTAGACAAGTTACCCTGTTGTGGGCAATGCTAGGTCAAGTGACCATTTATAGCTCATACAGAATTGATTTTGGCCTAATGCCAACCTCAATTACAGTGAGTACTGGGTGCTTTTTGTCATGACGCCTACACAACCACTTTACAGTGCAAAAAGCACCCAGCACGCACTATCAATATGGTTGGTGTTAGGAAGGGCATCCAGCCAGAAACTCTCCTATATGAGCGAGACATGGTCACCCGACCTAACTTGCCTCTAATTGGGACAAATCCATCTAACCCATGCTAGCGTGGAAGATAGACGTTAATCGACGACGATGATGACGATGTATATATATATCTGTGTGTGCTTGTTTAGCATCTATTTTCTCAGCTAATAAGAGTTGCACAGATCATCACAGATCCAGTCAGTACTTAAGCAGAGATACTGACCTTTTAGATGGGCTTGGGGCCTGCATCTAGCTTACAAATAAATTCATATTCTACCAAATGCATTTTATCATAGCACCCTCTCAGACAGGACAAGTGCCCACATCTCACATATGTTGCCACACTCTACTGAGTGCATATTATCATGGCACCAGCACTAGAGAGGTTGTTATGTCTTTGAGACAGCTAAAAGTCCTTACCACCTCGTTTGGTAGGTTTTCTATGGTTGGATGCCCTTCCTATCACTAACAACTTAACAGAGAGTATTGGGTGTATTTATCATATGGATCACTAACATTAGTAAGGTTGTTGTGCCTTTGACACAACTGTAGAGTCCTCACGACCCTTTTGGGGGAATAGTTTCTACAATTGGATGCTCCTCTTATCACCAACCACCTCACGGTTCATGACACTAGCACTAGAGAGGTTGTTGTGTCATGACTAGAGGGCCCTCTTAACCCTTTTGGTTTCTACAGATGAGAGCCCTTCCTATCTCCAATCACTTTATAGAGCGATGGTTATGTTTTATTATGGCATTAGTACTAAGATGTGTGTTAGTCGTAAATTCAACTGGATGGCTCTCTACCATATGGGTGTGGATGTAGGTTGAGAATAGAATGAAAAAGGTAAGAGTTACAGGTATATCATGGATAAATGATAAGGTGGGGGAATGAAAGATTCGATGTTGGGGTTCAAGTAGTGATATGAGGGAGAGAAGGGGTTAGAAAGTATATCCTGGATGGGGTTTAAGCGGGTGAGGAAGTGTTGAGTAGGGTGTATAGTATCAGTAAGTGTAGCTTATAAGGAACAATGGTGGGGTGTCAGGTCACATTTTTATGCTGGCAGGCAAGTCTTCTCTAAATCTAGATGTTGCCAATCCTTGCAGTGTGTTGTCACCTGTCAGAAGATTCAGCTTCGTAAATTCAGTCAATGCTACTTCATCTTAGGCCTCCCTAGGTCTTCATCTACGAATTTGATGCACTGAAATTTCCCTGCATTTTATACTGCTATTATCTTTATGTCTGTACGATCACAGTCTTCTCTCATGCACACTGCATCAGACCCCTCATATATAGAGTTTTTCTCTTAGTTCACTTATGCTGTGCTGTTCAAGCAAATTATCATTACACATCCACCAGAACATGATCACTTTATTTCCTTCTCACATCTGCAGCTCTTCTGCAATCGAGGCCCATGTCTCACTGCCATAGAAACCAAGCCAAAATATAGATCTGTATGAGCATGCTATGGTCTCCAGACCATGACTTGTCTCATAATGTGACAACCCATCTAACCCATGCAAGTGTGGAAAAACAGATGTTAAATGATGATGACTATGATGAGGATATATATACATATTCTTTCAGATTTCAACATTATTATCTCCAATACACCATTGAAACAAGTAGACCAGTTCCAATAGCTCAGTAGCATCCTTTCCATACAATGTAAGAAAGCTGTCGTGAACAGGATCCAAGCTGCTCATGTCACCTTTGAAAAACACTTTCATCATGTCTTTAGAAACAAAATCTTGAAATCACAAACCAAGCTCATGGTGTATTGAGTCATGGTTATTTCTACTTTACTCTATAGTTGTGAAATATGGACTTTGTACTGCTGTGATATTCAAAAACTAGAATGATTTCATCAACAGAAACTTTGATTAATTATGAGTATCAAATCGAAGGAGCATGTAAGCAACTTTGCAGTTCTTAAACGGACAAATGCCCACAGCATTGAGGCCATTATCATCAAACCTCCTCTTAAATGGATAGGTCATATCCATTGCACGAATAGCACAAAACTGCCATGTCAAATCTTCTACAGTGAACTCAGCACAGACAAGAGATCAAATGGCTTCCCCATTCAACACTACAAAAACCGATTGAAACAGACAATAAAGAGGACCAACATTGACTCTAAGTCCTGGGAAGAACACACAGAAAACAGAGCATCATGGTGTCATCTTATCAATATCAAGTGCAGAACATTTTGAGGAAAATCGTTGGAGAACTGCGGAGAATAAATTCACCTACTCCAATCAAGGCCTCCACTGAGGACAATTTTTCTTTGCAAAAATCAGCCTTGCCAGCTACCAGAGGCACCGTCACAGATACAAGGAAGGCTGACAATATTTATGTATATACTTTGTATATAGATAATAGATATAGATATATCCACAGCTCATTACGCAAGTATATATATATATATATACATGCACCATTCCCACACTAATCCCCAGCCAACACTGTAGTATGGTTTCGGTGCCATGACACAAAGTATCCAGTCTATACTGTAACGTGGTCATGTTGGTATCACGACAAAAAGCACCCAGTCCACACTGTAAATGAAATGTGATTTGCATTTGGAAGGGCATTCTTTCCAGGATTGGTAAAAGTTTATTTCACTGCTGCTCTTACTACCCACTATTTCTGTGTATCTGCCACATGCAAAGTCTATCTTTTCTGTTGACCTGCATACAATCCCACTACACCTCATGTGTACACATACTTTAATTATGTACATCATATAGAATTCTTACCCACTCCTTTTCTACATTTCAAGCACAACCACTTACCTGATGGAATCAGAGACTTGTCTTCTTTCCTACTTATCAAAACTTTAGTCTTTGCTAAGTTTACACTGAGTCCTTTTTATTCTAATTCTGTTTCAACAGTAAGGATTTCTTCACAAGCTCTTCCACAGATTCAGCTATAAAAATCAGAATTTCTTATAGACATTGAGAAGTTCCTGTAGACAACCAATCTTAAACTCCTCTGTTATGACTTGGAGAACTATATATAGTAAACAAGAGGGTGCTTGATGAACACCCACCTGCACATTGAATTCCATTATAAAACTCATAACCTATTCTCATTTTACTGACATTACATCTGTACATGATTTGCAAGCCACTCATCTACACCCAGTTTCCTTAATAATTACTAGTTAGCAGATCATAGTACTCTCCCGAAAGCCTTTTCCAGATCTACAAAAGCTTGGACTTTTTCTTGTAGTTTTCTCACTAAAGATAGGGCATCTGTAGTGCTCTGATGTGGCACAAAACCAAACTGCATCCTATCTAATTCGACTCTTTCCATAATTAGTTCTGCTAACACTTTTTCTGTCACTTTCATTACTTGATCTATCAGTTTTATGGTTCTATAGTTGCTCCTTTCTAGATCATCACCTTTTCCCTTGTAACAATTAATAGCCTAGTTTCTTTTTTCCTGTATGATTTTGACATCTCTGGCGGTCCAGCAGCCTTATCATTTTTCATCTTTGTGATTATTTCTTTGACCCTATCTATTTCAATAGCTGGTCCCTCTGTTGAGTCTACTGGTGGTACCTGCTCATCCTTTCACTCATTCTTCACATTTTTCAACCTCTCATAGTACCATTTTCAGACCTCTTTATTCTGAGTATCAATGAGGCTAAGTGAGCTGGAGTCATTTTGAACACACTTCTCCCTGATGACATCCAAATTCACACTGACCCATTGCTTCACAATGCAGAACACTTCACAATGTAGGTCCTCACATCACAGCACACTGGCAAACCTCTTGCTTTCTGTTTTTCTCTACATGCTAAGTAAACTTGTTGTTCTACAGTATTGTTCCACGACCAAATCACCTTTTGTTTGGTTGGTACCTTCCTCCAGCCACAGATCTCATCATTAGCCTGAAGCAGGTTGCTCTATAGAAACTTTTAACTGTCCTCTATATCATACATATCTTAAATGTCTCTTCCTCCTCCTCCCTCTCATCATACACATCATGTAGATCTTTTCCAAACCAATATTTAACAGAGACAACCTTTAGCTTCCATACTCTTCTTCTCCAGATTGTTCTGCATTTCTGATTCTGATGTCACTAATTTGTGTTGAGTGGTGCATTCTTCTCAGGGTAAAAGCTTAGTATTCATAACCATCTGTCTATCTCATTTTTTTAACAAACATGAAGTCAATCTGGTTTGCATGCTTGCTTGATTAGTAGGCTATTTTCCTGTTGCAAATAGGTCATTTACATCACTGAATTCAAGAATCCTTGATCCCTCTTCATTTCTCTAGTTATAATTATTAGTACCATGCACTCCAATCTAGCCATCTTGGTGCTGCTCAACATGCCCATTGAAGTCATTTGCCAGGATGATGATGTCTCTGTCATTGAAGTCGTCTGTAAGAGTTCTTTTTGTTCTTTACTTAGTGTTGTGTTATCTTACAGTAGGGTGAAGTGTTTTGCTGGTTGGATCATTTTTGGTAATAGCTCTCAGTACCTGAAAGGGAATTTGCAATCGTTTGTTGATTACTGACAAGTTCTTGTATTTGTCTATGCTAGCCACCCTACTACCATTATATGTATGCCCTCCACCCCCACCCCACATACATACACACACACATGCATATATATATATATGTGTGTATATATATATACACATATGTGTGTGTGTGCATGTATGTCTGTATGCATATAATGTTTGTGTGATAAATAAAGAAGAAATAATTAATTCAAGCACAGTGTGCAAAGATAATTTAATAATTAAGTAGAGTACAATGTACAAAGATAAAAAATAAAATGATTACTTGAAGATTATATATTCTCATTACAATAATTATTTGGACAAAATGTTTTATGATAAGCTAGATAAAGGAACAGACGAAAGTTTTTATAATTTGTAGAAAGTTTAAAGCAGTGAAGCAACATCTCTCAAGAAATACATAAGAGAAGGTTAGTAGGTGATGAAAACCTTAATTGGTTTCCATCAATTTTGATTTAACAACCAACAACTATTGAAGGTGGGTCCTCCATTGGTTTCAACAATGAGCATTCAGTTGTTCGATTAACTGAGCATCCAACTCACTCATGAATTAATGTGTAAGTGATTAAGTATTCAAATGTTACATGTACCTCTAATGCACTGGCATAACTAGTTAGAATGTGTGACACCTGGAGAAGTCTCTGGAATTGCAACCCCCATTCCTCGCCGTTCTATAATCATATATAAGCTTACACAACAGACCCGAAAGTGCCGCCCCTATGAATGTCTTGCCCAGGATGGACCACCATCACAACTCTCCCACTCCTGCTTAGTTATGCTATTACCTTAATATAATACTGAAGAGGAAACAGCATAACAGAGTATGTGACAAAGAAGGACCTTTGAATTACAGATATAATCCCTCCAATTGTCTTACACACAGTTGCCATCTACTCATATGGCTTGGATCAACCAGAGGCAATGATAAAGGCACTTGACCAAAGTGTCATGCAGTGGGATTGAGCTTAGAATCTCATGATTGTGAAGCAAACTTCTTAGCCATTTTGTCATTATAGCATTCACACTAAGGAGAACACATTGTTGGTGAAATTACTGAATGAAACTGATTCAAAGATGATAGCTAGAAACTTTGCATTTGAGTTGAATACAAGCAAAGGTTCTGTTCAACAAATACTTCATGAATCGGATGCTCAGTTGATAAAACAATTGAATGTTTATCATTGAAACCAATTGAGGATCTATCATCAATTGTTGTTGGTTGTCAAAGTTGATGGAAATAAATATGAGTAAGATTAGTTATGTACAGGCTCCTTGTCTTATGAAAAGTGTTCATTGGCAAAAAAAAAGAATATTAACAATGATGGTGACTGTATTGTTTTCTAATTTAGGCCCAATGCCTGCAAATTTGGAGCAAGGGCAAAATTGATCTCATAATATCGAATCTATGAGATTTTGATATTATTTATTTTGAGAACAATACCTTAACATCAATATGAGCAGCCAGTTATAGTCTGCTTGAACAGAAAGAGGTGAGAGAATTCTCGCCAGATATGGCCAGTTTAAATGCTAAAGGGTTAAACACCAATGCATTTGAACCCACTTCTATTAAAGTGTTCAAATTTCAATTCAAATCTTAGACTAAAATCTTATGACAGATAATTTTACATTTTAGTCTTTTATAAGTAAGCTGAAAGTTAGTTATTTCTCCAAACCACTCATAAATCTTGATTATTTTGATCATCAAAATATAAAGACAGGTTACCTGGTCATAGAATAGTACTGTAGATAGATCCAAAAAGCTGATAGATAAGCCTGAATAAATTGGCAGAAAGGGGAAGCAAATAATATCAAGTAGTATAGAAAAGAAGCTAGGTGTCAAGTTTACAAAGTAATATATAAACGCTCCTTTTAGACTGTCAAGGGAAGCGAGGCACACCCAACAATATGTTAGACACCATCTACTGATTTCCACTGTTTAACAGTTTGAGGAGCAACAGCATGATGTGTTTCAGATTGCATAGCTGTGTGTCCACGTGAAACATGACATTGTTGGGGAAAAGTTTATCTGAAATAATATAAATACTTAGAAGCAAGAGGCATGGAAATGTTATTTTGAGAATTTGTTAAATGTGGAAACTGTACTGTGGCAAGCGGACCAGCTATTGAAGATAACAGTTATATGGTTAGAGAGGCTAGTTAGAATATGAAGAAAGGAAAAGCCACTGGAGAATCAGGGATAATCACAGATTTAGCTTATAAGAACTACATCATCAGCATACAAGAGTTCCCACAAACACTTCATCTTAAACTCTTCTATTATGACATGGAGAGTTTGATAAACAGAAAAAAGCTTAGGATTGAGCTCTGATGAACACCTACCTACACACTAAATTTTTCACTGAACTCATCGCTAATTCTCACTTTACTGACAACATCTTTATACATAGCTTTTTAGCCTCATTTCTTAAAGATGACCAGAGTAGAATGTGTGGTACCTTGTTAAAGATTTTCTCCAAATCAATGAATGCTAGCTAAAGAGATTTACTCTGAGCTGGAAATTATTCTTTCAGTTGTCTCACCAAGAAGGCATTATTGGTACACTGCCCAAGCAAAAATCCAAACTAAATTACATCTAATCTAATTCTCTAGGTAGAGCTGCTATTTCTCCAAATTGAGAGATCACAGCTCTGATATTATGGGCATGTGTTTAGAATGTCTCAAGATACGGGGTTTTTCTGGGGACCTTCATAAATAGAGAAAGAGAAAGAGATAGTGGTTGAGAGAGAGTAGATTGAAAGCGAGACATGTCTGTATATTCTAATTATAAAATAATTTTAAAATAATTATCTAAAAATTATTTTTAAGTGAACGTGTCCCAACAGGTCATGGGTGTTTTGGTTAATTCTAATAGCAACTTGCAGCTCAGTTGATTTATTTTTGTGGGTGTGCTGTTACTGTCTCTGCCTTATTTCTCTGAATTTAACATTGTTTGAGTGAGTGCTGGGATGTGGAGACATTTCTGTTGGGTTTGGGATTATGAGGGTGGCCTTGAAGCAAGTGGATAGAGTCTGACATATTGTTTGGGTGTGCTGGCTTCCCTTGATGGTCTAAAAAGGGGCATTATATATTGCTTGGAGTAATTGTGTGAGTGGGTGGTGTCTATCATTTTAGAGTGTGCCAGGCTTTCCTGGGCTGGAAAAGTGTTGGGGGTACAAGAAGTTCAGTAGTTAATATTCTTCCTAATTTTCCATTTATTCAGAAGTATACTGGCAGGCAGGAGGTGGAGCCTAAGTGTTGATCACCCCTCTACTTCTTCAGGTTTAGGGTGGAGGTAGGTGTGTGGTTAGTCATCCTCCTTATGTTGCTTCATTCCACACTCACAAACAGAGGCATAAAGTGTTGGCTAACATACATTGAGCCCCCAAATAATATTTAATCAATTGAAATAAAACACTTGGTTGTAATGACAATTTTTGTCAAGAAGGGTAAGACAGAGAACTCTTGAATCTAAATTGTTTAAAACTTTAATGGAAATATGAATGTGATCTTTGGTAAGTACAGTCACTCCGGACTTGGGTGGGAGACTTAATTGATCACTTGGTTGAACAGCACCACCTGGCCATTGGGTGCCTTTAGCAGATTTACTCTGTTGCAAGCACATAGGTCAGGTCTCTGGTTTGAGGATACCTTTCTCTCTTCGTCCCACTTACGAGTCTTGGATGTCCCTGAAAAGGGGTCATGGGCACTGTCCATTCTCCTGACTAAGTAATAAAAATATAGTAAATAAACGGTGTTGAGGAATTTTATTTGATTTCGTTTGTCAGTCCTTCAAGAGAAAGGTTTGATTCACATACAATTTTACTTGTCCTTCTAGTAGATTTAGAGCTTCATATGTATACCAAATAAAATACTTCACAGCCACCACCGGTAACAGCAATAATAATATCAAGGGCAATTATATAAGCTGTAGTTATCTTGGCAAATTCAGAAATGTTTTGAATTCAACCACATGATTACTTCCGTAATATATATATACATATGCGCATATAGTGGTTTGTAATATTCAGAAAGAGGGAGAGAGAGAGGCGTTAGCACACAAACCTCCGCACACATTCATAATATTTCATCAGAGATTCTCTGATGCTTGTCATTCTTTCATTCTCACGTAAACACACACAATACTTACTGATATGTAAGCGTGCATACGCATTAGACACATTCATACATTCATTCTCCTTCGCGCTTGCCCTTCCTTTCTCTATGACGCTCACCAGCCCACACACTTACGTATCCATACGTTCATATAAATAAAGAAACTTTTCTTTCTAACGGACTACAACACATAAATAGCCGAAGGCTCAACTCCACAATTACATGCTTTCACATATTTACACGTTCGGCCCCTCCCCATTACTACAACTGTTTCTACAAATCCACAAAATGACTAAGGGTCGTTCTACAAATTAAAACGCGTTCTATTCGCACACATTGCCTTTCCTTTCACCTCCTCTCTCACATATACACAACATTCCCGTGTAACATGTGATAGCACCTGTTTGTTGTCGTCCACGGTTGAACTCCAGAAATAATTGACACCATCTAATTAAATTGTCTTATCTCTAAACTTTTTACATTCTACTAAAGATATGTTTTCCACATACTACTAAAGATATGTTTTCCACATACAAAACGCGGTTTGTTTGTTTGTGTGTGTGTACGCTTACTTTCTTATTTATACACGAATATATTTACACACACACAACTGTAAATAAAATATCGCATAAAATACAAAAAAAAAAAGTGATCTTGGTAATCCACAAAGGAGGCAGAATTCAGTGTTGATAATAGAGTTTATATAATTATATTTATTCAGTTTCTTACAACATAGCTAATTATATAATTATATAGAGAGACACACACGTATGAATATGGGGGCTGTGGTTTTAATATTTGCAAGGAAAAAGATTACTCATCGGAATCGACTCTATATTTGTTATTTTTATCGACTCTGGAAGTAAAGGAAAATAAAATCGACATCGATAGGATTTGAACTCAGAACAGCTCTTTACTGATTTCATATTACCCTTCGTTTGGTCTTGTGACAATAGAAGAAATCAATATATCCTCGTTGTAGTTACGAGCACAGTGGAACCGAGAATCAAGCTTCCAGTTTCGATTTTCATTAGAAGCCAACTAATTTCACTTACTGTTAATGCATCTCAGTTTAGAACATCCACGTTCCTCTCCAAACCACTACCACCACTAACACGTTCTCCCGATCTCACCGAATGACACGTGTAACAAACCAGTATATCTCTTGACACCCACAAACACAATGACGCAAATGGTTATGTATGTGTGTGACTATTATTCTCGTCGTCCGCCGGGGAGTTAACATAGCGACTTGTTTCTTGGCTAGTGTTCTTAGAATTAATTCACATCATTAGAAATATTTGAAGAAAAAAAAAAAAAGTACAAATAATAAAATGAATGACAGTTTCTCATCATTTTATATAACACGAGAAATAAATAATTATTAGCGTAAATTAATGTTTTAATTTTTTTTTAATTTTCCCCTTTCATTTTTGAGTGTGCGTATCTTTTGTTTATCATTGTTAATGGATAATCTGCAAGACAAATGGATAATTAAAATAATGGATAATAACCAACAATTTATCGATAGAAATAAGCGAAAAAAAAACAAACTATTGCTGTATAAACGATTTTTCAAATAAAACTAGCTACTCAAGTAAATGATAGTCTAAAGGACTAAAATTAATAACAGAAGAGTCATCTCCCTTGAAGGCCCTATTTTAATATTTATGTCAGACGATGATTGAGAATGAATGGGAAAATAAACATCAAGAGCTATTTTACCAACACTCTTTTTCTCTGCCGTATGGATCTACCCAAAACATAGGAAATTCTTATCACATGAAATTATCCTGTATTGTGAGAGATAGTAGAGGGCGCTTTAACTTAAGCTTAGCGTCTACGGCGATCCAATTTATATCGACAGCAGATCACCATTGGCTTATCGATTTTAGTTTCTAAACTTGGTTACATAGAAAAGGCAATGGCAGAACACTGCATTTATAATTAAAATGTTCAACGAATAGAAAGTATTTATTTGTAGTTACTAGTTAAAGTGTATTTCCCTCAATCTCATTTGTTATTGTTATTTACTTCCGCTTTTAAACTTTCTTCTGTTTTTTTTTAAAATTATTTTGTTGCCCCCCCCCCCCTCTGGTTATAAAGTTTCTTTTTGTCAGTATACTCGGCGGGATTCGAACGTTTTGTGTTCAAATCCCGATGTGTCCGACTTTACCTCTCATTTTCCGAAGGCCAACAAAATAAAGAAGTTAAGTCGATTCAATTGACTTTACACTCTCTCCTAAATTTGCTAGCCTTGTGCCTATGGTGAAAATGAATAACTCCTTGGCGGTAGATTACTACAATTGGTAGTATAGTGGTCAAAAGAGGTAGCAAGCCTTTATAGAGCGGGTGGGCAATATTCTTGTAGAAATATTCGAACATCGAAGCATTATGCCTGAGTGGTCGCTATGCAATCACGCCGTCCTATGTTAGATGCAACTGCACGGCAGTTTAGATAAGTATAATTCTTACCGTAGCTTCGCGTCGACCTGAGTCTTGTGAGCCAACCTTGATCGATGGAAACTGTTCGGAAGCTCGTCAATTAGACGGCATCTATTTTCGATGGACTTAAATCGTCGCCCGGTTTTTAGTTGCGTCCCTTTACTTTCTGAGTTCAAATCCTACTGCGACCGAGTTTGCGTTTCATTCTCCCGGTATCGATAAACAAAAAAAAAAAAAAAAATTCCTGTCATGTACTAGGTTTATGTTAATCGACTGTTTCTTCCCTTTGAATCAAAGGTGTTCAAACTGTGTCTATCTCGTTTTTTTTTTCTTTTTCAGTCTATGTTTAACTAGGACCACATTTAAGACAGTGGGATATGATTTGAGGGAAATTTGCCTTTTATTTCTAACAGATCGAGCGACAGTGTTGAGACTCGCGTATTGACTCAAAATATCTGTGATGCATAAAACATTATTCGTTGTTAAACGAGTCAATTAGGGAGCCTTTACACAGATAAATGACTTGCTAGAAATAGCAGTTAAATCTCTCAAATCACGCGACCATCTTTAAAAAGGACACCTTGGATAATGCAGTTTTAGAGACATTATATTTGATGGCAGTATCGGTAGAGGGTCGGACGCCATGCTTTCCTGCATAGTTATGTCCCTTTACGATCTGAGTTCAAATCCCGTCGAGGTTAACTTTACCTTTCATCCTTACGGGGTCGATAAAATAAAGTACCAGTAATGCACTGGGTAATTGCTGGCCTTGTGCCTAAAGTAGAAACAATTATTATTATTATCTGAGTTCAAATCTCACCGAGGTTAACTTTGCCTTTGATCCTTACGGTGTCGATAAAATAAAGCACCAGTAATGCACTGTGGAATTGCTGGCCTTGTGCCTAAAGTAGAAACAATTATATTTGAAAAAAAAAAAAGAGAAAAGAAAATAGACAGAAGAGAGAAAGTTGAGGCGCCTTTCCTTATAGATTTGCTTTGATCACGACTGACCCGAGGTTAAAGACGAACAACTATAAATATTTTATTATTTGTTATGGATTATCTTGATAATTATGTTTAGGAATTTATTCTTTATGAGACTTCCTCACGAATCTGCTTTGCATTCTAATTAGGGTTCATTATACAGGGTGGATTAGCAGTATCGGTAGAGGGTCTGACGCCATGCTTTGCAGCAAAGAGTTACGGCCCTTTATGGTCTGAGGTCAAATCCCACCGAGGTTTACTTTGCCTTTCATCCTTACGGGGTCCATAAAATAAAGTACCAGTAATGCACTGGGTAATTGCGGGCCTTGTGCCAAAAAGTAGAAATAATTATACAGAAACGAAGGTTAAGGTTCATAGTGAGGGAAAATGAGATTGTACGATGTTCATCCCTTCTCTGGAATATTAAGTACTTAAATGAAGAGAAATCGTTATACTCGATGAATGTACACGCAGCTTACGAGAGAATGCTCGTTTTTACCGCTCTTTATTGATTTCTTTCAGAACAGCCCAAAGCCTCAGTTATTTATGTGAACATTAGCGACATAAGGGATGTAAACCAGGCACTATCGGGAATCGATACTGGCTCGTCAAATCAGCTCGCAATTTATTTATCATAGTAATTATTGATTTTATTTAATTAGACATATATGTCTAGGGTTTATAAATTGGAGTCGAATGTTGTGAAGTTCATACTTTTTTTTAAACAATGATTAGTGAAGTGAAATGAATGACTTTCAACTAGAAACCGAACTTATGTAGCAGACTTAGCTTTTCCTGTACGTAAAAATGTAGTTTATGATATACTAGTAAATCTCTGCAGTCACACTTACCCGCTCCTGTCTATATATTTTTTCGTTGTTACTTTTATTGCAACTAGGTAGACTAGAACAATGTGAAATGAAGCGTCTTGCTCAAGAGCACAACATATCACCCAATTCTACGACCTTATGATCGCGAGTTCAACACCCTAACCACTAGGCCAAGCACCTTTACTCAGCTGAAAAGAAAGAAAGAAAAAGTATACAAACAGCAGTTAGGGGTTAGCCCTTGCAGGCTGTCTTTTCATGATCAGACAGGGACCTCCATCACCAAAACACCAGAGAAACATTCTATGAGATATAACCTCGAAGGAGGCCAGCTAAACCTACAAATGTGTGACTTGTATCAACAACGCACAAACAACTTTTATGGAAAATTGTTAAACTTAGAATAACATTGGGGACGCTTAGCACTTATGAGAGATAAAAGTTGTTATACAAATATAATTATTATAAGGAACATCATGTCAAAAGGCTGATGAAATGGCCACGGGAACTATAATACTTTTTTTTTTTTATTTTGTAAGAAGAAGAAGGTTAGCATCTATGGAGTGTGCCTATCCTTCGAGGTTGGTTGGAGAAAGGGTAGAAGAATCCATGACTCACGGGTTGCCACACTAGGAAGCGACTCATCAAGATTCTTCTTCTTCTTCTTCTTCTTCTTCTTCTTCTTCTACGCACTCTATCGAGTAACGTTACTCCAAAGACCCTTCGGAGGAACTCCATTTCGACCGCTTGTATTCGCGATCGTATTCTTTCGGTCATTACCCAAGATTCATGACCATAGGTAAGGGTTGGCATTAATACCGAATTGAAGATAGTGAGTTTGGCTTTTACACCTACCTCCCTTCTTCCGATGTCCAAATACTGAAGCTGACACATTACTGCACCAGTTCCTGCAATTCATGCACTTAATTCAGCCTCTTGCCTTCCATCACTCCCCGAGATATTTGAACTTATCTACTTGCTTCAGTAGAACTCCATTCACGTGTAGAGTGAACTGCGCAGGCGTCCTTGAGAGAATGAGTGTCTAAGTCTGCGCAGCACTGATTTTCATTCCAGCCATGCAGCACTCGGCATTAAACATGACAAGTACAAGTCAGAGATTACCTTCTGTCGAATTAAGTAACACCATGTCGTCTGCAAATTCTAGCCAACTGATTTTACACCTGCTAGTTATGATATTACTTCCAGCCCGGCTGCGCATGCCAATCGTGTTGATGAAAATAATGAACAGGAGAGGTGGTAGTATGCACCCTTGGCGGAGTCCGACACCCACATTGAATGGTTTCGATTTAGCACCATTTATCCGAACACAAATACTCGGGCATTCGTATAGAGACATCAGGGCATCGAGATACTGAGTTATTTAAATTCAAACCTATCGAAAGAGACATACCTTTGCGTCTCCACTCGTATCTTGACTGAATCTTCCTGCGTGATGCTCACCTGCTCTGCATCTCACGAGAGGACATTGCAAAACTCCCACACTCATTCGCACCACTCATACCAAGCGTTCACACTCGATCGCAGCTCATAGACCAAGGGAGAGATACGGTCTGCACTTCTAACGTAACGTAACTAGCCTCTCTTTCCGGCAAGACTGCCCCTGCACTTCCGACTCCCGAGCCCCACAAAGCCAAAGACCTATTCCGAATACTTGAACTCTGCTAAAAACACCCGAGGGTCAAGTAGTAAACCAGGCGACGAATTAAGCCTACTATCAAGAATAGATATAATCTATTTGACTGGCTTCTGCACAGTTTCTTCCTATCAAGGTTGACTCATAAGAATGAGGTCGACCCGAAACTATGGTAGAAAGTATACTTATCTAAGCTGCCGCGCAATAGTATCTAACATTGAGTGACATAATTACATTTCCACCTTCCTAACTACACAGCCATAATGCTTTAGTGTTTGAATATTTTTAGCTGATTATCGCCAATGTGGACACACGCTCTAAAAAGGCTTGCCACCACTGTTATTGACTCTGTAAATGGATAAAAAGGCATTTATATTCTATCAGAAGTAATAAAATATAAAACACAAAATCGTATATTTAGTAATACTGATTTCTAGCTTTAGCACATGACTCTGAATTCTGAAGAATGAAAATAATCGATTGAACCAACCCAGTATATAACTGGGTCGATTCTTGAACTTAGCAGCCCACTTTTACTAGGTTATTTCATTTGGTGGCCCATGACATTGGCAAAACAAAAGATGGTATTTATAATTTTGTAAATTTAATTCAAAGACAAAAGCAAAATCTACGCAAAAGAAACACAAAAGCGAAAAAAAAAAAAAGAAGAATATTCTTTCAAGTACGAACTGCTTTTTTTTTAGTTGTTCATTTTTGTTGTTGAATTATTTTCTGTGGTTTAGTTTTGTGTTTCTTGTGCATAAGTTTTGCTGTTGTCTCTACGAATTAGACAAATGATAGATAAATAAATACTAAATGTTGTTTAGCCGGCCGTTAAAGGAAATAATATTAGCTACAGTTTGAGAAAGTGGAAGTGGAACGTTGAAAATCCTTCCTTGAAAAGGGATGGCTGTGTGATTAAGAAGTTCGCCTCGCAACTACATGGATTTGGGTTCGATGCCACTGCTCGACATCTTGGGGTATGTGTGTCTTACCAAGGCCTCGTATTGATCAATGTGATGAGAGTGGCATTTGTTTAGTGGACACTCTAGAGGAACCCATTGTGTGTGTGTGTATGTGTGTTCATCAGTGTAAAAATCGATATTGTGTTAAAAATGTAACTTAGCGGATCGATAAAGTACTAGACTGAAATACGTAAGATGGTTGATATGATCGAATAAACCCTTGAAGGTCGTATAATAGTGTAACCGTAAACTAATGACTAAAACCAGTAAAAGAATAAGAAAATAAAACTATAGGCAGGTGGTTAAAAGAATTGGATGTGGCAAACACAAACCTTAAAAAAAGCACCCCCGACAAAAAAACAGTACAGATCCAGTACTATTTTATGACATTATAATAAAAGAATTCTATAAATGTCAGTGAAGTTTAAGTAACGAATGAGTCAATATGTCGAAGAGATTATTGCCTATATATATGTTATTAGCTTGCTTTGAATGTTATCCTGAAACAATACGGTAATATCTGTAAATTCTACCAAACTCCCACTTCAGATAAATCATATTATCTCGTCTCAGAGCAAATATAAAAAATAATGGAATAAAGATCCTCTGGGATATGGAGTAACATGACAATACAAGTATATCTACAAACCTGTCAGATATAGTTATTGAAAGCTAAAACAGCAGGATGTGTTCTCGGTATGTAATGCCTAAAGAACAGAAATATTCCAATCGAGGAAAAAAAAAAAAAAGACTAACCAAGAAGAAGTAACTTGAAACTGAGGAATTAAACAATATAGGACATATACGTAACTGGTGTTCTTGATTTTATTGAAAAACTCTGCAAAAGTACTAGTATAGAGAGCTAAAATGACATCCACAGATGACATCAGAGAACTTATTTAAAAGTAGGCATACATATCTCTCCATACCACAGACCTGCCAACCTCTAAAAACCCAAACGGAGAGTACAATGAAAAGTGCCCTCAAAACGGAGAGAAATGAGGCAAAATGAGGAGATTTTTACATACTGAAAGCTATACCCATTTTCAAAAGAGAAGACATCTCTCACCCACCCCAAATGGGTGGAAGATATCCCCGTCGGACGAGGAGAGTTGACAGATTTGAGACATACTTATCTCTCCTTATCATCACATTTGGAAATTGAATGAGAATGAAAATGACAATATTCTCATAATTTTGGTTCATATTTGAAACCGCAATAAGATCCTTTGATGGTTTTAAAAGATGCAATTGTCTGGCTGAATAATTTATTTTGATGCAACCTATGAAAAAAGTAATGTTTAAATGTTGATTCTTCTTCTTCTTCTTTTGGAGAGGGTCGTGGGGGGAACAGAGTCCTCAAACACTTCTTCCAGTGGGTCCTATCAGAAGCAACGTCTCCAATTGATCCGGCTGGATCCCCAAGCGTGACCAGCCAAGCTCATGGATGTTATCCAACCATCTTGCTTGGGGTCTACCCCTGGGTCTCCTGCCGGTTGGTTTTGCCCGTAATGTTGATACTGCAACAAATATTTCTTAAAGACGAGTTAATCATGCTATAGCCACATCAGGATCACAGACACCAGGATCAGTTAATTAACAGCTTAAATATTTACATAGTAGTAAACTTTCACAACACAATGTCCATTTAGCTACAATCTCAGTAAGAGAGCTACATATAGATCATTCCTAGAAACACCCCAGATCATTCACAGCAATATAATTTGTTCAAAGCCTATCAATACAAAATATAAAGAATGATGATTGCGATCTATAAGCTGAATTAATTCGTTGGTCACCTGATCGAACATATAAATAGAAAGAGCATGTAAAGGGAGAAAACAGAGTAATCAATAGAAAAAATAAAGTTATTTATATTATATATTTATCGGTAGCTGAAAACCTCGCAAATCGTTACTCCGAGTTTTTCATTTCCAATCTGTATGGGAAAACAGTATATATATGTATGCAGCAGCAGCAGTAGTAGTAGTACCAGAAGCAGCAGCAGCAGTAGTAGTAGCAGCAGCAGCAGCAGCAGCAGTAGTAGTAGTAGTAGTAGTAGTAGTAGTAGTAGTAGTAGCAGCAAAAGTAGTAGTAGTAGTAGTAGTAGTATTAGCAGTAGTAGTAGTAGTAGTAGTATTAGCAGTAGTAGTAGTAGTAGTAGTAGTTGTTGTTGTGTATCCCTTTTTGAAAACGACCGGCAGAACGTTTATAGAAAATATCACTAACTTTGAATCTAATGTTGTGCTTGTGTCGCGGCCATTTTACTGATGGTCGTTATTGATGTATATATTCTTCTTTACTGATCGATCGGCAAATAAATACATTTGTATAAAGAAAGAATTATTTTGGTAGCATCAAAATTATTAATCCGGTTACGAAGTAAAATTGCAACAAAACGAAATGGTTTATGTAAATATAAGAGGCAATAATAATAGATGATAGGTTTGTTTTTCATCTTTCCAGCGTCAATAAAATGAAGTGTCAATCAGCCATTGGGTTAAATCAATCGACTAGACACAATCTCAGTGTCAATATTAGAAATCAATATTTATAATATTAGTGAAGGCGAGTGATTTAGTGG
>OZ024746.1:85721682-85734182 GCA_964016885.1 Eledone cirrhosa | reverse complement strand
ACAATTACAACACACTACATGACAATTGAAACACACTACATGACAATTGTAACACACTACATGACAATTACAACACACTACATGACAATTGTAACACACTACATGACAATTGTAACACACTACATGACAATTGTAACACATTACATGACAATTGTAACACACTACATGACAATTGTAACACACTACATGACAATTACAACACACTACATGACAATTGTAACACACTACATGACAATTGTAACACACTACATGACAATTGTAACACGCTACATGACAATTGTAACACACTACATGACAATTGTAACGCACTACATGACAATTGTAACACACTACATGACAATTACAACACACTACATGACAATTGTAACACACTACATGACAATTGTAACACACTACATGACAATTGTAACACATTACATGACAATTGTAACACACTACATGACAATTACAACGCACTACATGACAATTACAACACACTACATGACAATTGTAACACACTACATGACAATTGTAACACACTACGTGACGTTTGTAACACACTACATGACAATTACAACACACTACATGACAATTGTAACACACTACATGACAATTGTAACACACTACATGACAATTACAACACACTACATGACAATTACAACACACTACATGACAATTGTAACACACTACATGACAATTACAACACACTACATGACAATTGTAACACACTACATGACAATTGTAACACATTACATGACAATTGTAACACACTACATGACAATTGTAACACACTATATGACAATTACAACACACTACATGACAATTGTAACACACTACATGACAATTACAACACACTACATGACAATTACAACACACTACGTGACAATTGTAACACACTACATGACAATTGTAACACGCTACATGACAATTGTAACACGCTACATGACAATTGTAACACACTACATGACAATTGTAACACACTATATGACAATTACAACACACTACATGACAATTACAACACACTACATGACAATTGAAACACACTACATGACAATTGTAACACACTACATGACAATTGTAACACACTACATGACAATTGTAACACACTACATGACAATTACAACACACTACATGACAATTGTAACACACTACATGACAATTGTAACGCACTACATGACAATTGTAACACACTACATGACAATTACAACACACTACATGACAATTACAACACACTACATGACAATTGTAACACACTACATGACAATTACAACACACTACATGACAATTGTAACACACTACATGACAATTGTAACACACTACATGACAATTGAAACACACTACATGACAATTGTAACACGCTACATGACAATTGTAACACGCTACATGACAATTGTAACACACTACATGACAATTACAACACACTACATGACAATTGTAACACACTACATGACAATTGTAACACACTACATGACAATTACAACACACTACATGACAATTGTAACACACTACATGACAATTGTAACACGCTACATGACAATTGTAACACACTACATGACAATTACAACACACTACATGACAATTGTAACACGCTACATGACAATTGTAACACGCTACATGACAATTGTAACACACTACATGACAATTACAACACACTACATGACAATTACAACACACTACATGACAATTGTAACACACTATATGACAATTACAACACACTACATGACAATTGTAACACACTACATGCTAATTGTAACACACTACATGACAATTACAACACACTACATGACAATTACAACACACTACATGACAATTGTAACACACTACATGACACACCACAAAACAAACCTGGATAGGAAAACATTAACGACGATATACGATGGCTGGCTGAAAAGTTCATAGGAGGACTATGTCTAAAATGATGTTAAAACTATGAAATCTTGCATACATTAATTTCAACTTTCCAGGGACTATGTTGAAAAATAAACCGAATTTTGTCATTCCATGAGAGTATTTTGGTCAGCCTATGGACTTTTCAACCAGCCCTCGTAAGATTGTTGGGATTCCTTACTATCCACAAAAGGAAAACACAGTGTATAATATAGACAATACCAAAGGGACTGGATCAGTGATTGTATTTTCAAAGATTGGTACATTTTCTGTGAGTCCTGAAAATACATAACTAAAATATTGAAGCACTTTTGAACATGGGCAGATTAAGATTGCATGGGATCCCCCAGCCTGAAAATTTCTTCACATTGAAGTCTTTATGCAGGGTTGGACCTTCCCCTGTCGAGGCCCTCCTCAGGGAGTATGTTGAAAAATAAACCTAATTTTATCATTCCATGAGAGTATCTTGGTCAGTATACGAATGTTTCAGTCGACCCACGTGTTCGTATTTTGCAGAATTACACACAAACCACAATACAGTGCTAACCACTGAAACACCATACACACGCATAAACAGGCATAAGTAAAGCAGTCAAGTTTCAAGTTTCAAACTCGGTTAAGGAAGTCATTACAATGCTGTCGAAGAAAGAATTGCATAAAATTTCATAAAGTATAGGGTGGGCCAAAAGTCACTTTCTATTAAAAAAAAATCATAATTTTTATTATTATTCAAATATTTATTTTGTTTCGGATTAAAGTTGAATAAAAACAAGATCCAATTATGAAATTTAATTTAAAGATAAAAAAAATTAATTTTGAGTTAATTTGTAATGTTTTATTAATAAAAATAGGTAAGAAGTGACTTTTGGCCTACCCTGCATATCAGCTTACAATTAAAGATACAGCAAAAATAAGCCAACAACATTCCACATCCTGATGATGAGACTGGGAAACATTGATTAGATTATAGATTTAGGAACTTTGTTGTTTCATACAAGCCGCAAAGGTTTCATAAAAAAAAAGGTATGAGCAAAGATGAAAAGCAAAATTGATCTCGTCCAGAAGGCTCGTTAGGTCAGTGCTTATCCCGGTTTCATGGTGTGAAGCGACTGAGAGTACAAAATGCACCTGTAGCAGCATATTTAATTGTTAAAAAAGTAATGGTTAAAAGGAAAATACTTTTTGGTTGTGGGGAACAATGAAAGAATCCATGTTTGAGGTGAGTGCAGTTTTGTTTGAAAAATTCACAACTAAAACAGAATGTATTTCTGCAATAAATGGTATTTCATTTTATTTAAATAAAGTATCCGTTTAGGGTGGAGGAGTGGCAGAATCGCTCGAGGGTTGGGACAAGATGCCTTGCGATATTTGTTTCGGCTCTTTGCCTTCTGAGGTCTGAATTTAAATTACACCATGGCCTACTTATGTGGGAGGCGTCATACGCTACCCAATTTGACACCACAACCTGGTCCATGGGGTCCTTTAGCGGAATCCACTCTTTTTATACATAGTTACATTATTTTTGTACTAAATTTGAACTCAGAACCTTTATTTCCCATGCAAAATTTCAACGTTCTGAGCCCACCACGTCACAGGTGTTATGTTATTTCCCCTAATTCGAGACGGGTCACGTGGGAAAATTTGTGAAGTTCTTGCATCGACTGGAAATGTCAAACACTGACACTGACACACAGACAAACTAACAGACAGCTGAGATAAGACCGATAAAATGGCAGACACGTAGTCAAATCGATAAATTTAGTTAGAGCTCTCTTTTGTCTTTTATCTTTAGATCCAAGTCCCCACCACCACCTCAAACAGCACCATCACTACCATTATCTTCATCATCATTATCATCATCGTCGTCTTTGTCGTTGTCGTCGTCGTTGTCGTCGTCGTCACCCTCTCACTTTCATCATTGCCATTACCATTACCCCAACTACCACCACCATTGCCAACATGATCATCATCACCACTATTACCTTTACCATCAGCAGTAGTAGTAGCAGCAGCAGCAACAGCACCACCATCTTCACCACCACCACCACCACTACCCCAAATTTCACCACAACCACCACCACCACAACCACCACCACCACACCACCTCCACCACCACCACCACCGCCTCCGCCACCACCACCACCACCACCACCACCACCACGCCACCACCACCACTACCCCAAATTTCACCACAACACCACCACCACCATCACCACCACCACCAACAACACCACCACCACACCACCTCCACCACCACCACCGCCTCCGCCACCACCACCACCACCACCACCACCACCACCACGCCACCACCACCACTACCCCAAATTTCACCACAACTGCCGCTACCACCACCACCACCATCACCCCCATCACAACACCACCACCATCACCACCACCAACAACACCACAACCACCACTACCACCATGGGCCTCTCCTATCCCAATGTTTTTGTTCCTATTCCCCCAATCCATCTCACCATGTATTTTATTTCATCAATGATTCATTGTGAATTTTTTCCCTCTTTCTTTCTCGATTTCCGAGATATGAATAATTCGGGAATATATCTCTCATACGTTTTCAGAACTAGAGAAAACTAGAACACTTCTCTTCAATCGACCTCCGTCGGTTTCGACGACGAGTGTTCCAAACAGAACATCCTGCCCGTGAAAGTAACGTGTTGGTAGCTGAGCATTCCACCGAGAGGCGTACCCTTAACGTAATTCTCGGGGAGATTCAATTTGAAACAGTATGTGATACTGTTCATCTAACGAATTTTCATGCAGTTTCTGTCGATCTAATTTCATTTACAAAGGCTTGCGTCATTTCACGACTTCTCAGAAACCTATAGTTTTACTAACCTTGGCGACGCCATTACCTTAGCAGTATTTCCATCAGTTTATTTCAACTCATCCATTAGATAGAGATGGAGATATCGTATTGGTAATATCCGAAATATTTACTTCTCACACCTAACCAAGATGCTACACAGTGGAATCGAATCCTGGAACTTATGAGTGCAAAGCGAACTTCTTAACCATTCGGCCATGCTGCGTTCACACTTATTTTCAAAGGAACAAATTTGGTTGTTGTTGTTGTTGCAGTGTATATTCTTCTTGTTGTTGTTCTTTGTCCTGATGGAACTATGACCAAAGGCACAACTATAACCATTCTGTCATTTTGATATTTTAAGACCACATTATACAATGCATTCTTCCTTTTCCTAGACAGTAAGGTGTGATTTGAATCGAATTTGACTGTTATTCATGCCGGTTGAGCAACCACAGAGCGGCTTCCGCTTTGGATGTTTTTTCTGTTGCTATGTACCTGATGAGTGTCTCAAAATTTCAAATATTTATAGTCATGTGTCGTATACATGTTCCTTAAGCCTAAATCAGCGGATCTCTTATCAAAGGCATTTCAAGTGTCACCACTCGGTTGTTATTTTATTTTTCAGACTTAGTGCGTCTTCTACTATATTATCCAATATGTCCATACTTCTTTTTAAGGTGTTAGAGAGATATGTGAGAAATGTGGCTGTTATTTCAACCAATTTGAGCGCCAATACCGTGACTTCCTCTTGGCAACTGCATTTCGTATACGTTGTTGTTGTTTAGCCCTAGGTAAAACCCGATTTAACATACTTAAGATCAAAGATGTTCCAATCATGCCCATCGTGTATTTTTATTTATTTATTTATTTTTTTGACATATAAGTTACTTTTTAAGACAGTAGGGTATAATTTGAGTAAAATCTGGCTGCTACTTCTTGCTGGTTGAAAGACAATATAGGTGTTTTCTCATTGGCTCATCTCAAACATGTCGTTGTTACTGCTCTTGTTGTCTTTTTTGCTACTGCTCGGGTTATTGCTGCTCGGGTTATTGTTGTAGCTAATGTTATTTTTATTACTGCTGTTATTTAGCCTCAGGCCAACTCTGATCGAACAGCTATATGATCAAAGGTGTTCCAATGTCCCTAACCCCCCTCCTCCGAAAGGCGGGATTTGAGGGAGATTTGATTGTTACTATTTGTAGAAGATTGAACAACCATACAAAGGCTTAGCTCCAGATCAGTTCGGAGCAAAACTATGATCAAAAATGTTCTAGCCCGCCTATCTCACACCTTTTTCTAGCTACAGACGTCACTCGCAATCGCATATGACTTGCTAGCATGTACCATGCTTTCGTTAAGGGCTTTAGGTGCCTATGTAGTTACGAGGAGATACAAACACCCTTTCAATCATCTATCCTTTGATCCAGTAGAACATCTAGGCTGTAACAACTGGAAGGAATGAGGGCTGCACCAGCACTAAGATGGTACTTTCTTTATCGACCCAGAAAGGATGAAAGCTAATGTAGACTTCGGTGAGATTTGAACTTGAAACACAGAGATCCGGAACAAATATCCAACGCTCTAACGACCCTGCCTAATCGAGTTCCTTATATCTTTTTCAGACCTATTGTATCAAGGACTACATTATTAAATATGTCCTTAAATATGGTTGCCGGGTGTGATTTGAGGAAGAAATAGTTGCTATTTCTAGTACGTCAAGCAATCACGTATATGCTTCCACGTTAGCACATTTGACTGTTATTGTCATTTTGTGGAAGCTGCTGTTACTGTTGCTTCTATTATTTTAGTTACAATTACTTCTCTTTTAAATTTCAGCTGCTTCGTGTCGTTTCTGTTGCTATGGTCGTTGCCACCATTACTCTTGCTGTTTCTGTTGCTGCCGCTGTTGCTTTCGTTGTTGCTCTCGCTATTTCAGCCGTAACCAACCAGTCTTGTTAGTTGTATGTAGGACTACACTGTTGTATATCCCTGATTAGGCAGACATATGATCAAAGGGGTTCTCGCTACGACCGTCTCATCGTATTTCAGACATTGTGTATATTCTTATCAAAGATGATAGTGCGTTATTTGACGGAGATGTAGCTGCTATTTCTAGCAAGTCGAGTGAACATGTATAAGTTCCTTCAGAACTCGTCTTTTCTTAATATGGTAGGGTGTGAATTGAAGATTTAGCTGCTGTGTCTACAACAACAACAACAGTAACAACAACTCCAGTAACAACAACACCAGTAACAGCAACAACAACAGTAGTAACAACAAAAACAGTAACAACGACAGTAGTAACAACAACAACAGTAGTAACAACAACAACAGTAGTAACAACAAAAACAGTAACAACGACAAAAGCAACAACAACAACAGTAGTAACAACAACAACAGTAGCAACAACAACAACAACAGTAGTAACAACAACAACAGTAGCAGCAACAACAACGATTCCAGTAACAACTACAAAAGCAGTAGTAAAACAACAAAAGTAGCAACAACAGCAGCAGTAACGACAACAACAGTAGTAACAACAACAACAGTAACAACGACAGTAGTAACAACAAAGAACAGTATCAACAACAACAGTAACAACAACAACAACAGTATCAACAACAACACCAGTAGCAACAACAGCAGCAGCGACAGCAGCAAAAACAACACCAGTAACAGCAGCAACAACAGCAGCAACAATAACAACAACAGCAACACAGTAGCAGCAGCAGCAGCAGCAGCAGCAGCAGTAACAGCAACAACAATAGCAGCAACAACAGCAGTAGCAACAACGACACCAACAACAGCAACAACAACAACAACAACACCAGTATCAGCAACAATAACAACAACAGCAACAGCAGTATCAGCAACCAACATCAGCAACAACATCAACAACAACACAGTATCAGCAACAATAACAACAACAGCAACAGCAGCAACATCAACCAACATCAGCAACAACAACAATAAATACATACACAAGATATGTTAAGTTCCAAGATGTTCTTGTAAACTATTTGATGTAATTTCTTTCATAAGAGTTTATAGTCTTTATATCCGTCATCACGTTTGACACCAAACATTGCCAGACAACTGCCGCTGGTACAATTATTATTCCAGCTGCTACAGTTACTATTATATTCCTTGCTCTTCATCTTATTGTTGTTGTTGTTGCTCCTGCTATTGGAATAAAATTTATTTATTTATAAATATTCCTTTGTAGACACTAAAGATAAATGGAATATAGATATGTAAAACAAATATATCGATATCAAATATCTGTCTTTTTACATAGTGTGAAACCTCCAAACTACATTTATCTCGAATAGTGTTAGCATATATTAGATAAAATCCACACCATCTGAACGAACTTGCTCAGATTTGTTCGACTCGATCACGCCATCCATCTTGTTCAGGTCAACAGAGCATAACCCCGTGTCTATACAGAGCTGATTGATGAAGGTTTTTTTTTATAGATGACCGACCCTGTATATACATACACTAGTGATCATAAGAGAATGTCCTGCAAAACACATCTCTCCCCCACACTCTCTCTCTCTCTCTCTCTCTCTCTCTCTCTCTCTCTCTCTCTCTCTCTCTCTCTCTCTCTCTCTCTCTCTCTCTTGAATGACATTTGTGATTGCAAAAAAGATTACAGTACAGTTTTATGTCTAATTGGGTGCTCATTCCAAGAGACATAAAGAATACTCATAAAATGCAGGTGTAAGTACCATCAAACCTTACTTGTAGATGTTTTGTGAGTGTCATTTTAGTGAATTTCTTGTCCTGAATTGTATGGAGGTATCCCTCAAGGTGGGATGTTATGAACATGTCAGACGTTGAGTATGATGTATCTCCTCTGTGGTCTCTCTTCCGTCTCAGATACCCATGTACTTCTCAGTAAATTGGTCCATTTTTTTTATTTTGTTCGAGCATTGAGTAGAATCTTCCATTGTTCCTGGGAGAGGGATTTGTTTCAGATTTTATTTCGTGTTTCCCTTCCAAATCAGTGGCTACCAGCCAGAACCATAGCCACACACAGCCACAGCTACAGCCATGGCAGTATCGGTAGAGGGTCGGATGCCATGCTTTCCAGCATAGTGTTATGTCCCTTTACGGTCTGAGTTCAAATCCCGCCGAGTTAACTTTGCCTTTCATCCTTACGAGGTCGATAAAATAAAGTACCAGTAATGCACTGGAATAATTGCTGGCCTTGTGCCAAAATGGTAATTCAACAAATATATATATTTATAACAGATTCGAAGCACTCGACAATTTTTCTGGAGTATATTATCATTGATATATATATGTATATATATATATATATATATATATATATATATACACGTGACGCGTGTGTGTATGTATCTATGTATGTGTGCTAGTGCCAGATTGCAATGGACCTTAACATTCCCCTAGCGAACTATTCACATTTTAATCGTTTATTTTGATTTTCAACGGAAACTCATCATTTTGTTTTATCTTTACATTAACTCACAAATAGAAAAATTACACACACACACACACACACACACACACACACGCATACACACACACACACACACACACACACACACACACACACACACACACACACACACACACACACACACACACACACACACACACACACACACACACACACACACACACACACACACACACACACACACACACACACACACACACATATTATATATTTACATATATACATATATATTTCACCAGAAAAAAAATATCCCATCATATCTTATCTAAATAGTCGATCAATATCTAAACTGTCTCCAGACGGGACTGATCGATAGAACCCAATCAGGAAAATTCATCTCGCTTAAAACGCCTGTACCAAATTAATCTCAATTGATTTAACAAAATTGGAATTTTTCAAGTCTTTATCTACTGAAGTTCCCAGCCTTAGGAGTCGAAAACTAATAAATTAGACGCATCGGGAACAAGATAAAAAGAAACCAGGCGACTATTATACTGGATAGTTCAGGTGTTATTATTATTACTGTGTTAGGGCGGTAGATTGGCAGTATCAGTAGAGGGTCGGACGCCATGCTTTCCAGCAAAGAGTTACGGCCATTTATGGTCTGAGTTCAAATCCCGCCGAGGTTAACTTTGCCTTTCATCCTTACGGGGTCGATAAAATAAAGTACCAGTAATACACTGGAATAATTGCTGGCCTTGTGCCAAAAGTAGAAACAATTATTATGAATGTGTTACGTCACATAGAATCAAACATTGTTAATGCCGTAAAGGATATGAGAGCCACATAAAAATCAATCGCATTGAATGTTGTATATTATTAAGATGGCTTTGAAATGATAGAATGGATGAACAGTGATGAGTACAGGCATGGCTGTGTGGTTAAGAACTTCGCTTCGTAACTACTTGGTTTGGGGTTCCACCCCGCTATGCGGCACCTTTTATAAATTGTCTTATGTCATAGATTCGGGTCGACCAAAAACGTGTTAGTAAAATTTGGTGGACAGAATCTATGTGGAAGCCTGTATGATGGTCTTTACCTGTACTTGCGTACTAGTCTTAATCCGTCGCTGCCAGACATTGCGACTAGTAGATAGTATCAGCAATGGAAAGACCAAATGGAAACATAGTTTCATTGGTCTGATTTGACGATCGGTCTCTTTCCTTTTTTTTTGTTCTTTCGTATTTTACTTTTACTCTTTTGCCAATTAAATAAGATTTAACATGAAACATATTTCAGTATTAACTCCAACAACCCGAGTCTGCGATACGATTTCTATTTTCGGTTGTATTCAATTAATAGCATTCACCCTGCCATTGTTTTTGAGGCTACCAACGACATGACACCTTCTTTAACACCCCACCCACGCCCTTTTATATCTGAGACATTGTGTCTTGTCAACAGAAATCAATAATGTTCAATTACGCGGGCGTACAAGTTCATTTTTCCAACTAGTGCGTACATACGTGCATACATGTGTCCACACACACACACACACACACACACACACACACACACACACACACACACACACACACACACACACACACACACATATATATATATATATATATATATATAGAAGGCGTTTAATAGCAGTAAAAGATAACTAATTCACGGGATATTTTTTCCCTCTCTCTTAAATTTATAACTCTAAACACATTGGTAAGCAGTATGTATTTTTCTAATAGTATTTTCTTTGGAAATTGTGTTATTGATTGTCAAATACGAAGAAGTCTGAACAATGAAAAATGAAAAAGAAAAGTTGTCGCAGCGTATTGCAATACAGAGACACCTTCATAGCGAGTCGTGTTCATGATTTAGTTTTTATGCCTCTCGTAATTACGTCACAAATGCTTTTCAGAAGAATATGGACGTCATACAGTTTACATGTCTTGCCACACCCCACTATTAAAAAAATATATGATATAAACAAATAACTTGTGATTATGCAAGAAATTGCAAAGCAGTTGGAGTGTATAACTAAATAAATACATTGTAGTGTTTTAGTTTTAGTTTCATTACACGATATGATAAGATTGGTGGTAAAATATTTAGTATGGTGAGCCAAGAAATTTTAATCAATTAAAATTACACCCATGGTGTGAGGAAAGAATGATTAACTTCATGATCAATTATCGCCAAGAAAAGAACGGGAGACAACATTGAAGTCTTAATTAAAATTAATTATAAACAAAATATATGAACTGCAGCGGGGAGTCAGTGTGATCTCGGTATTACGCTGACAACTTCATGCATGTTTCAATCACATTAGACCTCCTCAGACAGGTATAGTCTTTACCAGTATTGACAATTAAAAATGAATTGAAAGTTATATTGATTTCTTTGCGAAATTCTTGTTTGTACTCACGAATTTTCATTTTTCCACACTGGTGACTTCTAATAAATCAATAAGAAGCAAAGGAGCTTCCATGTAACTACTCGTTCTGATAAAAACAGCAGTCAAATCACTCTCAGATCCCATTCAACTATCTTATATAGAGGGAAGCGGACAGTGAATGCAGCGGCAAATTCCCATAACAGAGAGCATAGAATTGGTTGCTGTTTCTAACAAATAGTTAAAGGCGCATGGCTTAGTGGGTAGAGAATTGGGGCTTGCAATCGGTAGGTTGTGAGTTCGATTCTCGGACCGGGTGATGCATTGTGTCCTTGAGCAAGACACTTTATTTCACGTTTTCCAATTTACTCAGCGGTAGAAATGAGCTGCGATGTCACTGGTGTCAAGGTGTATCGACCATTGCTTATCGCTTGGACATCATCGGTGGCAGGGAGAGGGGAGGCTGGCATGGGCGACTGCTGGTCTTCCACAACCTTGCCCGGACTTGTGGCTTGGAGGGAAACTTTCTTGGTGCAAATCCCATGGTCATTCGTGACCGAAGGTAGTCTTTAAAAAGAAGTCACAGGTGGAGTACTTGTAATCGTCGTTTTTTTTATCAGTTTGTCATTTTTTAACAAACTAGACTTTTGTTAATGACGTAAATATTGTAATTATTAATACAATTAATAATAAAAATAGATACTATTTCATTCAATTTTTCTCTCCATAACTTCGATATTTTCTTACATTGGAATATCAGGGCTGAATGGAAAGATTTTCGTTAATGACGTAAATAATATAATTATTAATACGAATAATATTAAAGAAATAAACACTATTCCATTCACTTTTGTCTCCATAACATTTTTTACATTGGAATATCATGGTTGAATGAAAAATGAATGAAAAAGAAATCATCAATGATCAAGATTTAACCAGTTTTTTACGTCATTGATAACAAAGTCACGTCAACT
>OZ024746.1:85694182-85711682 GCA_964016885.1 Eledone cirrhosa | reverse complement strand
AAGTTTACCGATTCTAATTTGGTGTCCGGTGCAATTCTGGAAACGCAAAAGAAAGTTGTTTTGACCTCATCTCCAGGTGTCATCAAGAAAACCGCCATCAAGAAACCTCTTCCAGTCACAATTTGAGGAGACGATACTGGCACTAACAGAATTTTCTGAGAAAGCGAAAAATGGTCCAAATAAAACCTAATATTCATTTAGAAAGTGTGAGAAAGAGGACTCATCTCTGGCGAGGAAAGGGGACCCATCCTCTGGAAGGCGATATCTATCTCTTGTGAAGGCGAAACTCTTGCTTGTTGCGTGGAACCCTTCTCCGATGATAAACAATCCATCTCTTTTGAAAAGGAGACCACATTTTGTGAAGAGGTACTCCCCCGCCCACACTTGATTCGAATTTCACAGCAATTTGCACGACAAATAAAAGACTGATCAATCACGTATGTGAAATGTCTCAGAACATTCCCAACGTAATATAATTAGGAAAACAGATGGAATCAGACAAACCCTACTCCCAAACACAGACACCCCCCAACAAAAAAAGTGCGTTTAGTGATAAAGTGCTCTTATTATGGTCATGGAACCTTATATGTCAACGAGCTTCAGATTGACAGTATAGACAGGGCGTAGGACAACATGCTTTGTGGCATAGAGTTACGGCCCTTTAAGTTCTGAGTTCAAATCCCACCGAGGTTAGCTTTGCCTTACAGGGTCGATAAAATAAAGTACCAATGGCGCATTTGGGTCGGTCGATTCAATCGAGTTTATCCCCGCCCTCAAAATTGCTGGCCTTGTGCCTAAATCAGAAACCATTATTATTATTGATGTCGCACTTCACCAATCCAATCATGCATTCCCCCCCCCCCCCCCCACCATCCTGCTCCCAATTAACATTACATCAATTTGGTTAATATGAGGCCACATCTACTGAATCACAATCACACAGCAGCTTTATTGATGTTTAGTAATTTTTTTTTATTCTTATATTTTCTTTTTTTACTTTTTCACGGAAACAAAGCAATTTTAACGAAACAGACTTTTCTAGAGCATCCACCCTGCTATTTCATCGATCTTCAACAATCCAGACACCGAATCAATAAATTCAATTTTTATTCCAGTATCAGATTTGTAGACGTCTTCGTGAAATGTCGCTCCACTTCTTTCAACGACTTCTAGTCAACAAAAAGCCAGCAGAAATTCCGACACACACACACACACACACACACATATATATATATATATATAATATACGAACATATATATATATATATATATATATATATATATATATATAATTGTTTCTACTTTTGGCACAAGGCCATCAATTACCCAGTACATTACTGGTACTTTATTTTATCGACCCCGTAAGGATGAAAGGTAAAGTTAACCTCGGCGGGATTTGAACTCAGAATGGCAAGGGCCGTAACTCTATGTGTCAAAATATATAATATACGTACATTATACGTACACGATATAATATACGTACATTATACGTCGGAATTTCTGCTGGCATTACACACACACACACACACAGAGAGAGTGAGTGAGAGAAAGAGATAACAAAGAAGAAAGTAAAATCAACTGTTTAAAGAATATAATTCTATTCATTGACTCATTTTCTCGAATATTCTACAGACAGCAACATGTGTTAATTTCTAGAACACTAACACCCACATAAACGACCCACGTACATTTACATTTATACACGTATATAAATATATATATATGTGTGTGTGTGTGTGTGTGTGTGTGTGTGTGTGTGTGTGTGTGTGTGTGTGTGTGTGTGTGTGTGTGTGTGTGTGTGTGTGTGTGTGTGTGTGTGTGTGTGTGTCAGGGGTGGTGGATATGCGGGAATCCGTGGGTGGCAGCCATGGCGCTCCCAATAATTATATTTTTCTCCACAAACTATCAAAACACATCTATTTGTATTTGAGCTACAATCTATTTACATGGTATGTAGAGACAGATGGGGGAGATAGATATAGATAAAGCGAGGGGGAGATGTTGGTGATAATTTATATAGAGAGGAAGGTTGGGAGAGTATGTTATATATTAGATATAGAGGAGGGAGAGATTGAGGTTTATTGGTATAGAGAGGGGTACTGGAAGAGAGTTCCGTGTAATAAATTTAGAGAGGAGGTGAGTTTGGTGTTAATTGATATAGAGAGGGGGATTGGGAGAGAGTGTTGTATGGTTGATGTAGAGAGGGGGAGAGTTTGGTGGTAATGAATAGAGTGAGAGGATTAATAGAGATAGGTATTGATAGATATAGAGAGGCGGAGAGATTGGTAGTGATAGAGTGAGAGGGGGAGATTCATGCGCATATATATTTCTGACACAGTATATTCTCCAAAGTGTCCACATTTCGAGTGTTTATTATTCATCATGAATGTTAAAATGAGACGACGAGGAGGCATCGATATAGTCATTCGACTTGTTCGAAATAGCAACCATATCACCCTCAAGTCTTGAAATAAGAAAAGGGAAGACGCAATGAATGGCCATGGCTGGAATAGTTTTAATTTGATCATAAGTCTTCTTTATTAAGTCTGGAGGAAAGGACAGTGTCCATGGACTTCCCAAGCCAACAGAGAATGGAGGCTTAATAATAACTACAACTACAGCAACAACAATAACTATAGCTATAATAAGGGTTTCTTAATGGTTTCTTATATAGGCACAAGGCCAGCAATTTTGGGGCGGGGGGGGGGGGCAAGTCGATTAAATTGACCTCAGTGTGTGACTGATACTTTAGTTTATCGACCCCATAAGGATGAAAGCCAAAGTTAACCTCGGCGGGATTTGAACTCAGACCGTAAAGGACCGTAACTCTATGCTGCAAAGCGTGGTATCCGACTCTCTACCGATACTGCCAATCCCCGCCCTCAAGACCACTAAAAATAATAACAACAGCTACTTACAAGATGTTAAAATTCACGAAGAATACATACTCAAGATGTCAGGCATATTTTTAAATTTTAATTTTAATTTTTAATTTTTAATTTTCAATTCTTTTTCTGTTTCCTTTTCTCTCCTTTTCATCTTATTTTATCCTAACGAACAATAAAACATAAAACGCAAAACATTTTCCGTTTTGACAACTTTTATCACGAATTTTTGTTGCAACTAGGATTTCTTCCTCCTTTTTCTTTCTTCCATCCAGCTTCCTATAGTTCACCCCCTCAATCCCTACATGGGACCAGGCGGAACTTCATCGTCTACAAAACCCTCCCTACTAACGCATTATATATATATGTATACATATATATATATATATATATATATATATATATATATATATATATATATATATATATATATATATATATATATATATGAGAGTATTGAAGTTTGCTTGAAGCATTGTGGAACAATAAGTAAATATCTTTAAGTCGTTTGGAAGCCTCGACAATGCAAATGGGTAAATCTCCGGGTAACAAGGTCCGGTGGTGGAGAGAGAGATGTAAGTGGGTGTACGTTGAGATGCGTGGTGTGTATAAGATGTGTGAGATGTGTAGAATGAAGGGAAGAGTATAAAGGATAAAAATAAAAATAACAACACAAGAGAGAGTTACCTTGGGAGAGATTTAATAGTCCTTATATATTTCGGATTCACATCCATCAACTGAGGTTTTTTTCCGGGGTGGGAATATTCAAATCAACAAACAAGCGAAAGACGCGTTCCGGACTTGTCCGACAGACAACCTTTTCCCCCACCCCGGAAAAAAACCTCAGTTGATGGATGTGAATCCGAAATATATAAGGACTATTAAATCTCTCCCAAGGTAACTCTCTCTTGTGTTGTTATTTTTATTTTTATCCTTTATACTCTTCCCTTCATTCTACACATCTCACACATCTTATACACACCACGCATCTCAACGTACACCCACTTACATCTCTCTCTCCACCACCGGACCTTGTTACCCGGAGATTTACCCATTTGCATTGTCGAGGCTTCCAAGCGACTTAAGGATATTTACATATATATATATATATATATATATATATATATATATATATATATATATATATATATATATATATATATACATACATACATACATACATACACACACACACACACACACACACACACACACACACACACATATATATATATATATATATATATATATATATATATATATATATATACACACACATGTGTGTGTGTGCGCGCGTGTGTGTATGTATGTTCATATTAATGTATGTATGTGTGTATGTTATTACGTACGTACGTATATATGTATGTATGTATGTTTGTATGTATGAATGTTCGTATGTCTATATGTATGTACGTACGTACGTATATATATATTTGTATGTATGTATGAATGTATGTTTGTATGTATGTACGTACGTATAAATGTATGTACTTACATATACATGTATGTACGTACGTATATATGTACGTATATATGTATGTCTGGAACACATGCGTATTATATATTATCCGTTTCAATCAATGAAGCAGACAAAGGCGGTAAACACGAAAGTGCGTCTGTCTGGAAGCTGTAAAGTAGGTAAGTTCGATACAAATGGAAGTTGATTTTTGTCTTTCTTCGATAAGGCTGGTACTAGAAATACTCTGGTGCCGATGCAACCAATATAAATTTAGCCACCGATATATTTTAGTTACATTTTGTATTAGTAAGTCAGAGAAGTGGGCGAATGAGAAGGATGACAGAGAGGAAAAGTAGCACGGCTTTTGTAAGCTCTTTCAGACTGAAGAGGTGAATGCGGCTGATGTTATGGTTGAATATCTGTTGAATGATGCTTGTAGAAAAACAACAACAACAAAACCCCCAAAAGGCTATAAATCAGTGACCAGAGACTCGGCGGAGTGGCTGGCCAATTCGTCCGACATCCGAAAGATGCATGGTGTCTCTGATCCCTTTTATTCCGTCTTGAAGTTTGCTTTACTCGATATTCTTGATCGACTATTATTATAGTCATCTGCATTTGGGACGACTACATTTCAAATTTAAAAACAACAACAACAACAAAAACATTGGCTGAACGTGACAATGAGGGAGATTCTACAGAGTCGTTCAATCTAATAAAAATAGTAGTCTATGAAATCGTATTGATGTGTTTTTAAAGAGGAAGGACTCATTTGGATAATGTAGTTCTAGATACACCGTAGATGGATCAATAAAAAATCAGAATGGTGACAGTTAAAATGTCTTTGTTCATGAGTTTGCATGGCCAGGGCTGACAATGGCTAAAAAAACCAAACAAACCCGGATTTTAGAGGGTTACAAACTCATGGTGTTTAGTATGGAACCTAAGGTTGGTAGAAACACACACGTGATATATACAGAGGCTGCAGGCATATAGAGGCGTTCGGCCAATTGTTGTATGCAGCCTGTTAATTCAGAGAAGCAGATATTCAGAGAAGATGCCTTTAAAATAGCTCTTCCCCTCTCCCCCACTCTCTCATACTCACTTACACACACACGCGCGCTACATTATCCAATGAGTTCTGTTTCTAAGGCGGTAGAGTGCGATTTAAAAGAGATGCGGCTGCTAATTCTAGCAAGTCGAGTGATCACCTGAGGATTCATTGTTGCCTCGGCCCGTTATTGTTATCCTTGTTTGGCCCAAGGTCATGTACACGTATGATCAAAGGCGTCTCAGCCCTTATTATTCCATATTTTCTTTTAATATCTAGGGCTATATCGTTTAATAGTTCTTCCCACTTCTTTTAAAGGTAGAAATTGAGTGAGATTTGGTTGCTATTTTTAGAAGGTCGAACGACTGCAATAATGGCTGTCCTCCTTTGCTTGTTAAGTAATGGCGTCGATATTCTGATGTTAATGTTGGTGCAAGTGTCAGTGGTGGTGGAGGCGTTGGTGCAAGTGTTCGTAGTAGCAACGGTGTCGGTAGCAGTGGTGATTGCGGTAATGGCGGCGAAGTTGGTAACTAGCTATATTACAGTGAAGGATGCAATGTAAAAACTAGAGAAGGAAGAGAACAGGAAAAGATTTAAACAAAACGTGCCAACTATCAACACTAGATATTAGTGATTAAATACACTCTTCTCTAAATAAGACAGAGAAAATTAAAAACAGACAGTCGAAAATTTATTCCGTTGAGACTTAATATCTCTGCATGTTTGCTTCATGTAAATGTGTATTGTAATATATGTTAGATGTATTATATATATGAAGGCAAGCTATAAGAATAAATGTTCGTAAACAAACACTCTTTCTCCCACACAGATACATACATACATTCATATATATATATATGTGTGTGTGCGTGTGTATACACATGTAGTTTAGTTATGTAAACTCGCATATCAGACGAGATGTTGAAGAAGAGTCGAGCCCCGTCACTGTAACTGTACACTAAGCCGATCGATATCGAAACAATTGTAATATGCCAATAAAGTTTGTACATATACTGCAACACTAACTTCGATTCTACTTATTCTCTCTATATATACTTTTATATGTGTGTGTGCGTGCGTATGTATATATGTGTGTTGGTGTGGGTGTATGTATATATGTGTGTCTGTGCCTGTGTTTATATCCAGTAATTTAGCTGTTAGACAAATAGAGATCAATAAAATAAGTACCAGACTTGAGAAAATAAGTACTGGGGTGAAAAATATCGACTGAATTAAGGCGGTGCCCCAGCATGGCGGCTGTCTAATTATGGAAACCAGTAAAAGAAAGAAAAATGATAATACACACACACATACACGAACACACACATACACATATATATATACATACACACTCACACACACACACACACACACACATATATATATATATATATATATATATATATATATATATATATATATATATATATATATATACGTATATACGTATATTGGAAGAAATTAGTTGATTTTGGAAGCATCTACAAGGCAAAACGAATTAGGAATATTGAAATAAAAAAGCTAGATAACGGATTAGGATCAAAGAGTTATTTATACATTTTCTTTTGATAATGGATATTCTATCCGAAATATATGTATATATATATGTGTGTGTAGGTATATTATATATATATATATATATTGTTATATTTGGAGAGGATCATGTTGTCCTAATATTGCCAGAAAAAAATAGTAAAACACACTCACTGTTTGGTTTTGATTTCGCTTCAGTATATTTTTATATTTCTATAAATAATTTAGCTGGCAATCAATGCTTATAATTGATTGACCAACAGTTAAAAATATAAATATAAATATAGTTTCTCAAAGATCTTTCGTCACACATATCTGTGACATATTCAGTGATTATTATGTTTCCATGTTTCCTCCCGTTGTGTATTTATGTATGTATGGAGAGACAGAGCTGGGTGAAAAAGAAGAAGAAGAAGAAGAAGAAGAAGAAGAAGAAGAAGAAGAAGAAGAAGAAGAAGAAGAAGAAGAAGAAGAAGAAGAAGAAGAAGAAGAAGAAGAAGAAGAAGAAGAGAGAGAGGGAGGGGCAGAATGAGATAGATAGATAGATAGATAGATATGTTTCTTTATTAGCCACAGGGGCACAAAAGAAGGGGACAAATGTAGAGCTTGTCTCGAACTGGTAGAGCTCCTCGGTAGCACTGCCAGGCCAGGGACTTTTGGAAGTTGTCCATCGGTCCCGGGCGGAAGGTCCTACCGAACAGACTAGCCAGTTCGTCTTCCTCTACGCCTAGAGTTTCAACGAGCGCGTCGTCGCACTTGCTGCGGATCAACCCTCTATAGAATGAGGAAGTGGAGTCTCCACTGATCGCCCGGGTCCGCCTGCCAGAGGGCTGTGAGCGCCTGAGCACATTCGATGTGCCAGTCGCCCATTTTCCTCGGTCTTTGCTTGACCCAGGACTGCAGCTCGGATAGATAGATAGATATATAGATTTCTTTATTTTCCACAAGGGCGCACAAGAAAAGGGGACAATACAAAGACACATGCCGGGGATTTTACATACAGTCGTGTAAAAATATTGAAACAAACAATTATAACAATCGAAATTCCCAATAGGGGGGAAGCGCCACAAATGGGTGTTTAATACCCCGTCGATAGAACAACCCTCAACTTCAGGAGCGTGTTGTGCAAGTGCTCCCTTCTTCCTTTTGCTCTCTTCTTTAACCTACAGGTTTATATACAGAGAAGCCATTTTCGCTTCATTCACCCACCTTTCAGTAAATATACTGGGGTGCAGTGCCTCTCTCTTCACTCTGATTCTCCTTCTAAAGTGATACCTAAAGAAGGGATAGATAGATAGATAGATAGATAGATAGATAGATAGATAGATAGATAGATATACATAACGATATAATTTTAATCCATGCTCATAAATTTGGCAATGGGATGTTTATCGATAGCGTTATATAAGCAGCTGGAATATAAAATGTCCATGCCTGTTGGCAAAGATTGCAAAGATTCCAAAGTTAAATAGAAAGACAAAAGAAAATGTGAGACAAAAACAAAAAATCACCCAAAACAAAACAATAAAAAAAACTAATAAAAATCAGTTGATTCATATCACCAAAGAAAAAGTCATTGTATATTTGAAGCAAATATTGGAGTTGTTTTCATTAAATCACTCACTATACAAGTATTGTTATTTGGTTTTTCAGTTTAGCATCTTTTTTTTTTTACATTTTTTTATTTATTTCGTAATATGTTTATTTATTTATTTATATTTTTACTTCTTTTTACTTTTTTTTATTTTTGGCCAAGGAAATAATTTCGTTTCAATTCTGTATTAATTCCCATTTTTTTATCTACCGATTATTACATATCGTTTTGTTTTCTAAATAGCTTGGTATGAGAAGATAGTGTGAAAAGTATCAGATCATTGAAGTTTCGTTTAAACGATGTGTGGGTTGGTTGAGCATCTTTAAGAAAATCCATTCAATGAATGCTTTGTCTTAACGTTATCTTGAACGGAAAAAGTGATTTAAAGTTCTTGGTCTTTTCGTTATTGAAGTAGTAGTAGTAGTAGTAGTAGTAGTAGTAGTAGTAGTAGTAGTAGTAGTAGTAGTAGTAGTAGTGGTAGTGGTAGTAGTAGTAGTAGTAGTAGTAGTAGTAGTAGTAGTAGTAGTAGTAGTAGTGGTGGTGGTGGTGGTGGTGGTAGTAGTAGTAGTAGTAGTAGTAGTAGTAGTAGTAGTAGTAGTAGTAGTAGTGGTAGTAGTAGTAGTAGTAGTAGTAGTAGTAGTAGTAGTAGTAGTAGTAGTAGTAGTGGTGGTGGTGGTGGTGGTGGTGGTGGTAGTAGTAGTAGTAGTAGTAGTAGTAGTAGTAGTAGTAGTAGTAGTAGTAGTAGCGGCAGCAGTAGTAGTAGTTTAACACTGATTGACTGAACCTACAATGAATAGGTTGCCAGCCGTAAGTACTTCTTATGTTAGTAGATCCACCAAGACGTCATTATCCAACGTGTTGTTAAAGTCTTATGAGAGTAACATATGATTCAAGAGATATTTGACTACATTTAACGGAGTACACATTGCTGCAAGCATTTGGACTGGGTCGCCAAGAAGGTTAACTTCTTCCCTTAGTCTTAGAAACTGCAAAATGTCTTGGATGCTACATTTCCTCCTCTCACTAAGCCTGTAAAACAAGATTTCACACACACACACACACACACACACACACACACACACGCGCGCACGCACGCACACACACACACACACACACACACACACACACACACACACACACACACACACACACACACAGAGACACACATGCTCACACACAAAAACACAAAAACACATATACACATACACAGACATAGAATTTCTGCGAGGTTTAGAATAAAAGCTATTGATCGCCAATAGTAGATTTTGTATATTGCATGTCCCCTTTCAGGTAGGTGTGTGTATATATATATGTGTGTGTGTGTGTGTGTGTGTGTCTGTGTTTGTGTGTGTGTCTACGTGAGTCTGTGTGTCTGTGTGTCTGTGTGTCTGTGTGTGTGTCTGTGTCTGTGTCTGTGTCTGTGTGTGTGTCTGTGTTTGTGTGTGTCTGTGTGTGTATGTGTGTGTGTGTGTGTGTGTGTGTGTGTGTGTGTGTGTGTGTGTGTGTGTGTGTGTCTGTCTACGTATGTCTGTGTGTATCTGTGTCGATGTCTGTAGATGTATATGTGTGTTTGTGTCGATGTATGTGTGTGAAGGTATGTATGTGTGTTTGTGTATGTGTATGGGTGAGCGCGTATGTAGTGTGTTTGTGTGTGTGTTTGATGCCAAGACCCACTTCTTGATAATTTGGTCAATGTGTATTTAGTACTATTTTAAGTACCTTTCAACTAGATGTTTGTATGTAGTGTGTCTGTGAATATCTATTTAAATGGATCTTATTTCAGTTGTTCGATACCTAATCATATGAATTATATAGTATAAGTGGCTGAATATTCCACAGATACTTGTATCCTTCACGTAGTCCTCAATCATAGTCAATATGATGTAGTGTGTAACAAAATGTGAATCACAGTTCATCGCTCAAACCAATTTCATTCATAAGCTTGAATCTACCCAAGGATTTGATAAGAAACACTAAAATGCTAGTCCGTGGCGCCGGGCATGGGGATCGAACCATAAATCTTATGATTGTGAAGCGATCTTCTTAACCGATCGGCATTGTTCGCTTAGGACAGTGGTCGACAACCTTTTGGGATGTGCCGGCCACATTACTTTGCAGTGTCCCGTCAGTGGGCCACATTGCTATGCAAAGCACTTTTTCACAGATTGCTTAGCCTAAGATTGAAACTTGTTTGCGAGCCAGACAAAATCTTTCTCGGGTCGGATGTGGCCAGCGAGCCAGGGGCTGCCAATCCGTGGCATAGGACATACATGTAGGCTCATTTATAAACACACAAACACATTTATATTTAATACATATGAAATATATCCGTGTATTTTGTCATTAAAGAAACGGAGACTTACAAACACAACCCTTTCCCTTTTTTCTGTTTATACGGTGGCGACGGTGGTGTCACCACGTTCCCAAATATTTTGCCAACGCAGCATTAGGCAGGAAAAATAAAGCCGGATACGTTTTGAACGCACCTCGTATAATTGCATACATACATTCATACATACAATACTAGAATCCAAAGAGTCGGAGATGCAGAGTTTACCCAGTCAACTTGATGACCTTGTGGACTGGTGTCGGATGGCTTTCAAGCCGAAGAAGTCCAGAAGACTTTCTCCGGGTAAAGTAAATCAAGGAACTAGCTTTGATGCGGGCGTCTAAAGAATCCCAACAGTACCAGAAGAGTCTGGGAGATGGCGCAATGACACCAAACAGGTCAACGAGACGTCTAACACAAAAGTGGGAACGTCTCAAGAAGATTGGCCGTTGTCCATTGCCAGGGAAATACAATGTATGGTGCCTCCAGCACATTCTAATACCAATGCTGCTTGTATATGAAATTACTACTATCAAATTCGAGGCAATGGAGAGGAAAATTAATAAATTTACCAGAAAGTGTCTCGGAGTACCCCAGGATCGACTGATGTGGCTCGACTGATGGCCAATAGGTTAAATTGAAGTTGCCATTCAAATCCATTGTAGAAGAGTACAAAGTTGGAAATACATAACTGCAGATAATGTTAGAAGACGGAGTGGCCAAAGAAGTACAGTTCACTCTAAAGACAGACAGAAAGTAGAAGGTCCAAGACGTCATAGCTGATGCTAAAGAAAGCTTTGTCCGCAAAGAAGTCAGGGAGACAAGGCCTAGGCACGAACAAAGTACAATGATGGTCAAAATCTACAGGTAAGGATTGTCGTAACTTGGTTACTCAGGAAGTGAGAAATGAGGAGAACAAAAAGAAGTACACAAAAGCAGTTCAGCAGTCCCAACATTGTCACTGGACGAACTGGGATGAGGCTTTCATCGAAGACCAGCCATGTGAAATGAGGCAAAACAGAGGTTCCTAGTTGTTTCTCTGAGTAAAGACAAACCAGAAACAATGGAGCACGTTCTAAGTTCATGTAAAGAAGCTCCTGCCAATAGCAGATACACGTGGAGGCACGACAGAGCGCACGCACACACGCACGCACACAATACATACATACATACATACATACATACATACATACATACATACATATACATATGAGTGAGAGTGAGAGAGAGAGAGTGAGAGTGAGAGAGAGTGAGAGAGTGAGAGAGAGAGTGGGAGAGAGAGAGAGAGAGAGAGAGAGAGAGAGTGAGAGTGAGAGAGAGAGAGTGTGAGAGAGAGAGATATTGTATCCATTAGTGAGACGGCTAGATGCCGTCGACACCTATAACAATCTTTTTTATCCGCACATTCTACTCAATTGTGAATCCATTAGATCAATACAACTTTTCTTAATCGCACCTATTATCGCAGATGCGACATTACCACCAAAACCACCACCACCACAACCGCCACCACCACAACCGCCACCACCACCACCACCACCGCCAACACCACAACCACCACCACCACCACCACCACCACAACCACCACCAACCACCACCACCACCACCGCCAACACCACCACCACCACCACCAGCACCACCACCACCAACACCACCACCACCACCACCACCTAACAACAACACTAGCAGCTTTGGGTTCTTTCTTATCGCTTCTTAAACTCTGACCGAGATTTAATCAAATTGATCTTTGAATTTTAGAGCTAGCAATTACGAAACAAACAAACCTATCTACTTAACTAACTTCACAAATATACACTCACACACACATTCACAAACACACACATATACACACACACACTCACACACACATGCACCCCACCCCCACCCACTCACATATAAATGCGTGTATATGTATATCCGATCAGGTGATCGTAGTAATCCACAAGACAAAAGACATCAATTGTTCATTCAGACTATTTATATTCGGTGTATTGTTTCATTACAATATGCCTTGATGTTTCAACTAGCGTCTCCACAGAGGGAGCTGCTCGTTCTTTCCCTGCGAAGTCTATATCAAGAGCAACATATGATATTTTATTACGTTCAAGGGCCGCAATATATATATATATATATATATATATATATATATATATATATATATATATATAGGAACAAGTATGACCCCGACGGCAGAGCTCAAGCCGTTTCGACGGCTAATTCTGGACTTACGAAACGGCTTGAGCTCTGCCGTCGGAGTCATACTTGTTCCTATTACCCACTCTACGACCCTATGTATTGAGTACTTTGGTGCATTATGGTCCATCTGGTTCCTTACCACATTTCCTTCGTTATATATATATAGGAAGCTCCAACCGTTAAGGTTGTCTTTTTTCCGGGTCTGTCAATATTTATTTATAAAACAAATCTGTATTTTATCTGATGAAAGCGCACCATAATTTGCCTTGGTTGCGCTTGAAATATGTATAATAAAATAAATATGGTTTTATAAATATAGTTTCCATTTATTAATATATTGTGTATTTACTCCACTAAACTGTTGAGTGCTTTATATCAGTTATAAAAATGTTTTAAGCTTGTTGAATCCCAACAAATTAAATATAACCTCTGCATATATATATATATATATATATATATATATATATATATAACGGCGATGAATTAGTTTTGCGAGGTTTTTGATATGAAATCGTGTGTCGAAACAAATATTGTTATACTTGGGGAGGGTCATATTTGTATAATATTGCCAGAATTAATAACAGAACACACTCACTGTTTGGTTGGTTTTCGCTTTTCGCTTCTATGTCTTTTATATCGGTAATCTAATTTATTCGGTCCTCAATGTTGCCAACGGTCAAAAATAATACAGATACAATATAGACACAAACACATATATATAGTTTATCAAAGTTCTTTCGTTGCACATCTGCAACATCATCAGTGGTGCTATTGTTTCCTCCCGTTACATTGTATTTTCTGCGCCATCTTTATTTAGTCTGTTTATATATTTATTTATTTGTTTATTTTATTTTGTCTTCTTTGCGCATGCGTTTGCGTGTGTGTATAGTGTTTTGTTTGATGTGTGTTCGTGATTGGGTGACTGTGTATTAGTTAATGTATTCTATCTTTACTAGTGTGTGTTTATATGTGTTTGTTGTTATTGTGCTTGTGTATGTATTTATTTATTTATTTATCTATTTATTTATTTATTTATTTATACTTCTCTTAAGTCAGTGTTGTTTGTTTGGTTGGTGTTGTTATTCCATTCATTCTTTCTGTTTAGCCTTGGCCTTCTAAGTTCTATTTCACTGGCCTCTCTGATTTGCCTACCTGCTGGGTCATTTCTATGTTTAGATATTATTCTAATTTCTATGTTGTCTATGTTACTGTCGTGTTGTTGTCCTGACTCTTATATATATATATATATATATATATATATATATATATATATATATATATATATATATATATATATATATAAATAAATATATATATATATATATATATATATATATATATATATATATATATATATATATAGATAGATATATAGATATAATGATAAATTAGGGAAAATTAATAAAGAGAGGACAAGTCAACGAACGAAAACAAGGCAACGTTCATTGTCTTGTCTTCTCTTTGTTGTTAATTTCCTTAAGTTTATCATTATATCTATATATCTATATATATATCTATATTATATATATATATATATATATATATATATATATATATATATATATATATACATTAATTTCAATGTGTTATGCCATATATTTATATACATGTGTGTGTGTGTGTGTGTGTGTGTGTGTGTGTGGATAAAATGAATAAAAAGATATTCAGGATAGTCGTGATCTTGTATGAAGGGCCAATCTAGGCCACTATTTTGACTTGCTAGAGTTGGTGCTAAGTCTGTTGCAATACGATCATGTTTATACAGTCTTGTATAAACATTTTTTATCATTCCATAATGTTTTGTCGAGTGCATTTCTAATGCCAATACCTCTCCTTGTTTCCTTTAAACTTATCAAATCTAAGAAACCTTCTTTTACATTTCCACCGTTTTTAACATAACAAATATAGCTAGATGGTGGGTGTCTTGAATATCTGTAGATTATGCTATGTTAAGCTGAAAGCAACGTTGGTTTTCACGTCAGTTTGCGGTGAACACGTGATTGTAGCGCAAATTTCAGAAACACGATTATGGTTAACGTGGCCGAACAGAGTAATTTGTTGTATTGTTCGTTGAATTTTAAAATTCCCTGGAGCGAGAATTACAATAATATTACTAATTCTTTTCTTTACAAATTCCTCATGACTGTAACAAAGTTGACTTCAAGCAATATTCCAAACTATAATAAAGTTAGCTACAGAAGTCAAATCTCTTTGCTTCAAAGGGAGAATAGGCTATTCTGTTGAATTGAGTTAAGGTTTTAATATTTGTTTTTATTTCTTCGCAGTTCCGATTGAGTAGGAAATTTTTTATCTTTATATTCATATCGAGGCTTTAAATTACTGGCCAATGCTCTTATGACTTCTAAGACACGCCGCTTTTTCACCGTAGCAGTAAGGGTGAAACATTTCTCAAATTTTTGGATGAAAACTCTATTTTCTTGTTCGTGTATTAGTTTTTGAATCCTGGACTTACCCAGCTATTTTAAACAAGTTAACGCGTTCAACTGAAAAATTAATCACTGCTTCATATAAAAAATCAATCTTAATCACAAAAGCAGATATTAATTTCAATGCTTAAAGCCCAATTACCATAAAAATATTTGTTTTCTAGAATATTTATAAAACTTACCATATCGAAAAACGTTCTAATTAGGTGTAATTCACTGCGATACAAATAGAGGTGCACTTATCTAGAAATTGTATCATACCTGTTTAAAATACATTGGGTTGTTTTCAGCGAATTAAAAGCAGTTTTGACACGAAATGCATAAAGATGTTAGAAAAAATAAATGCATTGCTGCGGTCCAACTCCGGAAAACAAAATACTATCGAAAGTTCACCCAAATTGGCTAGAATCCCACTAAAGCCAGTTTTCTTATCTACACTTTCTATGATGTATCAGATGAGGTGAAGGTTGTCGTGGATCGCACAGGTTTGCATTTTCCCTACCAAACTCTCGACTAAAAGTTCCTATCCCTTTGCTAACAGCTTAGCCAAAATCTTGCATCCGAGTCCGTCAACGACTGAATCGTGGATTTACTGCCGCGTTGGACTTACGCCATCCGTGCTCAGTGAATGGATTTCATCCCCCGTGCTTTAGAGCAAGTGCCTTAGCTCTGATAATACAATCTTCGTGTTTCGCGGTGAAGAAATAGTTGAGAGCCATTCTCACTCTAAGAGTGTTCCCTTTCACTCGGGTTATTCTCACCACTCTCTCATCTTTCAGCATATGAAGGGCAGTACTTCCATCACCAAGTGGAACCTAACGAAGTTACTGAAATTCTGGCCGAAGAGAAAAGTGTCTATCCTCAGATCTTTCAGTGTTGTCCACCATACATCCTTTTTTGCCATGGCTACCATACAGAGGAAAACTGTTTGTGCTGGCTAGCCACAGAAAGGTGACGGGGTGATCTATAAAATGGACTTAGATGTTAGCTGAATCTGTCCTACAAAGATAATAGCTAGCTGTTCAACAAAACTCCACATGTCAGCAATGTTCGGATACTGAACAAGTGCGTGAAGAATAATTTCATCGCTCTGTGCACATCTTCAATAGGCCCAACTAAAGGCACTCCCGTGTTATTAGAGTTTATTCCGATAAGGCACCTCCTTCATATTACACTGCCCGGCTAGGGAATTCTGGAAGTTGTCTATAATCTCAGGACTGAAAATCTTCAGGGATGAACTTTTTAGTTGATAAAGGTCGGCACCAGTGTATCCTCGAGAACTTTCTCGCTCTTATCCACTACTAATCAATCTTCTATAGCGGAGGTTCTGCAGCTTTTGGGGGCACCGCCCCCCTCGCGGCCACATAATACCCTCAGCTCCCCCACCCCTATTTCCAGAGAGACCTACCTTCACGTAAATTGTAAATAATATATAATTTAAAAAATCGTCAATTTATATATAATAAATAATATTATATATACTATGTATAAATAAATATTATATATTTTTTATTTTACTATATATATATATGTATCATTTGATATCTAATATACTATTATATCGCCTCTACCGCCCCCTTAGGCACCAACGCTTCCCCTGGATCTTCTCAATGCCCCCCGGGGGCGGTAGAGCCCTCTTTGATAACCTCTGCAAGGGTTGACGTATCACCCACCACATTGCTCGACGTGATAAAGAACTCTGAATGCTTGGTGATATTCCATACGCCATGTGGCCAATCCTGGTCTTCACTTGATCCAGGGTTGCAGCCTTAAAAAAACGGCGACCCAAACCCGCTTACGGTCCAGGCACAGGTCCACACATATGGGGAAGGGTGGACACGATTAAATCAACTTGATGATAGTAGAGGTGGTAATGGGGGCCAGGAGATCTATTGTCGTTTAGCCCTTGGTCAGTCGTGGTTAAGCAAACCTATGATAAAAAGTATTCCAGTCAGGACTACTCCATCTTTTTAAGAGTATCTAGAGGGCTAAATTATCCAATTATG
>OZ024746.1:85681682-85689182 GCA_964016885.1 Eledone cirrhosa | reverse complement strand
TAGAATGATTTAACAGGGATTATCAGCGAGGTATGTCTTCGCACTCGTGAGACAACCATTGCAAGATCCTGGAGATATAAATGGCAAAATTGATCCCAGAATAAATATTGGCGACAAAAAGAAATTAATATTGATTTCTAACATTGGTATAAGATTTATACATTTATGTGAAGAGAGAAATCAGTTAAATCGATCCCAGTACAGTACTTAATACCCGGATAAATAACCCCACTTGACCTATGGTATGAATGTGTTTATCAGAGTCCACTTTGTTACAAGCATTCAGGCTATGTCTGAGAATAATTTACTTCCACCAGTCTCGGAAGCTCTAAAATGATCCGTGGGTGACACCCTTCCTAATGCGATTAAGCTATAAAAATATATAAAGAATATACGAGTCAAAATAAACGGCCACCTTTTTTTTAAATCAACCTCGGAAAAATGAGAGGGAAAGTTAATCCCGACAGAGTTTAAGTTAGAATGAAAAACCCACCGAACAGCACTTAACTATGTACTACAAGATGTTTAGTCCCTGGGGCTCTAACATTTCTGTTAATGTAGCACTGGAAGATATGGCGGATGAAAATATGACAGACAAAATGTAACAGACGAAGATAAGATAGATGATGTATCAGATGAAGATATGATAAATGAAGATGTGGTTGATGCAGATGTGATACATAAAGATGATAGAGACGAAGACGTGACAGATGAAAATGTGAGAGATAAATATGTGACAGATAAATATGAGAGATATAAAGATGTGACAGATAATGACGTGAGGGATAAATGTGTGAGAGGTAAAGATGGGAGAGATGAAAATGTAACAGATGATAATGTGAGAGATAAATATGTGACAGATGAAAATGTGACAGATGTTAATGTGAGAGATAAATATGTGACAGATGAAAATGTGACAGATGTTAATGTGAGAGATAAACATGTGAGAGATAAATATGTGAGAGATGAAGATACGACAGATGAAGGTATGAAAGATGAAGATATGACAGATGAAGATATGACAGATGGAGATATGACAGATGGAGATATGACAGATGAAGATATGACAGATGAAGATATGACAGATGAAGATAAGACACGAAGATGTGACAGATGAAGATAAGACAGATGAAGTTAAGACACGAAGATGTGACAGATGAAGATATGACACGAAGATTGACAGATGAAGATATGACACGAAGATGTGACAGATGAAGATATGACACGAAGATATGACAGATGAAGATATGACAAATGAAGATAAGACACGAAGATGTGACAGATGAAGATATGACACGAAGATGTGACAGATGAAGATATGACACGAAGATGTGACAGATGAAGATATGACACGAAGATGTGACAGATGAAGATATGACACGAAGATGTGACAGATGAAGATATGACACGAAGATGTGACAGATGAAGATATGACAAATGAAGATATAACAGTTAATAATGTGAGAGATAAATATGTGAAATATAAAGATACGACAGCTGAAGATATGAAAGATGAAGATATGACAGATGAAGATATGACAGATGAAGATATGAAAGATGAAGATATGACAGATGAAGATATGACAGATGAAGATAAAATATTGTGAGAGATGAAGATGTGACAGAAGATATGAGAGATGAAGATATGGGAGATAATGATGTGAGTGATAAATATGTGAGAGATGAAGATGGGAGAGTTGAAGATGTGAGAGATAATGATGTGAGAGATGAAGGTGTGAGAGATGAAGATGTGAGAGATAATGATGTGAGAGATAAAGGTGCACCCGACATGTGAAGAAGTAAGCTTCACGGGGTGATAAGAGTTGAGAATCGATTTTCTATTCTCGGTTATATATTCTCTGGAATTCTCTTCCTGTTCACGTTTATCCGGCTGACGTCGACTTAAAGATGGTTTAAAGTAAACAGCCATATTGATTTCAATAGTCCTGGAGGTCAACAACATAGACACTATTCTTTCTTCTTCCCTGAACAGTGAGAAAAACGTTACCGATTTTCATTTATAATCCTGCTTATTTGTTGTTGTTTAGCTTCAGATCAGCCATGATCGAACAATCCATGTCCTAGCTGTCACTACCTCGTCTTTAATTCAGACATAATATATATAAGACTTCGTTATCCTCCAATATGTCTTCATCTCTATGGGATGTTAGGGCGTGTTTTGATGGGAATTTGGCTGATATTTCTAGCAAGTCGAGTGACACGTAACGGCTACCTCTGACTTGTTTATTTCTTTAGTCTATAGCACCAAATTCAAACTTCTCTTTTGCGTTAAAGCCTTGGGTGAACCCAGCTAATAAGTATTTAGAATTTTAGAAATGAACACTGGACATAAAACAACATCGATGACGGAAACAGAACCATACAACTATTGAACATAAATTTATAAAGACAACATCTAATAATTGATTCCACCATAATGATTCTGTATCGATTTTATTGTTATTTTACATTTTAATCCAGTTAAATATCAATGAATATAAATTCAGTAGAAGCTCTTTAATTTGGCATTTGTGAGACCAGATACACGCATAATTACAGTAATCTCCAGTTTACAGAAAAATACAATTTCTATGAATAGCTAAAAATAACTCCGTATATAAATATTCATATTATTACATCTCGACTAGATCTTAAAACAGAAAAATATTCAAATATAACGAGTAATTATTACAAAAATATCTTTTTTGTTTTGTTTTTTGTTTGTTTCAGGCTTCAGTAATATTTCAAAAACAATCATTGGAGCTACTAAATTTAAAATTAAAAACATTGAATTATTTAAGACGTCAAGAAAACAATGAAAACGTCTGGAAAAGCCATGAAACATCAGAGAAATGTCAAATAAAACTAAGAAACAAGTGATAATAATCCAATCACAGTTATTATGCAATAAACATATAAAACCTGTCAGTCGAAACCTAATCCCATTTTACGATTCAAAAGAGTTAATACAGTCCCCGTAGCGTTAAACGAATGAGAGATAAGCTGCCCCCACCTCTATCTCTTTCTCGCCTACTCCTCACTCACTGTTTCTCTCTTTCTCACTTACGTGTTCTCTCTCTCTCTCTCACTCAATGTCTAACCCCCTCTCTCTCTCTGTCTCTCTCTCTCTCTCTCTCTCTCTCTCTCTCTCTCTCTCTCTCTCTCTCTCTCCACCTTGATAGTCGTGAGTAGGGAGGTGGTCCAAGGATCAAGAACGCCGGAAGGCTCCGCTGTTACAGGTTCGACTACAAAACTATCGGAGAGCGACCGATAATTTAGCATTTTCCCCTCTTCCGACTGACGTGACACGAAGCCTGGGTTAGGCGCCGAATGCACCAAGTCACCGTGTTTCCTCCAATCCCTTGGGAAGGTGAAGCTAGAACAAAGCCTTCACTTCATCACAACTTTTTCTCATGTCTGCTTTACTGCAGTAAGTTGTTATTTCGTAGTTTATGTCCAACCAGTAAATCTGTAGGCTTCCTGAAAAGGTAAAGGATGGTAAAATCAGTAGAGCGTCAGACAAAATACTTCGTCATATTTGGTTACATCCTTTTATCTAATCGACTTTGCCTTTCATTCTTTCGAGATCAATACGATAAGTACCAGTCATGTATTGGGTCAATATATAATTGATTATAGCCTTAAAGACGATGTCACAACATAGCCACAGTCCAATAACTGAAAATAGTAAAAGAGTAAATGAATATATACATATATATATATATGCGTGTGTATATATATATATATATATATATATATATATATATATATATATATATATATATATATATATATATAAATATATATATATATATATATATATACAATATTTATATATTTATTTATTTATCTGTTTACTTCGTTTTTGTATTTATTGGCTGTATGACTCTCCCTTAGTATAACAATATATATATATATATATGTGTGTGTGTGTGTAAATGTGTGTGTATGTGTTTATGTGTGTGTATCTGTGTGTTTATGCGTGTGTGTGTGCGTGCGCGCGCGTGTTGGGAGGGGGGCGTATGTGTGTGTGTGTGTGAATAGTTAGATGCCAGTTGCAGTTGAATGAAATACAAAACATTGATATATTTGGTTCTAACATTTTTTTACATTTTCAGTTCAAATGCCACCCAAGTTGTTTTCATCTTTGGTCGTTCTAAAGTCGATAAGTACGAGACCCGGTGTAATAATCTGCACCACGAAGAACGCTGCCCTATACATAAAAGATCGCTTTCTTTAATGTACATATTTAAAGAGAAAATATTACGAGATGCAAAGAAACCAATTGCAATCCGAATATGATGCAAGATGCAGTGGAGACTGAAAGAACTTTATAAACTTGTTCAAAGTTAAAGTTATCATTCAATAGCAAAAATGAGGATATAGTTTCATGTAAGGTAAGTGAAGAGCTTTTTAACATTACTGTAAAACAGACGTATAGCGATTCTGAAGAGCTTGCATAGCGAATGAAGTTTACAAAATTGGGGAATCTGGCTATTTTCTAATTAATATTACATCTTGGTGTCAAATAATCGTTATATAATATTGTAAAAGTCTATTGTGTCTGTCAGCTATAGTCAAGTAATTTTATTGCAACAAGTGAAGCTAATGAAGAATAATATTCCAGTTATGTGTACAAGACAAGACGTTAATTATTTTCGAGAGGTTTATCAATATTTATTATCATGGAATGAATGCCCTCCAAAAATAAATTTAGTAAATCACCATAATTATAAAAATTAATTGGCTATTCTCAGTTGCAGATTCAGTTTCCAAGCAACAAAATTCATTTTCAATATATGAAGCGTTATGGAGAAAATCGGATGAAACCATCCGCCATTTTGCCGCTTTATAGTATTAGCTCAGCTTTTCTTCCTAAATTAAATATTGAACGACACTGCACTATATTTACTCTTATATTAAACAAACAATCTATATTTATTCTTATAGTAAATAAACAATCTATAGTAAATAGGGTGAACACAATTATTAGTTAAATTAAAAAAAAACAAGACGGAGTAATTAGAACTAAACTAAAGCTGGTGGACACTTATATATCGATATCGACAGGAGAGACCATCTTGGATATATATATATATATATATATATATATATATATATATATATATATATATATATATATATAAGCTTTTCTATATTAAATATTTATACTCTGCTTTGTATTGAGTATCTTACTTACTGTGGTTACCCCCGATTGAACCTGGGATAAACTTATATATATATATATATATATATATACTATACTATACTATACTATACTATATATACTACTACTACTACTACTAATAATAATAATAATAATAATAATAATAATAATAATAATATATTGAGTACATTACTAACTGTGGCTACTCCCGATTGAACTCGGGACTCTCTCTCTCTCTCACACACACACACACACACACACACACTCACACACACACACACACACACACACACACACACACACACACACACACACACACACACACACACGCACACACACACACACACATCATATATATAGTATTCAATGTGTCGCTTAATTTTATTTGCGTGTCGTTTCGTATAAGCTGAATATATATATCATTATAAATCTCTTTATATAAAAGACTAAATCACTTGACATCTTTGGGGATTTGTTGGTTTCAGGCTTTTCTATCAGTCTGTCGGAGTGTGAAAGAGAAAGCAGTGTTTGGGATGAAAGAAGTGGAAGTTAGAGAAAGGACTGTAAAGTTAAGTGGATTAAATAGATAAATAGACAATTGGGAGATGGACAGAACCAATATTGGTAGAACACTGGTGGGTTATATCTGCAGTAGTGATTGCCTCCATCTCTCTCGCCCCCTTCATCTCTCTCGCCCTCTCCCCATCTCTCTCGCCCTCTCCACGTCTCTCTCGCCCTCTTCCCATCTCTCTCGCCCTCTCCATCTCTCTCGCCCTCTCCACATCTCTCTCGCCCTCACCATCTCTCTCGCCCCCTCCATCTCTCTCGCCCTCTCCACGTCTCTCTCGCCCTCTTCCCATCTCTCTCGCCCCCTCCATCTCTCTCGCCCTCTCCACATCTCTCTCGCCCTCACCATCTCTCTCGCCCCCTCCATCTCTCTCGCCCTCTCCACATCTCTCTCGCCCTCTCCACATCTCTCTCGCCCTCCCCATCTCTCTCGCCCCCTCCATCTCTCTCGCCCTCTCCACATCTCTCTCGCCCTCCCCATCTCTCTCGCCCCCTCCATCTCTCTCGCCCTCTCCACAAATCTCTCGCCCTTCCCACCACTCTCACCCTCGCCATCTCTCTCGCCCTCTCCATCTCTGCCACCCCCCTCCATCTCTCTCGCCCCCTCCATCTCTCTCGCCCTCCCCACCTCTCTCGCCCTCTCCATCTCTCTCGCCCTTCCCACCTCTCTCACCCCTCTCCATCTCTCTCCCCCTCCATATCTCTCCTCCTCTCCACCTCTCTCGCCCTCTCCATCTCTGCGGCCCCCTCCATCTCTCTCGCCCTTCCCACCTCTCTCACCCTCGCCTTCTCTACCCCCTCCACCCCCTCCATCTCTCTCACCCCACCCCCTCCATCTCTCCCTATTATCAACAAATGGGGTCCCACGTGCTGGCCTCCCCACGACCCCGGCGGACAGAATGGAGAAAGCGTTTCCCCCGGGGAGGATTGTAAGGGAGATGCGCTGGAAGAGCCATTCCATCTGGCGAGGCTCACACCTGCAGCTAGCCAGGTCTGTGCCTATGGTGGTAAGTAGGGAGGTAGCCCTAGAGCTAAGGATACCAGAGGTCTCCGCTGCTAGAGGTAGCCAGGTCTGTGCCTATGGTGGTAAGTAGGGAGGTAGCCCTAGGGCTAAGGATACCAGAGGTCTCCGCTGCTACAGCTAGCCAGCTCAGTGCCTATGGTGGTAAGTAGGGAGGTAGCCCTAGGGCTAAGGACACCAGAGGTCTCCGCTGCTACAGGTAGCCAGCTCAGCGCCTATGGTGGTAAGTAGGGAGGTAGCCCTAGGGCTAAGGACACCAGAGGTCTCCGCTGCTACAGGTAGCCAGGTCTGTGCCTATGGTGGTAAGTAGGGAGGTAGCCCTAGGGCTAAGGACACCAGAGGTCTCCGCTGCTAGGGGCTCGACTGCAAACCTGTCGGAGAACGACCGATACTTGGTTTGTTGGTTAAGGGATATTTACAGATTCCCATATCTGGTACACTGACAACTGCTGTTATGGCTGAGGAGCTGGTGACGAGGCTATTGGGATATCTGCTATCAACAGACCGCCGTATGGGATATCGATTACAGATCGAACAGTTTCTCTAGGAAGTATAATTTCACACGCATATCGTTCTATTATTAAACATGAGGGTAAATATGTGTGTGGGTGTGTGTATTGATGCATGTTTGGGGGTGTATGTGTGTGGGGGTATGTGTGTGCGGGAGGTATGTGTGTGTGGGGGTGTGCATGTGTGTATGTGTGTGGGGGGTGACAATATGTGTGTATGTGTATGTGGGGGTGTG
>OZ024746.1:85661682-85679182 GCA_964016885.1 Eledone cirrhosa | reverse complement strand
TTGAGAAATCAGTAATTGTATAGTGTATGTTTCTTAAATATGGGATTTCTTGTAACGTTCTTCTTTTGTCATATATAATGTTTTTTTATGTAAAATAAAATAATTATTAGATGGGTGGGGAAATTAGAAAATATCTGACAAATTAATAAACGGGGGGTGGGGACGATTATTCAAGACCTGAGAGTACGTGAATTATTGACAGACGTAAGAATGAAAAATCAATACCGAAGTAGAGTTTAAATATTCATTTATTATGGCTAAGCTTTGTTACTCAAGAGTCTCACCTGCGTACTCGCCAGACAAGACTGGTGATCCTGTGAGTGCGCAGGTGAAACTTTAGAGTAACACAGTTCATCAATAGCCATAATAAATGAATGTATATATATATATATATATATATATATATATATATATATATATATATATATATATATAGGGGATGAATAAATTCGGTATGATACCAGTTTCTTACCAAATGCGAAGAAACTCGATATATTAACCCCTTAGGAAAGGGCACAGCATAATTTTTTAAATTATATATATACAGTGGCAATGAAACTGGATGGGGGGTGGGGCATGCCACCTCCTCCAATAATTATATTTCCTCCCCAAACTACCAAAACACATATCTATTTGGATATGCGCTACAATATATGTAGATGTTATGTTTATCGGATATCGAAGTTTTCTGACCATTTTAGAATGCAAAGAGCTAAACTAATCACTACAACTAAATTGTCCAAATTTACCCCCCCCCCCCGCCTTCAATTCAGAAATATTTCCACCACCCCCGCCTCCGGTTGACTGTACCTGTAATTCAATGGGCCAACCTGATCACACATCGTGTTACGCTGAATCTCCTTTAGAATTACGTTCTGAGTACACATGTCTATGAAATGCTCAGCCACTTATGCGTTCATTTCCTGAGCAGGCTGTTCCGTTGAAAGTGACGGAGGTCCATCTTATTCCCACTTGATCAGACCGTAATCCTCACCATCATCAACACTACCACCATCACCATTTCCAGCATAGAGTTACAGCCCTTTATGATCTGAGTTCAAATCCCGCCAAGGTTAACTTTGCTTTTCATCCTTACGAGGTCGATAAAATAAAGTACCAGTCACGCACTGGGGTCGATTTAATCGACTTTCCCCCTCCCCCAAAATTGCTGGCCTTGTGCCTATATAAGAAACCATTGTTATCACCACCATAACGATCACCATCACAAACACAATACCATCAACATTATCATCACTATCGCCATCGTCACCTGCACCATCACCACCATCAACATTATCATCACTATCGCCATCGCCGCCCACACCATCACCACCATCAACATTATCATCACTATCGCCATCGCCGCCCACACCATCACAACCATCACAACCATCAACAACATTATCATCACTATCATCATCATCATCATCATTACCAGTAGGATTACAAGTTCTGGTGTTAGAACAGCCGCTCTATTTCCCACCACAACGGCAATGTTGTTAATGAGAGCGAGCAACATTAACAACAACAAAAACATCATCATCATCGTCATCATCGTCATCATCGTCGTCGTGGTTACCACCACTACACCACATTCGCCACAGTGAGAGTGAGGGGGGGGGGAGAATTAGAGGGAGAGAGAGAGTGAAAGGGAAAGAGAAAGAGAAAGAGAAAGAGAGAGAAAGATGGAGGGGGGAGAAAGAGAAAGAGAGAGAGAGAGGGTGAAAGAGAAAGAGAGAGAGAGAAAGAGAGGGAGAGAGTGAAAGAGAAAGAGAGAGAGAGAGAGAGAGAGAGAGTGGTTTCGTGGGAGTGGGGCACGAGACGACAGTGTCTCGATCAATATTCAGTTTTTGAAACAAACCATCCCACGCTACCAACTACTACCGCCACCATCACCATCACCACCACCACCACCACAAACACCACCATCACAACCATCACCCCCATCACCACCATCACTACCACCACCACCACCACCCCCATCTCCACCACCACAAACACCACCATCACAACCATCACCCCCATCACCACCATCACTACCACCACCACCACCACAAACACCACCATCACCACCACCACCACCACAAACACCACCATCACAACCATCACCCCCATCACCACCATCACTACCACCACCACCACAAACACCACCATCACAACCATCACCCCCATCATCACCATCACTACCACAACCATCACCCCCATCACTACCACCACAAACACCACCATCACTACCACCACCACCATAAACACCACCATCACTACCACCACTACCACCCCCATCACCACCATCACTACGACCACCATACCATCACTATCACCACCACCACCATCACCCCCATCACCATCACCCCCATCACCACCATCACCCCCACCACTAACGTCACCATCACCACCACCAGCACCATCACTATCACCACCACTACCCTCACAACTATCAGCCTCATCACCACCACCACTAACACCGCCACCACAACCACTACAAAAACCACATGCACCACCGCCACCACCATCACCACCACCACCATCACCCCCATCACCACCACCACCATACCATCACTATCACCACCACCACCATCACCCCCATCACCACCACCACCATACCATCACTATCACCACCACCACCATCACCCCCATCACCACCACCACCATACCATCACTATCACCACCACCACCATCACCCCCATCACCACCACCACAAACACCACAAGCACCTCCGCCATCATCCTCACCATACCATCATCACGACCACTAACACCATCAATATCACCACTGTAACTGCCACCACCATACCATCACCACCACCATCACCTCCGCCGCCAGCACCACCACCGCCGCCAGCAACACCACCGCCGCCAGCAACACCACCGGTGCCAGCACCACCACCGGTGCCACCAGCACCACCACCGCCGCCAGCACCACCTCGCCGCCGCCACCACCAGCATCACCACCGCCACCACTACCACCGGCTACACCACCGCCACCGGCTACACCACCAACACCACCACAAGCTCTCATTTAACCACACAATCTCCTTCACCGTCTCCTCTTCTTTCTTTTCTCTCCCCTTATCCGTCCGTATCCATCATGTCCTCCATTCCATCATCTCATCCATTCCAATAGACCGCCCATCCACCCTCCAACAACACATCTACCACTACAAGCTTCTCCTATTAGCGTCATCATAAGATAGCTGTTCTGCCCTCTCAACACCTCCTTCCACACAAACTTCCCTTTTGACGTCATCACCAATCATATACGTATGCAAACACACACACGCACGCACACATAGATGCAAACGCGCACATACACACACACGCACACACACGCGCATACACACACACACACATAGATGCAAACACACACGCGCGCACACACACACACACACACACACACACACATACATAGATGCAAACACACACACACACACACATATAAGCAAACACACACCACACACACACAGATGCAAACGCACACACACACATAGATGCAAATACACACACACACCACCCACAAACACACAGATGTAAACACGCACCACGCACACACACGCGCACACACACACACACATAGATGCAAACACACGCACACACACACACACACACACATAGAAGCAAACACACACCACGCACACACACACATAGATGTAAACACACACCACGCACACACACACACAGATGCAAACGTACACACACACAGATGCAAACACACACACACACCACCCACAAACACACATGGATGTAAACACACACCACGCACACACACGCACACACACACACACACACACACACATAGAAGCAAACACACACCACGCACACACACACATAGATGTAAACACACACCACGCACACACACACACACACAGATGCAAACGCACACACACACATAGATGCAAACACACACACACACACCACCCACAAACACACATAGATGTAAACACACACCACGCACACACACGCACACACACGCACACATAGATGCAAACACACACACACACAGATGGAAATATAAACATACACACTGAAACACCAAATTATCCAAACACGTTTACAAATGTGTGTACAGGCGTGTGCGAGCTTGTGTCTGTATGTATGTGTGTGTGTGTGTGTGCGTGTGTGCGTGTGTGTGTGAGAGAGAGTATGTGTGTGAGTGTGTGTGTGTGTGTGTGTGTGTGTGTGTGTGTGTGTGTGTGTGTGTGTGTGTGTGTGTGCCGGTGTGAGTGTGTGTGTGTGTGTGTGTGTGTGTGTGTGTGTGTGTGCCGGTGTGAGTGTATGTGTGTATGTATGTGTGTGTATGTGTGAGTGAGTGTGTGTGTATATGTGTGAGTGTGTGTGTGTATGTATGTGTGTGAGTGCGTATGTGAGTGTATGTGTGTGTGTATATATATATGTGTGTATATATATATATATATATATGTGTGTGTGTCTGTGTGTATGTATGTGTCTGTGTGTGTATGTGTGTGTGTTGGACCTCCGTCGGTTCCGACCACGAGTCTTCCAGTTATTCGAAGAAGGCAACAGTCTGTTCGTGAAATGCGCATTCCACTAACACGTGTACCGTTAACGTAGTTCTCAGGGAGATGCAGTGTGACACAGTGTGGGTCAAGGGTGTGCTATTATATTACAGATACAATCAGCTAAGCGGACTGGAGCAACGAATCGAACTCACGACCTTGAGATCGTAAGTTGTATACCCCAACCACTAAGCATACACCTTCACATGTAAATACACACACATGCATGTATGTATATATGTATGTATGCATGCATGTATGTACCTATTATGTATACAGTGAAATCCCGTTATAACGAATTTCACGAAGTATTAAAAAATTCGCTGTAACGAAAAATTCTTTATAACGAGATCGACCCCACACATCGAGCGTGTGGCTAGGGATTGAAAAATTCGTTATAATGGTATTCGTTATAACAGAATTTTACCTGTATATGTATGTATGTATGTATAATGCAAAAATACATAAGTAGCAAACTTTGAAAATAGTGCTAGGGTTGACAGCATTGATTAAATCCCTTCATGTGAGGAGTCTAATGACTAAAACAAGTAATAGAATATATATAGAAATATAGATGACCGGCATACAGTTTTCATACCCATAGGGGCATTCTTCTGTGGACAAAAAATTACAGTAGCGTCGGACATATTCCTTTCAAACACCTGGGAACGCTGTTCTTCGCAGGAATAGTATGGCCGCTTGGGTTTGAAGTGCAAACAATATTAAGAAAAATATTTCAATGTATCAAGTCGGTGTCTCATGCTTCAAGAAGCCAAGGTAAATATAAGTATCAGTCTACTATGTCAAGTCCCCTATTTTGGCTGGTGCGGAAGGATGGAAGACGAAGTTAACTTCGGCGAGATTCGAACTGGGAACGTTAAGATGTGAAAGTAAATTTAGCACAAGGCCAGCAAATTTGGAGGAAAGACAAAGTTGATTAAATCAACCCCAGTACTTGAGTGGTAGTTTATTTTATCGATCTCAGAAAGATGAAAGGCAAAGTTGACTTCCGCGGGATTTGAACTGAGAGCGTAAAGAGGCGAAACTAAATATCACAATGCATTTTGTTCGACGTTCAAACGATTTTGCCAACCCAGCACCGCAAAATGATAAAGTAGACTGACATGAAATGTGAGAAGTTACTATTAACACAGAGAAGTGGCAGAAATGTTTGTCATGGCTAGAATACTTTTGATTCTAAGTCTTCATGATTAGATCTGATCTAGAGCTTAACAAGCACAACAAGAAAACAGCAGGAGCAGCAGCAACAGCAACAGCAACAATAACAATAATAACCACATTAATGATTTCTGATTTAGGCTCAAGGCCAGCAAATTTTGGGGAGGGGTAGTCAATCAAATCGACCCCAGTGCGTGATTGGTACTTTATTTTATCGATCCCGTAAGCATGAAACGCAAAGCTAACCTCGGCGGGATTTGAACTCAGAGTGTAAAGGGACATAACTCTATGCCACAAAGCATATTGTCCGACGCCCTACTGATACTGTCAATCCACCGACCTAACAACAACAACAATAACAACAGCAACGACAACAATAACAACAACAATAACAGCAACTACAACAATAACAACAGCAACGACAACAACAATAATGACGACGACGGAAAATAATTCGAAGTGAAATGAAGTGAGATGAAATACTTCTACAGGGGGGGAGGGGGGTTAACCGATATTTGCAGAGACAGTTTTTCATAACTATTACCGTATTGATAGAATATTGGATTGAGCGTTAGATTGAGCGTTGGATTGAGCGTTGGATTGAGCGTTGGATTGAACATTGGATTGAGCGTTGGATTGAGCATTGAGTTGAGCGTTGGATTGAACATTGGGTTGAGCGTTGGATTGAACATTGGGTTGAGCGTTGGATTGAACATTGGGTTGAGCGTTGGATTGAGCGTTGGATTGAGCGTTGGATTGAGCGTTGGATTGATATTTATTTCTAAGACTAGTCTATTGTCACACATTATATCGATCCTTGTTATATATTTTAGTAAATATCTAGACGGATGAAAGTCAAAGATCATATCGGTAGGTTTCGAACTCAGAACGTAAAATAATTGGTTTTACTTTTGGCAAAAGGCCAGTAATTTGAAAGGAATGGGGGCTAAATCGATTAAATTGCTTCCAGTGCTTTACTGGTACCTTATTTTATCGACCCTGTAAGGATAAAAAACAAAGCTGACCTCAGCAGGATTTGATCTCAGAACGTAAAGGACAGTAACTATAGGCTTCAAAGTATTTTCTCCAACATTATACTATTCAAATTGATATCATTTCAATGGTTTATAGTTACAAAACGGTAATGAAATCCATTGGGGGGGAGGGGATAAAGAGGTAAGATAAAAGTTGTCATGGCAACCCAGATGTATAGACGTGTTAATCAGCTGGTTGATAGAGCGATAGATGGGGCGATGAATCGAAACGAATCCATACCGGATGTTTTCACCTTGACCTCATTTCTGAAATCGTTCAATAATTTCCTCGTACTCTAGATCTGTATGTATGTATGTATGTATGCATGTATGTATCTTTTGTGTGCTTGTGTGTGTATGCTTGTTTTGCTCATGTTTTTACGAACATACACACATGCATATACATTTACCATTGTATAATATGAATATATAAAATCCGTAATAATTATATATATATATATACAATATATTAACAAATGGAAACTATATTTATAAAACCATATTTATTTTATTATACATATTTCAAGGACCACCAAGGCAGATTATGGTGCGCTTTCATCAGATAAAATATAATATAGATTAGTTTTATAAATAAATATTGACATACCCTGAAAAATGCATCCTTCACGGTTGGAGTCTCCTGGATAGCCTCCATAATCTGCCTTGGTGGCCCTTGAAATATGTATAATGAAATAAATATGGTTTTATAAAAATAGTTTCCATTTGTTAATATATTGTATATTTACTCCAATTAATTTGTTGAGTGCTTTATATCAGTTATAAAAATATTTTGCTTGTTGTATCCCAACAAATTAAATATAACCTCTACATATATATATATATATATATATATATATATATATATATATATATATATATACATATATATATATACACATATATATATATATGTGTGTGTGTAATGTACGTGCAAGAATTACTGAATGTGTTTGTGTGTTAACATTGATATAGACGCCTGCCCATAAATATATACATAAAATAAACAAGTAAACATGTGTGTGTGTTTGTGTGTCGTACGTACGTATGTATGTATGTATGAGCTAGTTATTCATATGAGTGCGTATCAATGTGAGTCAAAATATTGATCTGTTTCCCACGCCTGTCTTTTACATTTCTTTCCCTCCCCCACCTTTCAGAACAGTACTTACAACATTATATGATGTGCGGCAATACGTGATTCTGTACATTTACAGATACACACAGTTAACGTCCATTTTCCATCATATTTGTTTATCTATCTATCTATCTATCTAACTAGCTAGTTAGCTAGCTAGATAGATAGATAGCTAGATAGATAGATAGATAGATAGATAGATAGATAGATAGATAGATAGATAGATAGATAGATAGATAGATAGATAGATAGATAGATAGGTTGGCCTTTTCTTTTCTAGTAGATAATAAGCAACCTTAGTAGTGCATAACATATATCCTAGTCTCTGCTGTATAAGAGAGTTAATGGGGATTCGTCATTAACATGCTATTTATACATATGTGCCGATGTGAAATTGCATGCATACTAATATATCCATAATATCCATAATATCCATAAGCCTAAAAAAAAACTAAAAAAATCGAAATATGTGGGATGAATGTGCAGAAGCATCAAACTTCCTCATCAGCCACCGCCTGAAGAATGCAATTTCATGCATAAGGGCGGTAGTTTATAATATTGAGTCCAGTTTGTACGATAGTTTAGAACAGTCCGACAGAAAGATGCGTATGAGACTACACAACAACATAGAGACAGAGGACAGGTGAATGTCTTTTTACGTAAGACAGCAAAGCGAGTTTGTAAAGAAATAACAATAAAAAGTCGTACGATTGGAAACATGCCAGTATACGGTGCAGCAGACAAGTTGTGGAAATTGTAACGCTAGAAAGAAAGAAATATGATATAATACATCACACACACACACACACACACACACACACACACACACACACACACACACACACACATATATATATATATATATATATATATATATATATATATATATATATATATTTCGTTTTTGAATTTGTTTTGCAAGTTTCTTATCTGAAAACATGTTGAGCTAGATATTGTTATACAGTCTAAAACAAAATAAAAACCTAGTCACTGAGGTCACAGAATGTATGACGAAAATCTTTGACAATACATAAACAACCATCCGGTTATCGAACCAACCAACCGTAAATTTATAATAAATTGAAGTGAAAACTATCAACTCTAGTTACTTGACGGTCTGCAAAATTTCTAGTACAAATTAAAGTCATCTCCAAGGAAATCAAAATAATCTTGAAAGAAATTAAAATAGACACAAAGCAAATTAAAATAACCTCGAATCAAAATTAATCTTTTTTTTTTCTAATTGAATAATTTCAGCAAACCATATTTCTTATGTATTTATCTAATGCGTAATAAATTGAAATATAATTTTGACAGGCAACAATTCTTGAGCAAGTATCAAAACATCTTTCAAGAGTTTATGGAAATCATTTGTTATAGAAATATAAAACACAGTTAGCCTTATAAGTACATATTACATATACACATCTTGTCAAAACGATGATATATGTACATACTAACAATATTTTCTCGTGTACTGAATTTGTAAGGTTTTTAATGACTAATAGGAATGACTTCTTTTTGTCAGAAGAACAAATGGATGTGATTAATGATGTTTACATGTCTCTAACTGTCCTTTTATTCAATGAAACCATTCTTCCTTCGATATAGCTTATTATAGTTTGTTTGGATAAAATCAACTCATATGCTGAATGTAAACATTTGCAAAGATTTTTCAATATTAAATGTGGACGCTGGTTTATCTATTAATAACATTCATGATCTATCTTTTACGCTTTTCACGGACACCACCGCTGTGAGTGCAAACGTGATGCACGATTTCTTCGTATCTAAATATATCCCATTGTTTTCTTAACATCATGTGCTGCAGAAATGGTTTCACAATTTTCCTGTTCATCGTCACACTGTGCAGGTATATGAGTAGGAAATACTGAGTTATTTTCATGGCGTTCACTTACTTCCTTGTTTGACACACCGTGTAATACCAGTAAAAACTCTATCATTACTTTGAGGCAGATTTTCGTCATCCATAGTTAAATACAGCATTGAAAGCTTCCACCGTTTCATCAACATTAATCTCATGAAAAACACTGCCTATAATTTTCAAATTTTTTTAAATAATCAAAAATTTATAAAGATTTAGTAATATGACTAACTTTGTTTTATTATTAAGCCGGTGTTTCAGACATAATTTAACAAAGGTTCTTACATAAAACTATGATAAAATGTTTTTAGATGGATATAAACAACTTTAAGTCATAGTACCAGGGGTAGATTCGGCCGGTTTGGCGTTAAAAGGATTAAGAAAAATGATGAAACTAATTTAGATTTTAAACAAATAGTAAATATTTAGATAAGTTAAAGTAGAGATGTATATTTTGAATTGTTTGAAATAGCGGTAATTTGTTTAAAATCTAAATTAGTTTCATCATTTTTCTTAATCCTTTTAACGCCAAACCGACCGAATCTATATATATATATATATATTCGGTCGGTTTAACCCCGGCGGCAGAGCTCAAGCCGTTTCGACGGCTATTTGAGTATTCTGGCGCGTTATGGTCCATCTGGTTCCTTATCACACTTCCTTCGTTATATATATATATATATATATATATATATATATATATATATATATATATATATATAGAGAGAGAGAGAGAGAGAGAGAGAGAGAGAGAGAGAGAGAGATGTATATATATATGTATATATATCATGGGCGGTGCCCCAGCATGGTCGCAACCGGATCGCTAGAACAGGTAAAAGAGTAAAAGAGTAATATATATATATATATATATATATATATATATATATATATATATGAAACTGATGAAAGGTCAGTATATTTGTTTAGAAAGTTGTGCACTGGAAGTGTGCTAAATTGCCAAGGTAATGAATTAGAATGAGAGAGAAAGCAAAAGTCGCCAAAGGAACATAAAAGAAAGGAAGCATGACTGAATATTACCATAGCAATTTAATATTCCCCTTGATAATGGATGGTTAATCCGAAACATTTTGGGATTATTAAATTGCTATGGTTACTTTCAGTCATTCTTCTTTTTTATTTTCCTTCTCTCTCTTTTGCTTTCTCTCTCAATCTACTTATTACCTTGCTAATTTAACACACTTCCATTTCTAAACAAACATACGGAATTTGCAGTTTCATATTCCACAATGCTTTAAGCAAAATATCACGCCATATATATATGTATATATATACATATATATATATATATGTGTGTGTGTGTGTGTGTGTGTGTGTGTGTGTGTGTGTGTGTGTGTGTGTGTGTGTGTGTGTGTGTGTGTGTGTGTGTAAAAGGTAAACAGAAATAACAACACAATCGGTACAGTATATGGAAGGGATATATTAGGTTAACGCTTGATATAGCAGGAAGAGGAACATAACGTTTCGGACAGTAGTCCTTCGTCAGAAGAAAGAATGAGAAATAAGATAGATTGTAGGGACGGGCGGGTAGGAATTGGAAAAAATGTCTTTAGATAAAAATAACAGGTCCATTCATGTTGACATCTCTTGTAAAACTGTTGGTGCTGGCGTTTTGTGTATGATTTATTTTTTAGAAAAGTGGATGATGGAGCGTGAAATGGAAAAAAAAAAACGTTTTGTAAAAAGAGCTATACTTGTGTGTGTGTTATTATACGTCCGTACGAAGCTAAGAAGAAATGTGTGTGTATATGTGAGTAAAAGAGTGTGTGTGCATGTAAGTACAAAGCTATGAGCAAAAGTATGTTAATATAAGGGTGTGTATGTGTTTATACAGAGCTGTGAAGGGAAAAGTGGAAGTGAGCATATATAGTCGGCCTGTATTAGTTGTAAGAGAAGATGTTAATGATCAAGAGAAAGCGATAGGAATCTAGGGGTGTGATAATGGACGGGGTATTAGAGAAATTGGGAAGGTGAGTTGAGTCAAAGAGGGAAATAGGACCCAAGGCGGTGAATCAGTCTTTGTTCAGTCCTGGTGCGCGAGGCCTGTGATCCATGATGGTAAAAGGACACCCAGGACTGAAACATGTAGGGAAGAATGACCAGGAGAACAGAAATGACGAGCAACAGAAATGACGAGTCGTATGTCCCTCAAATGTTCAGCAAAACGGTCCGCCATACGGTGTCCCGTTTGTCCGATATATAAAGACCTGCAAAGGGAACACCAGGGGGCATAGACAACGTGGGTGTGCAAACATACATACATACATACATAGAGATATACATATGATGTGTGTATGTGTGTATAATATAAAATAAAATAATTTATTATATATACATATGTATATATGTGTGTGTGTGTGAGAAAGAGAGAGAAGTTGCTTATTTAGTAAGCTCTACTGAGCGCTATTGACAGCGCTAGTGTATGTTGGTTGATATCCGAGATTGGTAGAATATGAGCTGATTAAAGTATATAATAGCAATATTAAGACATTAACATATAATGTAGTTAATCTTACTTACTGTTCATCTCTCAATGATTGGCAACAATACATCAACATAGCGCCTGGTTGGGTAGGTAGGATATATTCAACGAGAACTCTCCTTTTTGTTAAGACCGTGATGTGTTAAAAGGGTTACAGTAATGAACTATTCATTCAGTTATGCACGCACATACACACACGTAGAAACACCACGCATGTGCATATGTATATTACAAACTTATACATACATATATATATATATATATATATATACATATATATATAATAAAAGGACGATTTCTTATCTCTTCATTACGGTTATTGAGTGGTGACGCGCGTTTCGCTGTTGGATCAGCTCAAGGTTCGATCTGTATCGATCTGACCCGACTCTGGAATCAAAAGCTCGTCGGTCCTCTGCTGTAGCAATGACAGATATATATATATATATATATATATATATATATATATATATATAGAGAGAGAGAGAGAGAGAGAGAGAGAGAGAAAGAGAAAGAGATCTTTTTCCCACTTTATACACTCACTCACACATACAAATATATACACATATATATTCATATATATATGTATATAGATAAATACATAAATACTATATATATTATTATTATCATTATAATTATTATTGGTATTATAAAGTGCTACTGGTTACATTTAACCCAGTACATCCTGTTGCATGGTCGGTTCGTCGGCGTTGGAGCCTGCTTTATAAGGGGGGGGGGGGGTAAATACACTGCAGGATAAAAAAACAAAAGCCGTCAAAGGATGGAAAAAATCATGAGAGTCAACGGCTCTCCAATATATGTATATTTGATCCAACATCTATGTTGCCTTGCAGCCATATCCGGTCATGGAAAAGGCTTTAGGAGTAAACATCGAGGATGATCCGAAGTGGGGCCCTTAAATCAGTTGATCATCGACTTCGACTTCCCTTCCGGCAGCTCCTGCAGCCAAGCCAATGCCAAATGCATTGGTCTGTTTACCTTTGGACAACATCGAGAGGCAATAGTTACAAGTTATAAGTCCAGACCGATTGTCGTAAGTCCGGGCACTGCAAGCTGTCACCGACGGTGGCTTAAAGTTCGGAATCCCTCAGCCAGTAAGACGCTGACTCTTCACAACCTGCCAAGGGAAATAACCTCCTAGCAGACTGTAAACTTTGCACCAAGCAAACATCAAACATTCTTACACATATGTATAATTGTTTTTGTTTGTTTGCTTGTTTATTTGTTGTTGGGGTTTTTTTTTGGGGGGGGGGGGCAGGTGTGAGTATTGAGGTTGTCTAAATTTGTTTCATAACTGTCAGACAAATTTCGTAGTTCTTATGGTTAAAGGCTGAGAGTGCACATTTGTGATTATCTGCCTAGACATGTCTAAATGTGTTAATTCTAGCATATATGTGTCTGTACCTGTATCTGTGCCTGTGTTTGTGTTTGCATGTGTGTGTCTGTGTGTCTGTGTGTTTCTCTTTCTCTCTCTTCCCCCCCCCCCCCCCCCCCTCTCTCTCCCTCTCTGTGGTTTGTGTATAAATGTAGCCTCCAACACAGTCAGGAACTTTTCGTCCCTAGTAATTCACCATTCCTCGCATGCGCATAAAGACAATTAACTTATCAAATTTTAAATAATTAAGGTCGGGTATTTTTGTCTGGAAGAAGGATCCCCATTGCAACATAAGACATATACTCAAACATTTAAGCCCCTCCAACAACCATCTTAGGGCTTCATACTACTCAGGGTCGTTGTATATAACCATAAGTGGTATTGAGACGAATTCATGGACAGAACTACTACATAGACGTGAACAAGTAGGTTATGCTTGACTAAGACATTCTAAATCCTAAAACAACCAGCGATATGATGATTTCTTACGAATGAATCAGTTCTAGTCCTGTAGAAGTCATTTCTATAATGAAATAAAGATGCCTATACTCTTCTAACGTATTGACTACCCTTTTAACTGTGGTCACCTCTCGATCTTCGTCGAGAATCCACACACACATACATATATATACATACGTTTACAAGTGTGTGGTGTATGTGTATGTGTGTGTGTGTGTGTGTGTGTGTGTGTGTGTGTGTGTGTGTGTGTGTGTGTGTGTGTGTGTGTGTGTGTGTGTGCGCGCGCGTGTGTATGCTTGTATGTTTTAATATACTTAAACATCTATACTGCATATGTTTCAAATCTTAAGCAGCCATACTCAGCTTCTCCTCAGGTTCCGTTATTTCAAGATGGCTGCGTCTACAGGAGACTCTGAGATGAGGCATTCAAGATGTGGGGGGGGGGGGGGTATTTCGGTTATATACCACGTTGTATTGTGAAAAAAAAGGATAATTTGAACCACACTTCAGATACAGAACAGAATAAACGCAGTTTGATGTTGAATTAATATATTAATATATACAATTAATATTGTTTCTTAATACGTGAAATTGCAGTTAGGGAGTCTAGTTTGTATTTCCTCCAATGGATGTTTTCGCATTGGATAAACTATGGTATATATATATATATATATATATATATATATATTAGAATTGTAGCTCTGAAATAGCAATATATATATGGATGTAAATATAATGTATTTTGCAATACACTTTATGCTTAATTAAAAGCATTTTGAAGACCGTAAGCTATTGTTTTAAAGTAGTGACAAATTCACTCACTTCGATCTCAGCAAACAGGAGGAGATAAGCCGACATGACATGTTTCGCTTTTGTTGAAGCTTATCAAGGCCAACTACCCCGCCCGTCTGCTGAGATCAATGATGTTATATTCTTATAGAAATCTAGTAAATAATCAGGAGCTGATTATGCAGAGCGGTTGTTGGTCAGGCAGAAATTAAAAATTAGAATTATTGCAAAATACATTATATTTACATCCATATATATATTGCTATTTCAGAGCTACAATTCTAATTTTTAATTTCTGCCTGACCAACAACCGCTCTGCATAATCAGCTCCTGATTATTTACTAGATTTCTATAAGAATATAACATCATTGATCTCAGCAGACGGGCGGGGTAGTTGGCCTTGATAAGCTTCAACAAAAGCGAAACATGTCATGTCGGCTTATCTCCTCCTGTTTGCTGAGATCGAAGTGAGTGAATTTGTCACTACTTTAAAACAATAGCTTACGGTCTTCAAAATGCTTTTAATTAAGCATAAAGTGTATTGCAAAATACATTATATTTACATCTATATATATATATATAACGAAGGAAATGTGGTAAGGAACCAGGTGGACCATAACGCACCAAAGTACTCAATACTTAGGGTAGTAGAGTGGGTAATAGGAACGAGTAGGACCCCGACGGCTGAGCTCAAGCCGTTTCGACGGCTAATTCTGGACTCCAGAATTAGTCCAGAATTAGCTGTCGAAATGGCTTAAGCTCAGCCGTCGGGGTCCTACTCGTTCCTATATATATATATATAGAGAGAGAGAGAGAGAGAGAGAGATACATATGCCTGTGTGCACGCGCGCGTGTGTGTGTGTGTGTATTTGTGTGTTGATGTGTATTATATTACAAAGAATGACTGATTGTCAGATGAGATATCAATGAATGTCAGTAAAAGCTGGATCGATAAAATTGCGAAATACATTACATACATCTATGTATATATACATATATATATAAATATATATATATATATATATATATATATATATATATATATATATATATATATATATATATATATATATATATATATATATATATATATAAAAAAAATAGAGGTGTGACACACGAGTTGTGATATATTAGTAAAAAGGAAAAGAAAATGCTGACAAATTTTTCCGAGTGAAAAATAGTTTAATTATGAATAAATATAAATTAGTAATAAGTATTAGTTAGTATTCAGTTTTAGTTTTAAGTTTTTACCGGTTGCGCATTTCTTATGCTTTTCAAAAATAATTTTGAGATAGAGTGCTCGTGATTTTAGAGCAAAAATCACGATCACACTCTCAAAATTATTTTTATTATTATTGTTCTTTGAGTCTCAGTCATTGATGTTGGTTAACTGGAAATTTTGTTGAAATGAATATCAAGCCACTACCTGCAGCCTCAGATATTCAGGACGTATCGGAGGGTTCTTGCTGTTCCCAGCAAGCATGCCTTTTGAAGCGTTCCAAAAAGCGTGGCGGGGCCAATTTTCTTTAACCATCCCTGGAAACTTTTTGAGATAGTACCTAGTGCGCCTATGACAATCGGGACCACTTTGACTTCATGGCAGTTCCAAATCCTTTTTACCTCCCACTTTAAGTCCTGGTATCGGTTAATTTTCTCCCTCTCCTTCTCTTGCACTCTCGTGTCGAATGGGCAGGCCACATCCACAATCAGGCACGATCTTTTTTCTTTGTCCCAAACCACCAGGTTAGGTCTATTGTGTTCCAGTTTCTTGTCCGTCTGTATCCTAAAATCCCACAGCACCTTCACCTGATCGTTTTCTGTATCGGTAGAGGGTCTGTATTGGCAGTATCGGTAGAGGGTCTGACGCCACGCTTTGCAGCAAAGAGTTACGGCCCTTTATGGTCTGAGTTCAAATCCCGCCGAGGTTAACTTTGCCTTTCATCCTTACGGGGTCGATAAAATAAAGTACCAGTAATGTACTGGGATAATTGCTGGCCTTGTGCCAAAAGTAGAAACAATTATTATTATTATTATTATTATTATTATTATTATTATTATTATTATTAAGCTAAAAGCACGTGGTTTTTATAATATACTTTTATATGTCTTTTTTGGCTGTAAATTTTAGTTGCTGTCTAGACTTTGATACTAACATAAGACAATATATTTGAATTTTCTTGAAAAAGCTTTAAATATATTTGTAATACAAGTGCTTACTGATGACTAATGACTATCTTAATTTACTAATTAACCATTTTAACTATAGTAATTGTTATTTTTCTTTGCCATACGAAACCGTGGTCTAAGCAATTATGTAAGTAGAATTAGGTTTTTCTTTTAAACGTATTCTTTACTTACAATGGTATGTTTTACTATTGTACCTAAATATAGTTTGTGTAAATGAAGCTCTGAAAATAATATGGTTTTTAGCCCATATAGTCATTGAGCTATTTATGGTGTAATATGATTGGAATAATTTTATTTTGATCTGCTTTTTTAATTATATATATATATATATATATATATATATATATATATATATATATATATATATATATATATATATATATATATATGATATACATATATAGAGAGAGAGCGTGAGGGAATATA
>OZ024746.1:85636682-85651682 GCA_964016885.1 Eledone cirrhosa | reverse complement strand
ATATATATATATATATATATATATGTATATGTATATATATATATATATATATATATATATATATATATATATATATATATATATATATATATAACGAAGGAAATGTGGTAAGGAACCAGGTGGACCATAACGCACCAAAGTACTCAATACTTAGGGTAGTAGAGTGGGTAATATGAACGAGTAGGACCCCGACGGCTGAGCTCAAGCCGTTTCGACGGCTAATTCTGGACTCAAATTTTAGTCCAGAATTAGCCGTCGAAACGGCTTGAGCTCAGCCGTCGGGGTCCTACTCGTTCCTATATATATATATATATATATATATATATATATATATATATATATATATATATATATATATATATATATATATATATATATATATATATATATACCTCGTTTCTTCTTTCCATCACTCATTACTTTCTATTTATCTTCTATTTCTAACTCTATCTTCTGACGAAGGACTAGCGTCCGAAACGTTAAGACACTCTTCCTGCTATTTCAAGCGCTAAACTAATATATTTATTACATGTACTGTGCCATTTGTTTTGTTATTTTTGTTATTACTTTTACACACACACATATATATATATATATATATATATATATATATATATATATATATATATATATATATATATATATATGTAATGGTGGTAGTGGTAGTGATTTAGCTCCAGATCAGACTTCATCAATCAGACCTATGATCAAAGACATTACAGGCAAAATTATCTAAGACAAAATTATTTAATGCACTCTCGTGATTTGAAGATTTTATTGTCATTTCTAGCAGATTGACCTCATGAATAGAAAGAAGCTCGTTCGTTAGATTGTAAGAATTGGTTTGGTGGGCGGTGAATACATACCCACACAACTACATACCCACACAACTACATACATACATACATACATACATACATACATACATACATACATACATACATACATACATACATACATACATACATACATTCCCAAAATTCTGCATGTAACAACTGCATGTACACATGTACAGATACAAAACATGCACACATATAACTCAAAACATCCACATCCACACACACACACAATAACATCCATACCTGCACACACATGCAGACATGCATACATATCTATCTAGTTGATGTTGTTTAAACTCCAATGAGAGAGTCTTGTGTCTATGTTAGAAACAGGGTCTCTCTCTCTATTGGTAAAAATTTATAAAATTATGAAACCAAAAGAACATATATACACACATACACACATACATACATACATACATACATACATACATACATACATACATACATACATACATACATACATACATACATACATACATACATACATACAGAACTGATGAGAAATCTGCAGATACTCCACCCTGATTACACCTTCAGATTTATGCCTGTGATTATTGGGGCACTGGGATATGTTAGTAACTGCCTCAATACAAATCTTGAGAAGCTAGGCTTCACAGGAACAGAAAGAACACAACTAGTGAGAAAACTACAAGTACAATCCATTAATGGAACAGTAAAAATATATAAAACATTCAAAAAATGTTGCATCTAATAACTGCATATACACATGTACAGATACAAAGCATATACACATGCACACATACAACTCAAAACATACACATCCACACATACAATAACATCCATATCTACGCATGCATACATACATATCTACCTAGTTGATGTTGTGTAAATTCCAATGAGAGAGTCTTGTGTCTATGTTAGAAACCGACTCTCTCTCTATTGGTAAAACTTTGTGAAATTATAAAACCAGAAGAACATACATACATACATGGTGGCTGCCAACTCGTTTTCGAGTACGGCCACTACTTTATATCCATGTAGGAAAACCCCTACCGATGCGCTGAACGAGTGTGACTTTTTAGTCCAGCCAGCGACTTGAAAACTCTGGTACAAACACTACACTTGTGACAATTATTGACACATAGTGCTGGGCCCATGGTACCATGTGACGACAAGTGCAGAGAGATCTCCAGATATAAATCAATGCCTGTGCCGTGAAGCTTTTATAGTGAGCACAGGCACTGCACGAAGCCAGTCCCACTCTCTTAACCAAGATGATAATTACCAAAAAGAAGAACAAGTCAACATCATTGGATACCATCAGAGTTGCAGGTGTTATATCAGAGTTTTCCTTCTTCTAGAATTCTGCCTTGATAAAGGCTAAGGGGTCATCTCTCCCGACATACATACATACATACATACATACATACATACATACATACATACATACATACATACATACATACATACATACATACATACATACATACATACATGTAACCTACGTAAACAGAAACTTGGAGGATAAGCAAACATACATATAGTGAAATCTAATGGAGATCAACAGTATTGACAGGAAAAGTTCCTCCTGGACTTAAGATAGAAACATCAGACCCTAGTTAGGATACAACTTTGCTATCTGATCTATAAGATCAGTTAAGAACACCTCGAAACCTCTACGTTGTGATAGAATAAGGAATACCGATGGAATATTCCAATAAAAACGGCAATCCCGTGCTAACAAAATAGACTTGATATAGTTCTATGGAACAGAGAACAAAAGTGACTAATCAATGGATGTGAGAGTATCACCTAAGCTTGAAAAATAAAAAGACATCTATAGTAAACTAATGTTAAACTTACAGTTATTGTATCCTGGCTATAGATTCTTGGATTTATAGCATAATAATTATATTATAGACTTGTGGCATAAAAATCTGTAATTGATGGGAGAAAACAAAGCACACGAGCCTGCATCGTCCATATCCGATCAGTTGGTGGTACAATGAATATTTTGAAAACATTCCAAAGGTTATCCATTTGAGTTACCTAGAATGAACGCATTGCACTCAATAACATGCGTGCATAGGGTACGTATGTGTGTGTACACACAAACACACATACACACACACATACACACACACTTACACACACAGCCACACACACACACCCCCCACACACACATACACATACACACACACACATATATACACACACACACATGACTGTAAGTACACACATATATATATATATATATACACGCTAGCAAATACTGATCATTCACACATTTCCAAATCGCTGGAACTGTCTTGTCTAAAAAGAAAATAGCTGTCTTAATGCAGCTAGCAACCATCTTGAATTCTCGGAGGTTGGGCAAGATAAACAAGTGACTAATTAAATAGACAGACAAACTGACAGACAGATAGACAGACAGACAGACAGACAGACAGACAGACAGACAGACAGACAGACAGACAGACAGATATGTTTCTTTATTAGCCACAAGGGCACAAAAGAAGGGGACAAATACAAAGGGGGAAGTTTACATACAATAAAAACGTGTAAAATATTATCACAAATGCAATTTAAAAATATAGATAGGTAGATAGATAGATAGATAGATAAACAGTCAGATAGACTGACAGATAGATAGATAGACATATTTCTTTATTTGCCACAAGGGCGCACAAGAAAAGGGGACAATACAAAGACATGTGGCGGGGATTTTACATACAGTCGTGTAAAAAGGGTTTTAATATTAAAATATAACAATCGAAATTCCCAATAGGGGGAGGCGTTACAAATGGGTTGTTTAATATCCCGTCGATAGAACAACCTTCAACTTCAGGAGATAGATAGAAAATACAGACCTACTTGTTTTTAAAAGTACAGTGAAAGATAGTTGTTTGTTCATATATACATTCTAATTAAAACGTAACTTTCAAATTGACACCAGACAGATATCAAAATAGGTAGGTAGGTATATGTGTCTACGACGCATTATGTGAATATATATATATATATATATATATATATATATATATATATATATATATGTACATACACACGCACACACATACACACACACTCATACATATGTATATACACAGGCACGCACACACACACACACACACACACACACACACACACACACACACACACACACACACACACACACACACACACACACATACATACATACATACATACATACATACATACATACATAAATACACATAAACAAATATGTTTTTACTCCTATCCCTATGCACATATATACAGTGTTTTCACTTTTTACGCGAAGAAGCGATCGTGAACGCGGTGTGTAAAGCAAATTCGCGTACTTTAAATTCGCGTAAAAGACGAACAGACTGTATATATATATATATATATATATATATACTAGCATTAAAGCCCGGTGTTGCTCAGGGTCAGTAAGTTACCAAAGTTAGGTTGCACCACCCATTTTATGGCAACACTTTTTTGTCTGCCAGGCACTGGGTGAATGAATTGCAGACCTGGATTGCCGAAGCAGGAGCTGCGCCAGCAGTGACAATTGTAGTTTCGCCTATGGATATTATCTCTGTGCAAAGAAGTGTTGAAATTTATTGTTTCACAGTACTTGCGCAACACGCGCGTAGCCGATGCCAGCCGAACAACAGAGCTGCGATGGAGTTGTTCTGCATGGTTGTCTAATGTGTGTTTTCTAAATTTAAGACAGTAGGGAGTGGTGTGATATGGGGGGAGAGTTAGCTGCTGTTTCTAGCAGGTTTAGTGACCTCATAGAGGATATGTTTTCTAAATTTAAGACAGTAGGGAGGGGTGTGATATGGGGGAGAGTTAGCTGCTGTTTCTAGCAGGTTTAGTGACCTCGTAGAGGATATTATTGTGTATAGTAAATGAACTGATACTTCTTTCTTCCACGTTCGTTGATAGATGTTTTAAAAAAGATTTATCGGTATTTTTTTTGTTGTTGAATAAATGTATCTGTTGCTTTTAAATAATTGTTGTTTCGTATGAAATGTAATAAGTTCTCTTTGTCATTGAAGTAAATAAATGTTTGACCGTTCCTCACTCAAAAACAAACGTTCTCTCTCTCTCTCTCTCTCTCTCTCTCTCTCTCTCTCTCTCTCTCTCTCTCTCTCTCTCTCTCTCTCTCTCTCTCTCTCTCTCTATCTATCTATCTATCTATCTATCTATCTATCTCTCTCTCTCTCTCTCTCTCTCTCTCTCTCTCTTAAAGTTTGTAAGTTTAATCGTATATAAGAGAAAGTTGCAGCATGTATGTAGTTTTATCGAATTTTAAGGGGAGTAGAGAGAGGGTTCAGATTGTATTAGAGGGGTAAAGCGTCATGTATTTAGTTTTATCGATTATTTCCGTAATTGTGGGTGAGTTTGAATGAAATAAAGAGTCGTTGGCTTAAGTTAGACCATTTACATCATCCTTACAGACTTTGCGTCGAATCGGTTTGAAATTGTGCAAATATATAAATATGGAACATGCACACACACACACACACAACAACAACAACAACGATCTGCCTTTTATAGATAATGATATTTATGTGTGTGTGTATGTGTGTGTATACGTATGTATATATATATATATATATATATATATCATAAAACATGTCTATAGAATCACCAGATAAAATATATACCGTTTCCTCTCCCAATTAGCATAATTAACTATATAAAAAATCAATTAGACCAGGCTATAAGAATAAAGGCTCCTATTAAGAAATCTCCAACAAATAACCGAAAGCAACCCCTTCGCGGTGGTTACGACGGAGCATTTATCGGACATTTCGACAGCATGTATAAAACGACCAGATATACAGTCAACCAAACATAATTAGGAGTAAAATAAATATGTACACATTTCTTCCAAGTTTATTTTACACCTAATTATATTTGGTTGACTGTATATCTGGTCGATTTATACATGCTGTCGAAATGTCCGATAAATGCTCCGTCGTAACCACCGCGAAGGGGTTGCTTTCGGTTATTTGTTGGAGATTTCTTCATAGGAGCCTTTATTCTTATAGCCTGGTTTAATTGATTTTTTATATAGTTAATTATGCTAATTGGGAGAGGAAACGGTATATATTTTATCTGGTGATTCTATAAACATGTTTTATGATATATAGCTCTGATTATTTAATTTATTAATTCTTCATTGAGCCACAACGTGACCCGTTGCAAAACACATATATATCTATGACTTTATATATATATATATATATATATGTAAACCTTTATATATATATATATATATTTATTTATTTATTAAGGTTTGTTGGTTCACCACTGGATAGAACTGGTCATTCCGTATGGTCAACCTCGATGTAATATTATGAAGAGCACTCAACGTAATGCAACTCACCCGTCTTCGTTAGTGTAGTTGGTGGTGCGAGTACGGAGTTAATTATTATAAAATAACAGGAGGCTGGACTGGTGTAAATCCTTGAAAGGTTTATTATATCATGATCATTTTAATGACCGGGTTCAGTATGAATCCGGTGACATCATCAGGTATTCAAAATATAACAAAGGAATATAACAGATAAAATCCATGGGGCTGAAAATCAGAGACAAGAGGACGACCGACTATTTAGCAGCTTCTACCTCGGTCGGCCGCCCTCAATATATATAAATGATGATTATGGAGTATATATTTTATGTTCACTAGTTAATTACTTTTACGAGCATTATTCTGAGATTCATAAACACACAGACATGTACCTATTACTTTAGATGCTCAAAGAGAGTAAAGCCTTGGTTGCGTTCATGGTGAAAGGCGGTTCCTTATCTGTTCGCTTGTAGGCTGGCCACTTGTGTGACATACCAGGTTTGGTGAATCGAATCAGACCGTAAAGAGTCGGAACTAAAAACGCCAAGCATTCTCCCGACACTCTAAATACAATAATAATATTGTGTATAGTGATTGTCATATTTATACTTATCGAACTTCAATTGATTGTCTATTTTTTTGCAAAATCAATATGATGACTTTTTGAGGAAAAGTTGAAAGAAAGTTCGAACAAAAATAAAAATAATTTTATTAGAGAGTATGTATGTATGTATGTATGTATGTATGTATGTATGTATGTATGTATGTATGTATGTATGTATGTATGCATGTATGTATGAATGCATGCACGTATGCATGTATGCCTTTGTCAGGGCATTCTTCTAGGAGAAGGCAACTCAGGAAACTGGGATAACTCCGATATAAAACCTGTGGCTCAGTAGTTACCGATGATGTTGATCTTTTTTTCTTTTCAGGTTATAGCTACTGTCGCTCAGAGAGTGGGATTGGCTCAGTGCACAGTCGTTCCTCACTTTAAAAAATTCTTCACGCACAAGCATTGCACGATAGCATTAATAGATAATTATTAATAATGTTATATCGTGCAATGGCCATACTCGATAACGAGGGGGCAGCCATCATGTATGTATACTCTGGTATCTACTTGTCTATGGTAAGGTCAATAATTATTTCTACTTTTGGCACAAGGCCAGCAATTACCCAGTGCATTACTGGTACTTTATTTTATCGACCCCGTAAGGATGAAAGGCAAAGTTAACCTCAACGGGATTTGAATTCAGATCATACAGGGAGGTAACTCTATGCTTCAAAGCATGGCGTCCGACCCTCTACCGATACTGCCAATCCAAAGGTCAATAATGCTGTTAAAATCCATGCAAAGGTCAATAATGCTGTTAAAATCCATGTAGTACGGAAGTAAAAATGGCATACTCATATATATATATATATATATATATATATATATATATATATATATATATATATATATACATATATATATTCATCAGTTAAGCAAAACAAGACCACAAATTTCACAAGGAAGACATTATTAAAAGATTGTCAACATATTTTAGTTTGATGTAAGGAATGTAGAGAATAATAATAATAATAATATTAATAATAATAATGGGTTTCGTACACACATATACAACACCTGCCTGTATATATATATATATATATATATATATACATATATATATATATATATATATATATATATATATATATATATATATATATACAGGCAGGTGTGCGTATTTTTGTGCAGTGTGTCTGAGTGTGCTTATTCTAACAACTGTTGTATATGTGTGTACGAATCCCATGCAATAATACTCTAGACAACGCTGTGCAGCATATCATCAAAGGAACACCGAAAATATGTAAATATGATATCATCTCTTTCTTCAAAGGCCTCTAATCATTTTATATACCTTCTAGGCTAACTCCATATAGATATGTATGTCTTACTCTTTTTATCTATTAATATTTTCCATCTCTACCCTACAGCATAGCAGATCTTACACAAACATCAGACAATCTACCTTTCACTATCTATCTCTTTATATCCCTTCTCTCTACCTCTCTATATATATCAGACACACACAAATATGCACACACACACACACACACATTAAAAATTTAACTCATACACGCAATTATCGAATTGTATGTGCATACATGTGTGTACTTCAAAAATACATACATCCATACATCCATCCATACATCCATCCATACATCCATCCATCCATCCATACATACATACATACATACATACATACATACATACATACATACATACATGCATGCATGCATACCTACATACATACATACATACATGGTGGCTGCCAACTCGTTTTCAAGTACGGCCACTACTTTATATCCATGTAGGAAAACCCCTCCCGATGCGCTGAACGAGTGTGACTTTTTAGTCCAGCCAGCGACTTGAAAACTCTGGTACAAACACTACACTTGTGACAATTATTGACACATAGTGCTGGGCCCATGGTACCATGTGACGACAAGTGCAGAGAGATCTCCAGATATAAAACAATGCCTGTACCGTGAAGCTTTTATAGTGAGCACAGGCACTGTACAAAGCCAGTCCCACTCTCTTAACCAAGATGATATTTACCAAAAAGAAGAACAAGTCAACATCATACATACATACATACATACATACATACATGGTGGCTGCCAACTCGTTTTCGAGTATGGCCACTACTTTATATCCATGTAGGGAGAAACCCTATTGATGCGCTGAACGAGTGTGACTTTTTAGTCCAGCCTGCAACATGAAAACTCTGGCACAAACACTACACTTGTGACAATTATTGACACATAGTGCTGGGCCCATGGTACCATGTGACGACAAGTGCAGAGAGATCTCCAGATATAAAGCAATGCCTGTGCCGTGAAGCTTTTATAGTGAGTAAAGGCACTGCACAAAGCCAGTCCCACTCTCTTAACCAAGATGATATTTATCAAAAAGAAGAACAAGTCAACATCATTGGATACCATCAGGGTTGCAGGTGTTATATCAGAGTTTTCCTTCTCCTAGAATTCTGCCTTGACAAAGGCTAAGGGGTCATCTCTCCCAGTGATTTGGATGGCCATTGACTCTTAAGAGCTCCTTTGCCCTTTGACAGGTTTTGTTTTTAGTCCTGCAGGATGTCCAAAGTCACCCTCCTCACCAAGAAACCTTGGTGGGGTTGCCAGTTTAGTCGCCAACGACCCGACCATGAGACAGGTTGTACTGGATACATGTTACCAGTAGCACCAACAAAATAAGGGCAACAAGGACAAAAACACATCAAACAGTGACAGATGGAAAACAATGATTGCTTCTTCAGCCATCGAGTGTAAGTTTAAATGCTAGGGTTTTAATGCATACGATGTGACCGAAACTACAACTGCATCAGTAGCTTATATGACTTTGAATACTAGAAAATATCAAAAACGAGAACTCAATGTATAGGTTGCCTTTTGTCTTATTTTGTTTCTCTTTTACTAGCGTCATACCAACAGAAATGTTGATTCCGTTGCGCGGACTAGCCTTAAGTACATGATACTTCCTTTTTCTCCGCGCTAAATCCAGTTGGGCTAGAAGGAAACTGATGAGGTGATTACGAAGTTATAGTTCTTTATTTCTTTTAATTCACATTCTTCACCCTTTCGTCTAGAATTACCGATATCCACTCACTCAATGAATTTACAAAAATCGTTGTAAATATGAACATGCATATCAGAGTGGATACAATACGTTACATAGTGGATAAACAGGTTAGTGTTGGAACATAGAGAATGCTCCGAACTGTACAGGTTTGTTGCTACGTCCTATGTGCAGTTGATGTATTAGCAAAACATCTCACACAGAAACCATGTGTTATTTCCGAATAAAAATATTTAAGAAAGTCCTGGTAGTCAGGACCAACGGGGTGACTTTTCAGCGGAGTTCACTCCTAAATTCTAGCATGGGAACTTGTCCGAGATACCGGCAGAAACCAAACTTAACGCCACTACGGCGGTAGTAGTAGTTCCACACTATGGCAGCATCATGTGACCAACTAAAGAGGAATGTAGTCAAATTCCATCGTGAGAAAAAGCACACAATTGGTGGTTAAATTTAAATGGTTTGAAAAGTGCGCCGTAGCTCTTAACCAAATATTATGTATTCGCCCCTCACTCATTACTTCTCTCTCTCTATATATATATATAAAAATATATATATATATATCACACACACACGCGCTCTCTCTCTATTTCTGCTTCTTTGTTTATTGTTTCTCTCTCTCTCTCTCTCTCTCTCTCTCTCTCTCTCTCTCTCTCTCTCTCTCTCTCTCTCTCTCTCTCTCTCTCTCTCTCTCTCTCACACACCACACACACACACACACACCACATACTAGTACGCAGTGTAGAAAAACTATCAGTGTCCCATATCAAATATAAGATATTGCAATCAAAAGCGTTTGACGACAAACTTCATCTGTTAAACAATTGATATTGCTTTGTAATTTGTAACGAAGATAAAACCCAAAACGACGAAGTCAGCGCCATCTCTTATAGCGTCGCGTGACGCGCCATATTGCTGTGGTGCATTTACATCAAAGCGAAAACTTGAATTATATTTTTGAAAATAACTATGGTACTTTTATATACATTTCTTTTAAGACATTGGCATTTCTTTTTAATAGACACGAAAAGAAAAATGGGTGAATACATAGATGTATGTGCGGATGTATTTATGCGTGTGCGTATATATATATACACACACACACACACACACACACACACACATATATATATATATATATATATATATATATATATATATATATATATAGCTACATATAGAAAGAAATGGATCTCCATCGGTTTCGACGATGAGTGTTCCAGTTGTTCAATCAGTGACTGAGCATTCTATAGACAAATATACCCATAGTATAATTCTCGGGGAGATTCAGTGTGACACAGTATGTAACAAGACTGGCCTTTTGACTTACACGTACAGTTTATCAGTTGGGCTTCTTAACAGTTTCTGTCTACCCAGTTTCACTCCCAAGGCTTGTGTTAACTCGAGGCTATGGTAAATGACACTTGCCCAAGATGTCATAAGGTGGGACTGAACCCGATATCTGATGATTGTAAAGTGTACTTCTTAACCATTCGAATTTGCTGCATCCACACATACATACGTACGTACATGCATATATACACAGGCATACATAAATGCACACACACACACACACACACATACATTCGTATAAGAACTATTTCAGGATTGTACTTTAGAGGCCAAAGAAAATTCTATGAGCTATTTATTTATATATTTACTTTTTATTCGTACTTAAATAGACATTTCTTTAGGATGGTCACCCCTAGCAAATCATTTGCATTATTCATGTCTAATAAGGGGACAGACATTTCAATGATCCAGATGTTCTTTACAGAATCCCTGGATTACTAATTGGGGTTCTCTACAATCCTTGAGCTTGGTACTATTGCAGCTCCTTCATTCCTTGTATCTGTGAAAGGAAATGTTCCATGCTGACCTTTCCATCTACAGCTATATAATCAGCTGTGGCTGGCATTTGAGAAGTAGGTTGTCTGTTTGGAGTACTTGATGAAATTGCTACAGTCAAACTCTTGCCATGAAATGTTTTAAAGTCATCAAAAGTACAGGTGTAGTGATTCACATTGTTAGCAAAACATTGCATGAATATTTTTGTCGTTATCTGTGACTAGTTCTCTAGTAGAACAGCTCTACCTATTATGAAGGTTAGTTGTGATATAAGCAGGCTTCTGCCAGACGAATAAGCAACCACAGACCAACAGCGGTAAGCTACTAGGGGAGATGGAATAAAACCTTAATCTTCAATGGACTGAGAAATGTACCAAATTGGTGACCGGGCGCAAATAAGACCACCAAAACTTGCAGTATGATAGATAAGACCACCAAAAGTTGCAGTATGATAGATAAGACCACAAAACTTGCAGTATGATAGATAAGACCACCAAAACTTGCAGTATGATAGATAAGACCACCAAAACTTGCAGTATGATAGATAAGACCACCAAAACTTGCAGTATGATAGATAAGACCACCAAAAGTTGCAGTATGATAGATAAGACCACCAAAACTTGCAGTATGATAGATAAGACCACCAAAACTTGCAGTATGATAGATAAGACCACCAAAACTTGCAGTATGATAGATAAGACCACCAAAAGTTGCAGTATGATAGATAAGACCACCAAAACTTGCAGTATGATAGATAAGACCACCAAAACTTGCAGTATGATAAATAAGACCACCAAAACTTGCAGTATGATAGATAAGACCACCAAAACTTGCAGTATGATAGATAAGACCACCAAAACTTGCAGTATGATAAATAAGACCACCAAAACTTGCAGTATGATAGATAAGACCACCAAAACTTGCAGTATGATAGATAAGACCACCAAAACTTGCAGTATGATAGATAAGACCACCAAAACTTGCAGTATGATAAATAAGACCACCAAAACTTGCAGTATGATAGATAAGACCACCAAAACTTGCAGTATGATAGATAAGACCACCAAAACTTGCAGTATGATAGATAAGACCACCAAAAGTTGCAGTATGATAGATAAGACCACCAAAAGTTGCAGTATGATAGATACGAAAGCATCCAAACCGTATCGTTCTTCGCGTAAGTTAACAAGGGACGTCAGTTAAGATGATTTTTTTAACATCATAAATGGATTCATTAACGTCATATTAGTCAAATGATAAAGAGCTTAAGAAGTTATGAACGGAACAACGCAACATGGTGCTGTGGTCATCTTGGACGCCATATTAATTTGGTATTGTAGCACTAGTCGGAGTTTATTAGCCTTTTAGTATGTCATTTAGTAACCCATCCTACACTCGCTGGTGAAGGAATAAATTTTATTGCAACTAATGAAAGTTGACGTTAACCTTGAAGAAATGCATTTAATATGGTTCTATCGCTTCTGATACTCCATCGCCACAATAATAATGATTATATATATATTATTTTTTTTTTTTAATATATATATTCATTAAATTACTTTCAGAATAGATAAAGCGAGAAAGAGCGAGAAAGAGCGCGAGATGATGAATTAGATAGGAGAGAGAGAGAGAGAGAGAGAGAGAGAGAGAGAGAGAGAGAGAGAGAGAGAGAGAGAGAGAGAGAGAGAGAGAGAGAGAGAGAGAGAGAGAGAGAGAGAGAGAGAGAGATTGATTGATAGATAGATTTATTTCTTTATTTGCCTCAAGGGCGCACAAGAAAAGGGGACAATACAAAGACACATGCCGGGATTTTACATACAGTCGTGTAAAAATATTATTAAAATAAACAAATTTAATAAAGGGAAGGCGTTACAATAATACCCCGTCGATAGAACAACCCTGATAGATAGATAGATAGATAGATAGATAGATAGATAGATAGATAGATAGATAGATAGATAGATAGATAGATAGGGGGGAGACAGGCAGACAGAGAGAGACAGAGAGACAGGCAGACGGATAGACAGACGCACTCACAGAGAAAGGTTGAAAACATGCAATGATGTAAAAATAAAAATAAGGAACAAACGGATATTGCTTGTAGGGAAGTTGAACATACAAAAATAAAAAGGATGTTGACTTTATTTAACTGTCTGCCTCGTTCACCTCGTTTGTTTGTTTTAATATCACTTAATTATCTTTTGAGAAACTTTGCCCGATTGAAATACAATCAGCTCAATTTTAGTTTGTCACTTTGTATCTATGTCAGGCTGTAATCTTAAGTAATATAATTATAGTGTATAATGTCCTCTTGATAAGATAGTTTTTAACGATAACGTTGCTTGAATAAAAAAATATTTAAATAACACTAATTACTTATTGTAATTGTTTAGTTGTAACTTTCACTTTACCTTTAAAAGACACACACACACACACACTCACACACACACACACACACACACACACACACACACACACACACACACACACACACACACAAACACACGCACATACACACACACACACACAAAGACACACACACACACACACACACACACACAAAGACACACACACACACAAATACATACATACACACACACACACACACACACACACACACAAAGACACACACACACACACATACATACACACACACACACACACACACAAAGACACACACACACACACATACATACACACACACACACACACACACACAAAGACACACACACACATACATACACACACACGCACACACACACACAAAGACACACACACACACACACACACACACACACACACACACAACACGCACACCACACACACACACACAAATACACACACACATTCGTTTTCTGATTATCACGTGTGTGCACACACAGACAGAGTGGAAACATCTATGAGGTCTCTTGACCAGCTAGAAGTAGAAGCTAAATCTTTCTTCGGATATAACTTTACTATCTTAAGAAAAGGAAGGTCACTCAAAACTGATCAACACCTTTCTTTGATCATGGGTGTGCGCTCGGTCGGAGCTGACTTGGGATCTAAAAAAATATTACACAAAGAGGGAGAGAGAAGCGGGAAGAGATATATATGGAGAAAGGGAAGAGATATATATGGAGAAAGGGAAGAGAGGGGAGGGGAGAGATAGAGAAATGGAAGAGAGAGAGGGGGAAAGAAAGGGAAGAAGGGGAGAGAGAGAGAATTAAATGTTAGGTTCTCGAATCATAGATCGTGACTTCGCATTCCTTACACATTGTCTGGTTTGTTGACACTACGTAACTCTAGTTGATTCTGTAGTTTGCCTTATTAAAACTAGGTGTCAGATCACCTTTTTCTTATCTAAC
>OZ024746.1:85631682-85634182 GCA_964016885.1 Eledone cirrhosa | reverse complement strand
ACACACGCACGCACACACACGCGCGCACACACATATATACACACATATATATATATATATATATATCAAGGTGCGTACTAATCAAGGGCACATTGTGTATCGATTTAGATTAAAGTATTCAAAGTATGATTGCTATATGTAAACATACTTAATTGAAACTGTAAGTCCAAGTTCGATGACTGGTCAGATAATACAGTACCACTTAATAGAACTAATTTAAAGTGATTTGCAGAGAAAACTATATTAAAAATAAAAGAAGATAAATAGATAAAGAAATAAAGATGGTAAGGGTGTTAGTGGTGATGATGGTAATGAAAATAAAAGTGACCATAAAAGTGACCATAAATGGTTATAGCGATAAAGAAGACTTTGATTGGACAGCGGCCATGTTTAGGAATCGCCTTAAATGTTTTTAATCAATCATATCGACGATGGTACTTCTGGGATTTATACACAACTTTACCTATTGAGTACGCTGAGATGTAACCGGTACTAGCAGGGAAACCTTATCCTAGTCCCGTTAACCTTTTATTATAGTGTGTTTATGTGTGTGTGTGTGTGTGTGTGTGTGTGTGTGTGTGTGTGTGTGTGTGTGTGTGTGTGTGTGTGTGTGTGTGTGTGGTGCCAAGAGTTTCCAAAGAAATAAATCAAGGAAAAATGTGCCTGTAATGTACAGAGCCAAAATATATGAATAAGATCTCAACACAAATGCATGCTACCTAAGGTTTCAAACTTCAACCAGTATAGGTACCATGCATTTGTGTTGAGATCTTATTCATATAATATACATATATATATTAAAATAACAGATTAAAGTTTAAGCAAAGAATCGCTGCATTTACCCTTAACGGGATCTTCTGAAACTCTTCGGACTTTAAATATTTATATATATATATATATATATATATATATATATATATATATATATATATAATCCTTATCGAGCCCTATTCGGATTTTAGTCTTCACATTTATTATTATTACTATATATATATATATATATATACTACTGGAGCCCTGAGAAAGCCACACCAACTTCCAGCCCGGAGCATATCAATGATTCGAATCAACAGAAGTAAGGTATATTTCATCTTTGTGTTTTTCGGTTTTTTTTCTGTTCAAGCTCTAGCTGTCTGATGAGGTCATAACTGTTGTATAAAAGTTATCACCGAAATATATATAACAGCGACTATGAATAAACGAAGTTAATGTTAACCTCTTGGCTTATAATTCTTGTTTATATATATATATATATATATATATATATATATATATATATATATATATATATATATATATATATATATATATATATATGGAGTTTGTGTGTGTGTTTGTGTGTAAAAGTGTAAAGTGTTGTTTTGTTTTGCTTTTCATACTTTACTCTGTGTACCAGTTTTCACAAAACAATCATAATCACAAAGCTTAACAACAACACTTACTCTCTTTTCTCAACGTTATTGAACTGTGAACTTGTAGTATGCAACCTACCATAATGATAACATGTTATATGGTTATTTTTCTGATTGTTTATCTTCATGTCATCTCGTCCTATTTTCAGATATTGTATCTTGGACTACGTTATACAATATGCCTTTCCTTTTTTTAAATATTAGGCTGTGATTTAAGGATGACTTGATTGCTGTTTCTTGTAGGTCAAGAAACCAGACTGATGCCTCCTAGTTTGTATTCGTTTTGCATAGAAGGTATGTTCGAGGTTAGATGGTATTATCTGCTTCCGGAACTCAAAAACCCAAATATTTATTCTGTGTTTATGTATTCTATTGTGGGTATATTGTTTATATATATATTTATATATATATATATATATATATACACACTTACACAAACATACACACATGCCTAAGGCATATTTTGAACATTAAGTGGTAGTTACTTACACCTGCACCGTTGTGTTGTTCTGCGGCGATCTAATACAACCAACAGAGAAAAACTGTTAGATGCCCTGCCCAACTGCTTATTCAAAACCAAGTCACATTCAGGACTAGCCGAGAGTCTTGCGTGTCTTATATCTGTAAAAGGGTATGTAGGGGTGAGGCATTCGCGGACCCATGTCGTTCAGCACAGCGTTGAAGTGATAGTCTTCTTCTGTATAGAAGTGGCAGTTATCATATATATATATATATATATATATAATGTATATTCATTCTGTCATTACTAGTACAGAGGTCCGACGAGCTTTTGATTCCAGAGTCGGACCAGATCGATACAGATCGAATCTTGAGCTAATCAGAAGCGAAACGCACGTCACCAACCAATAAACGTAATGAAGGAGTAACCATATGTCCTTGTATTATTATATTACACTCTGTCTAGCTCTACACCTCGATACTGACGCGAACCTACAGTAGCTCTGTGTTACATTCCCTGGATATATATATATATATATATATATATATATATATATATGATACACATATAAAATACCAGAAAATACGAATTTCCTTGTAAATTGAAAAATATGATGCCTACATATCTA
>OZ024746.1:85606682-85626682 GCA_964016885.1 Eledone cirrhosa | reverse complement strand
ACACACTCACATAGATCTTCCACAAGCAATATCACTTGACAGGTTCCAAATCAAGGAGAACTGATCTCGTCTTTAATTTCTTTCAGTAAGGATACGGAGATGCCATTTTTTTTTTTTTAAGTGTCAGGCATTTTCTTCTGTGCCGTTTCAAATCAGGCTACAACTGAGGAATTCTGTTATTAACTTCTAAATGATTGATGCTACAAATATTTACATGACAAGCTTAAAATGCTAACCGTAATTATAGTTTTATTTTGCTTCAAGAAAAAACATTGAGAATTTGTTGCGATTTTTAGTTTATTACAGTTTCCCTTTTATAACTGAAATAGATGCGGTATCGTATTTTAGGTCGCACCCAACTCTTATGTGTCTTGAGCAGAGTCCACTCTGATGCAAACATTTTGGACCAGGTCTCCAGTTCGATACTACTTCATTTCCTCCTTCCTAAAAAAAATCAAAGTCCTATTGATATGAGTTATTTTTCTTTCACTAAATTTGAAAATTGTGGATCAGTTAACCAGGATTTAAAAACAAAATATCATGCTTTGACCCTTTAATTATCGTATAAATAGTTATCATCAAGATTTATATGATATTTTTTTTATATTTAGCTTGATCAGACTTCAGTCAAGCTTGAATATAAAGTTGGGAGGTGCTAAAAATACTGAGATTTCCAGTCGAAAGCTGATAAAGAGAATGTACAAAGGTGTAGGCTGTACAAGCTATACTTTGCTGAAACATAGCAAAGAAAATGAATATACTTATATGTTTACTTTACTATAAATACTAAGTTCTTCCTCTGTTAATTGCTGAGATGAATAGACCATAACTATATCATCATCCTCATCATTGTCGTTTTAACTTCACTTTCCCTGCTAGCAAGAGTTGGATGGATCCATAGTCAGTACTCAAGCGAAGTAACTGATCTCCCAAACAAGCCAGGGATTTGTGTCTCACTTATGTATGGTTTTATGTTCCATGCGTCCTGGCCATTTGGGGTTCTTTACATTTCTTTATGCAGCTGCCATCTTCTGTGCACATAACATGGCCATACCAACAGTCTTCTCTCTTGCACAATATATATATATACACTATATGTGTACCTGATTCTCAGGAATGGATCTATCTATGGAAGTACAGCATACTCATTATATGAGTACAACAATATTCTAACACCTAAGAGTATGGCTTTAAACTTGTATTTAAATCTACATATCAAGGAAGATGAAAAAAACTTACCTCTTAATTTTAAATCTTTAATTCTTATTACTTCTTTTTAATTGTAATACTCAACATTTGGTAAGATGAATTTTACTAATACATCGAAACTGGTAATACTTTATATACATTATAAAACTCTTTTTTAAAAGAATTGTCCTTCTCACTTTCTCAATAATGTCACTTTGACGAATCAAAGGGAAAAAAAGAAAAAGACCCAAAAATATATTTTCCGCACTATTTCCAACTTCACCTTTTCTCTCTCTCTCTCTCTTTATATGTATATATATATAAATATATATGTATGTATACAATGCTAGTTTTGTTTCTCAATTGATATATCCTATATTGTTTACAAATATATATTTCAGATGCTCTCAACAGACGTTTATTGAGCTTTTTACTGAGAAACATTATCAATATACATTTTATATGTATTGATTAAACCTAAAATTAACATACATATCATCATCACCGTTTTACACCCATTCTTCCACACTAGCATGAGTTAGAACAGTTGTCCTGTTGTGGGCAATGCCAGGTCAGGTGACCATGTCTTGTACATACAGAACTAATTTTGGCTTGATTTTTACAGCTGGATGCCCTTCCTAACACCAACCTCACTTACCGTGAGTACTGAGTACTTTTTACTGTGGCACCTACACAATCACTTTACAGTGTGGACTGGGTGCTTTTTAATTGACACCTACGGGATCATCATGAGCTTCCCAGTGGACCTGCTTTGCCTGGCCTTCTGTCTCTTGGTCTCTGGATCATAACAGTAGACCCAGCTCTCATCACAGGTTACCAGGTTTGATTTCCACAGTACAGAACCATAGGCAACTGTCTTCTCTATAACCTTGAGTGTGAGTGAAATTTGGTAGACCAAAACAACTGTATGAAAGCCTATCAATAGGATTGTTCTTAGATGGTAGACTTAATTTAGCGTCCAATTTAACACCACCACCAGCTTTGTTACAAGCATTGAGGCCTGGATTTTGGTCTGAGAATAACTTCTCATCTTCCTAAAATCTTGAAAGCATTGAAACGAGTTACATGAACTGCTTTACCTCTCCTCACTAAAGCATTAAAAAAATTAATAAGAAAAAACCCAATTTTTTGTTCTCCATATAATTTATTTCTTCATAGAAGAAGCCAGATATACACCATCATCTTGTAAATGGAAACAACTGCCTGGCTACAAACCTTGACAATCATTTGCATGCAGTGTTATGGGAAATTTTTCCCTTCTCTCTCTACCAATAAAAAAAAAAAAGAAAAATTATTTTTAACATAGGCATGAAGCCAGAAATGTTGGAAGAGGAGTACAGTCAATTTAATCAACTCCAGTCTAGTACTTTATTTTATCAACCTCAGGAAAGATGAAAGGTAAAGTGAACCTCGATGAGACTTGAACTCGGGTCAGAAGGCATTTTGTCCAATGTATTATCAATTCTGATATTCACTGCAGACCTCCTTGCATCCATAATAATGATAAACATCAGTTTCAGTTTAACAATATGCTCTCTAATGCTTGGCTTTTCAGTTGTGACTGAGCAATGTCATGCAAAGCCTGCTGAGTTTGATCCAAGAGTAGTTCCCCTTTATGCACCACTTCTTCCAGTTTATGTGCAGCATCTTGGTTTTCTATCTCCAGTTTCTTTAAGCTGGCCAGCTGTAACAACACAATAAATATATATAACAAAATAGCAGTAAATAAAGTAACAATATGTTAGGATCGTCATTTTGCATATGTTTGATAATAGGAAAAACTAGTAAAAGTTTAGTGAACATGCCTGTAGCTTTTGAGTGAGCCAACCTATGATCAAAAGCATTCTACTTATGACCATCCTGTCTTTTGCTCGCACATAGCATTTCTAAGACTGCATTATCCAATGTTTCTGTCTCTTCAAGACAATAAGGTGTAATTTGGAGGAGATTTAGCTACTATTTCTAGCAGGTTGTGTGACTATGTAGAGGCCTCCTCTTACAACTATTCAGCTATACTGTGTCCACATTTAATAAGTTTTCCTTGCTCTGATGGATCCCAGGGTTTGGGCCCCACTGAATAGTGCCTTGAATAAATGTCTTCTACCATAGTGTTAAATGTACCCAAACCTTGTGAGTACATCTGGGGTAAATAAATTGTATAGATACCTATCATATGGAATGCACCTGTAATTCAAAAAGGGTCATCCTTGTGACATTGTCATGCATTGATTAACCTGTTGACTGCCATGTATATTTTACACAGCTGGGTTTTTTTCAGTAAAATGACTTTTTTTAAACAAACACTTATTAACAACACAAGGTTTCAACATCATTCAAACTATATAGAAAAGCAGAAAAACATCAAGAATGATGAACGTCAAATCAATAAACTAGTAACATCATCTAGCTTTGAAGGTGTGAACTGTTGGAAACGAGTTCAAACATATTAGGACGAGTTATCTTATCCGTGGCACTGGAATGCATATACATTAGAACGAGTTATCTCATCTACGGCACTGAAGAGGTTAAACTTAGGGATTATATTCAGTGTAGAAATGTTTCTAGAATACTAAACCACTAACACTATAACTCAATAGAACATTTCCATTGACTGAACTGGAATATTCATCAGTGAAACCTATGGACTTTTACAGAAACAGTTATGTGTGTTGATGGTTGAGAGGTAACATTATGACAGTTGAATAAAATACATTTTATAAAATTTATACTTTCCTTCTCATTTAGCTCCAACTCAACCCTGAATGAGCAGACCAATGATCACAAGTATACCAACTTTATCTTTTTAAGAGCATGGCTACAGTCTCACATACTATTTAATTATTTAAGACAGTGGAGTGTTATTTGAGGAAGATTTGGTTGCTATTTACACTGGGTCAAGCAACCATGTAGAGGCTCCTTTGTTAGCTAGTTTATATTATGTTGTTGTTTAGCCTCAAATCAGCCCTAATTGAGCAGACCTGCAGTCAAAGACCATCTCACTATGCTTTCTTTTTTATCGTAAAGCATACACCCATCAACTCAGTCCACCCTGTAAGGTGGTCATGCTGGTGACAAAACAAAAGCCTCTAGTCCAACATGTAAGGTGTTCATGTTGGTGTTGTGACAAAAAGGCACCTAGTCCTCCCTGTAAGATGACATAGCTAAAGAGTACCTAGCCCTCCTTCCAAGGTGGTCAAGCTGGTGACATGACAAATAAGCATCCAGTCCATCCTGTAATGTGGTAATATTGGTGACATGGCAGGAGGAACCCAATTCACCCTGTAGACAGTGTAAAGGGAGGTACAGCACATCAGATTGTATTGTTTGATCTGCATTCAAATTATGACTGTCTAAATTATTTGAACTTACTTGCAATTCCATATATGATTCTTCACTGGGTAGAGAATCAATCACAACATCTATATCTTTGGCAGTTCTGGCAATAAGCTTGGAGAAGAGGACAGCATAATCTAGTAAATAGACAATATTTAGAGTTATTACAATCACTATAATAATATAAAATTTGCTTTTGGTCTGGTCAAATAATTCAAATTAATATTTTAGGATATAAATGTACTGATGATGGAAGGAAATATTGACAATGGCTAGTTACATTCAAAGTTGGACTGTGTTGTTTAGTGACAGGTAAACCTTGATTGAGCAAAAAATGGGATCAAAAGCATTTAATTCAATATACTTCAGTTCATGTAGTTATTAGCAATAAATTCTCTAACAGGAAATGATCCTCTGCAATGGACTATTGTCCTACCCAAGGAAAGATTTATCTTTCATTCAACGAATGGAGTGAAACTGAAGCTAACCACTGACTCTTAATAGGTATCACTATGAATTTTTGAAAATATTTAAATCTAACTTCTATTCTACACTCTACTTTTTCTTGGAAAGCATCCAAAAAGAAACATCTTGATACCTCATTTGTGAAATTTGGATGAACATTTTAGGAAATATGACAATTTGAATGGTTAGCAAATTGGTTGGAATTTTGCCAAATTAGGCCTAAATAAAAAATTAGCCATATTTGTAATGTTATATCTTTGAAACTGAGGTGATAATCATCTTCAAATTACACAAATTAAAGTGTCCATGAGATAGCAGTTGCTTCTTTTTTTTTTTTCAAGCTCTTGAAAATGAAACATTTTTTGGCAATTCAAAAAAAATATTTATGTAAAACCTATTGTGCTGTAACAAACATCTGATTTTGAAACATAAGAATACGCTTTTCATGTGTTTTCAGACCTAGCTAAATCCAAAAGTACAAGCCACAGGAACTTGAGTTTTGGCATACTTGTAGTAATAGGAGTAGAATTAAATAAATCCTGAGATTTTGGGACAGAATACCATTACAATAAAATTTTAATGGACTACTAAAAATGGCTATAATTAAATTACAGTGATTAAATCTCACTGTAAGCTTTTCATGCATTTTCAAACATGCCTATATTGCAATCCGTTATCTGTAGGAGGCTCAGTTTTGATACACTGGCACGGGGTATAAAACTGAATCCTCCCTGTAAGTTTAGAGTTTTACAATACATTTAATAGGTTCCCTATAGAGCTCCATGGAAAAAAATGTATTTTGACACAAAATGATCGCGCAAAACGTGGGTTTTAGCATGGTCAAGCTGTACTTGTTGCCCCTTCTAAAGAGCTCTACTGTGACACCTACTCTTAAAAGATATTTACACTTATTTTTAGTTATATTCCTAAGGGGAATTTTCTTGAAAACTGGAATGACTCCTGTAAAACTATGTTAAAAACTATATCAACTCACCTTCCTGTGGGGCTTCAGCAGGTGATTTATTACCAGGTCTTTCAAAACCAGGAAATGGACTTGATGGAGCACATTGCTGGAGAATACCAATGCTGTTGCAGAAATGATCTGCAAGCTGAAAAGGGAAAGTTCACATGTCAATTATGTAAATATATATATATAGGAAGGGAAGACTTTGAATGTAGAAGATGCACAGGGGTAACCGAGGGGAAGAGAGCCTGTAATGTAAACCTATTCCAGTCATAGGAAGGTTGATAGTTTTTGCTATCTAGGTAACATAATTAGCAATGGAGGAAGGTGCTCTGAGAGCATAATAGCTAGAATAAGGGTAGGATGGAAAAAGTTTAGAGAGCTACTGTTGATCACAGGTTTCCCCCTATGTACAAAAGGACGACTGTATGATGCCTGTGTGCAAAGTATGATGCTGCATGGTAGTGAAACATGAGCTGTGACTGCAGAGGACATGCATAGACAGGAGAGAAATGAAGTAACAATGATTCGTTGAATGTGTAATGTAAGTGTATTATGTCGTCCATTGTACCAATCCTTTATTGTTATTAAAGCAAGTAGTAGATGGTCAAAATGGTTTCTCATATATTCCTCTTTATATACAGTTCTACCTTGTTGACTTTGCCTTCATCCTTTCAGAATAGTCATCATTTTAAATAGGCTTTCCACGTTGGCAATAGTTAGAAGGATCAATAGGTCCAAGTCAGTTATTATTTGTAGGTATAACTCTCCTTGGCAAGGTTTCTAAAGCTAGATGATCTTAACATTAACTATTTTACAGAGTGAAGTGAGTGCATTTTATAGTGGCACCAACTCTATAGAGAATGATTTGTACCTTACAAAACTGAAGAGTTGTCTGTATTTTCGATAACATTTATATCAATCCAGTACAAAGATCGATTAAATCAACTAGCCTTCTTCCCTGAAGACTGTTACGCTGCGCCCATGTTAGTAATCAATAGCTTTCATCAATATCGTTAGTCTAAAAAGAGGATTGCTTCCCTTAATACACTAGAATGGGGTTCTTTTTTTTATTTTACGCAAGACTCTTATTTAAATTTCCATTTTTTGTTCATATAGTCTTCGATATTACCATGTACAAGTGGCTCAATTCTGGTTGGATTTTCCTGATTTTTTTTTCATTTTTTATTGGAAAATAAAAACGAATGTATCGAGGCCAGTCCTGGTCGAAGGGATTCCATTCATAACAATCCCGACGTTGTAGGGGTGTGTTATCTAATGTGTCATTCTTTGACGGGGTGGAGACTGATTTGAGAAAAATGTTATTATTTCTAGCTTGTCAAACGATTGCGTAACGGTTCCCCCGTTGTCTCGACATGAATTATAGCAAATAGCTGAAAGTGTTCGGTTTATTTACAAAAAGAGCGTAAAACATGGACATTTTATTTCCCCTAAACTATTCACAGACTTCTAAAAGAAGTGTTTCGAAAATTACTAAAAGGCGACGGAATGGAAATGAAAGTCGGCGGCGAATTTCTCACTCTCCTTCAATTCGCAAACGGCATAGTTTTCATAGTATATCCGACCTAACTTCAAATTATGTTAGAACAACTGAATATAGAAAACAAGACATAAGAATGACACGGAAATAATAATAATAATAATGGTTTCTACTAAAGGCACAAGGCCAGCAATTTGGGGGAGGGGAAAGTCGATTAAATCGACTCCAGTGCGTTATTGGTACTTTATTGATAATGATTGTTTCTACTTTGGGCATAAGGCTAGCAATACTGGGAGAGGGGAAAGCTAACCTCAGCGGGATTTGAACTCAGAGTTATGGCCTTTTACGTTCTATGTCGCAAAGCATAATGTCTGACGCTCTACCGATTCTGTCAATCCAATATATTGATAGATGACGTTCCTGATATCAAAGTTGAAGGAATAATTATTCAAATAATAATCATTAGGTTAACTTATAACACGACCAGGTAGAGAAAATGGAAAAACAAAAACGTAAACTATTTGGGGATTTAAAAAAGGCATGCATTGGAGAAGTAAATTCTACTTTTAACCCTTTTAATACCGAACCACCCCTAGTACTATAATACAAAACTGTTTGTTTTAATGTATTTATATTTATCTTAAAGCCTTCTATAATAATCTTATGAAAGAGCCATCTAAGTTATGTTCCAAATACCAGCTTAATAAGGAGAAAGTTAGATCTCTCAAAATGTTTGATTATTTCTTAACTGAAAATCATAAGTAGTACCTATCATTTTAAAAAATGGCAATGAAAGAGTTAAAAATAAAATGCCAGTACGGCTTAAAAGTCTAGTTTACAGCTGAAGCGTTATTCCAACAATTTCTTATCGTAAAGAAACACGGAACCTGACAAAAACACCTAAACAAAAATAAGCTTATGAATAACTCAACATGTTCACGAATACATTGTGTTTGGAATATCGCGAAAAGACTATAAAACATCAGAATGGATCCGAAAACAAATAAAATTAAAAGACATTGTGATGTTCATAAATTCAGTGAAATGGAGTTGGCTGGACACGTCCGGAGGAAAAATAAGGAAGGCTTTTAGCCAGATATAGGAGAGAGGTAGTTGATTATATTGATTGATAAGAAGGAATGCTGTGTTGAAAACATATACAATCTGGGGTATTATTGTTATACGTATGGAATATATTTAACATTGGATGCAACAAAATTAATAATTCAATAAAATATTAAGTAAAATACTCACTTGATTCACAACATCTTGGAGTTGAGTGAGTCGGTCGGCCATGTTTACTTTGTTCTAACAGCTAGCAACTATTTGATAACATCTTTTTCGAATTAAATAATTCATCATGCAAATAATAGTATTTTAAAATGTATATAATACGTAACTTTTTTATTGATATAAAATAGATATCTATTTATAACATTAACAAGTAAATAAATATAATTACTGTAACAAGGGTACGTAGCGGGCTAAAGTTCAAGGTTTCGTATCCCACTACGAACATTTTATATTGTTTATTTAAATGTTTCTGGTGTAAAACTTATAATATAATTGATTATATTCACTAAAGTGATAAATAATAATAAATTAAACAATTTCTATTGGTAATAATTTTTAAAATGTCAGATAATTTGCTGGAAAAATATTGTTATGTTGATAGATAAAATCCTTGTAATGCTTTAAGTATGATGTGCTCAATTTAATTATAATTACTGCTAGCATATATAGTGTGTATATTTATATATGCACATAGATATAATACGTAAATTGACAATATGCACATAAACTGAACAAAGACTGTGTTACACTTACTTCTGTAATCAGTAAAGTAATCCATGATGCATTTTAAAAAAAGGCGATAATGGAGATGGAAAAGCGATGAAACTGTTGACGGAAAATGTTTATGAATCTTTACTTGAGAATGTCGATGGGAAGCTTCAAGCAGTGAATTTGAAAATAGATGCTGCTGGTATGAATGAATGAATTACATTTACCAATATGAAGAGTTGACCTTCGCTATATTGTTGTTTGACTGTATTCACATATAGACTTCTTAAGTTTTTGTCCCTTTTCTAGCAGTTAAAAAGAAACTGAAATGCATTTCAACTAAAAGAGAGTGGTAGCTGTTTCACATCACTGTAGAATTTCTTTGTAGACACAGTTGTCAGCAAACAGACCCCTTTCATTTAATATTTTTATAACTCGTGATAATGCAACATACACATGACCATGTGAGAATAATTGTGTTGGTAGAAATACACCTATATTTTCAAATGTCTGCCCTTGTGCCTTGTTGCATGTAAGGGAAAAGGCTAGTTTGACAGGAAATTGCTTGCGAGTAAAGGTGAAAGGGAACTCAAGCTCTTGAGATACATGTGGTATCCTTGGGATTAGCAACCTTGTTCCAGCATTGGGACCCAATGCTACTTCAGCTTCAATTACATGATTATGTAAACTGGTGATGATGTAGCGTGTACCATTGAAATGCCCATTTAGAGGATCCAGATTTCTCAGGAGCATGATGCAACTGCATTTCTTCAGTTTAAGTATGTGCGTTGGGAAGCCTGATGGGGTAAGTTTGTTGATGAACTCAATTGGATATTGCAGTTCATTATCTACTGTATCAGAGCTTCTGTAGATTATTTCATGATGAGGGAACTTGTTGACCATGAACTCATTTACCAATCTTGCTGCATCATTTGTTGGAGTGATAATGGCTCTATTTGCAAGCCATAGTGGGTTTGTGTAGTTTCCTGGAAGATTTGTATACACAAAATCCCACAGTCCAGACATATTACCATATTCCAGACAAAGTTCATTTGGCAGAAGAATTGTGAATGCACCTACAGTTGGAACAATTGGAATGTTACCATTTCCCATATCAAGAAGGTAGTTTGCAAACTGTCTTTCATCAGAATCCTCTGCATTAATTAACCGTTGATTGGTTGTCATCCCCATCGTTTCCACATAGTCCCAGAGATAGGATCTCTTGATGGTTGCCTCAACTATTTGTGGTCTAGAACCATGATGTAGAATTTGCTTCCAGTTACCAGATAGTAATACTGTTAGACCACCAAATGGCTTTTTGGAATCTCGAACATCTTTGAAGCTCCTGTCAAGGCATTCAAAGATATGCTTGTCCCATACCTATCTCATCAATGATTAGCAGGTCAGCTTGCTGCATAAGTTTACCTGTGTCATCCCTCTTTGTGAAGAAGCAAGTTGATTCAGCAGTCACATTGAGAGGAATCTTGCACTTGGAATGAAGAGTTCTACCTTTGTGAAGCAAAGTGGCTGCTATTCCAGATATGGCAGTGGCAAGTGCAATTTTTTTTTTTTTAGATTGGAGGTAATCCAATTGGATGTTTATGACATAGGCCTTTCCTGTACTTGCACTTGCATTCAAGCAGAAAATTCTGCCTTCATTTTCATTTACAGAAGTGATTACTTTGTGAAAAATAACCAGTTGCTCAGAAGTTCATTTATGTTTGCTTGCAGTTGGAATGTATTGAAATCAGTTTCTGCCATAAGAACCCTGTTGATTTCTGGTATGGCAACAATAGTTGGGTCTGACCGAGGATCCATAGTTGGCATGAATGTCCAAGCCATCATGTTGAAGTCTTTGTTGGATCTTCTGTAGAACAATCTGCATGGTTTGCATTGACATGACTTGCTCATGACATTCATGCATGATATCCTCTGCAAGACAATTCTTCCATTTCTCCCAGAACTGCAGAGGGTCATTTTGCATGCTGTACAATAAAATGGTGCGGAAGATCTCTCGCAGCTGAGGACCAAGCGTAATGGATGAGGCCTCTTCCATAGCTTTGTCTTTTTCTCCATCTTCATCTAACAGACCAAGTTTCCTGCATGCTTCTTGGAATATTGGAAATTCAACTCCTTCAATTGTCCTCAAATCTTTGTATGAAGTTGACCTAGTCTTGTGATGTAGGATCATCCTGAAGTAATATAATTCAGATCGATGTCTACTGAGAGATACTGTTGGAATGCGTCCAAGAGATTCAATCATAAATTATTGATCACCATCCAGATGTCTCTTTTTTCTTTTTTGACACTTTTTGTTTGTCCAAGTGAAATATTTAGGAATATCAATATACAATATGTTTTGTGCCAGTGGGTCTCTGATATTCAGTTGAAAATATTCCGTCAACTTAGTCATTGGCTGTCCCCTAGAAACAATACTTTCTTCCTGCCCTCGCTCATACACGACCATTTGTTCTCCAGGTAAATGGCAAGGCAACTTTTCAACTGGCGGTTTTCGATGATGTACCGTGCATTGATATAGCTCTCAATCTCTTTTTGGGCATGGATACAATTTCCTTGATCATCCTTAATAGTGAAAGTGATCTTGTCTGATCCTTTTGTGATGTACTTATATAAGTACTTAACAGCCTTCGCACATGCGCACTTCGGACCAACCTTCGCGCATGCACAGTACGAACCAGCCTTCATGCATGCGCAGTACGGACCAACCTCTGCGCATGCACACATCTGACCAACCTTCGTGCATGCGCATTTGGAGCAGCCTTCGCGCATGCGCAATACGGACTAGCATGCGCACTTAGGACCAGACTTCCGCATGCGCACTTAGGACCAGACTTCGCGCATGCGCACTTAGGACCAGACTTCGCGCATGCGTACTTTGGACCAGACTTCGTGCATGAGCACTTCGGACCAGCCTTCGCGTATGCACACTTCGGATCAGATTTCACCTATATATATGTCTATGTATGAATAGATATATTTGTGTGTGTGTGTGTCCGTTTGATGTATTATTGCATTTCATGAATTACGAAGAATTTGCAAGTTACTTCACCCGGGGAGGATTAATAATAGCTTCACTAACTTCCGAAGACGATTTGTGTGTGGTGTGGTATTTATGTGTGTGTGTATATATATATAAATATATATATATGTGTGTGTGTCTGCATCAGACATGATTTATATGCTATTACATTTATATATATCTAATCAATGGGCGTACAACAGTGCTTAATCTAAACTATAATAAAGTAAGAAGCGCGGGACTGTGTACGGTTTATAACTTTTTATCCCCTTAGTAAAATAAGCTGGATTACTTTGAATAAATAATGAATGAATATTACATAATGTATCTACTAAATTTCGTGGCTGTTCATTAAATATATTTTATTACTTATTTAAAGATTCACTTCTTTAAAATTTTCAAATGTCAACACTTCCGGTTAGCGATCGTTTAAATAAATATTCATATATTTCTGCCACTAATTTTCTCCTAATGCAGTTTATATATAATATCGTCTTTTTTTAATGTTTCATGAATTACGTTACTGATTACATAAGACAGTGTAACACAGTCTTCGTTCAATTTCTGTGTATATTACAATTTTATTTGATCATATCTACATGCATATATACTTGTGGCGTATAATATCAATATACACACTACACAAACTAGGGTCGTTTTTCTGCTAGTTATAATAAATGAGTTTAAAAAAATAAGAGTTAATAAATAAATAAAACGTTATACTTGTTTTACCCTCCCATTTCCAATTAAATCGAACGCTATCATGACTGTATGTGTGTGTTTGTGTAAATGTATATGTGTGAATGTATGTGTTTGCGTGAAAGTATGTGTGAATGTATGTGTATTTGTGTGAATTATGTCCGTGAGTGTGTATTTTTATAAGTTTGTGTTTGCGCGATTATAGTTATATACATATAGATGTATGTATGTGCACACTCATACGCACCAGTGTGTAGAAAATCATTATCTCTCTCATCACACACACTCTCTCTTTCTATATATATATGGTAGTTGAAGTGATGGTGGTGGCGACGATATACCGGAAGTGAAACTTTGTAAAGAAGTCAATTTTAGATTATTTATTTTTACGAAATTTAGCTCATAAATTATGTAATATTCATTCATTATTTATTCAAAGTAATCCAACTTATTTTACTAACTGGATTAAAAGAAATAAACCGTACGCAGTCCCGCAGCCCTTGCTTTATTATAGTTTAGATTAAATGATTAATATTACGAAAAAAAAGTCTGGCTCGTTTGTTATGAAGTGTCTAACTTACTAATGAAATAAATATTAGTAACTCTCTCTCATGCGCATGGAGTGTCAACAATTCCAGAAACTTCTCTGACTTCACTGGTTTTATAATGAATAAATAATTTGGAGGTGCCATCCCTATAAAAACATTTGTCAATTTATTGTTTATATATTCAATACAAAGATCATTAAAAAGCTAACTAGTAATAATTTTGGGATAAAGATTCATCCGAAGGGTCTTTGGAGTAACGGTACTCAAAGTGCATAGCTCAGAGATGAGAGAGTCACTCCAGGTAGAGCCGCTACTTCTCCGAATTGACAGATTATAGCTCCGATACTATGAGCACATGGTTAGAATGTCTCAGGAAAGAATCGCTGGACAGATTTTATGGGCAAAACCAACTGGTGTGAGACCCAGGGGTAGACCCCAAACAAGATGGTTGGATAACATTCATGAACTTGGCTGGTTGCACTTGGGCATCCAGCTGGATCAGTTGGAGACGGTTGCTGCTGGAAGTAGTGTTTGCGGACTCTGCTCTCTTGACCCTCTCAGAATAGTGGATGAAGAAGATATTCAATACAAAAAAAAAAAAAAAAAAAGCTAACTAGTAATAATTTTGTGGTGAAGAAAAAGTATTAGTAAATGTCTAATCATTTTATTATTCTGATTATATTTTAGTCTTATAAGCAAAGCATCATAACATTACCAATATACTGTATGACTGAGATATAAAAATAAGTGTAGTTACCATTGGAGTATGTCTTAAAAAAGATAGGGTAGTCATGATTGGAGTAGTTTTAATTATAGGTCTGTTCAATTGGGGGCTAAACAACAACCACAATTTCTTGATTTCAGGCATTACAACAGACCTGCCAACCTCTAAAAGCTCAAACAGAGAGCACCATGAAAAAAAGTGCCCAAAACGAAGAGAAATGAGGCAAAATGGGGAGATTTCACATTATGAAAGCTATACCCATTTTCACAAGAGAAGATATCTCTCACCCACCCCAAAGTGGGTGGGAGATCTCCCTGTCAGATGGGGAGAGTTGACAGATCTGTTACAATGACCAGATTAGTAAACATATTTAACCTCCATGTTATCTACCAAAGAAATGTTTCTTGTGGTTACCTAATAATTGTACTAGAGTCAACAAGGAAACCTATATTTTGTTGATAAATCTCCTAGAAATAACAGGAAAATCTGTCTCCAATCACACCTTATTGGAAAGGACACATTGGTAGTTAATGTAGTCTTTGATATAGTACGTCTGAATAAAAAAGATGGCATGGCCAGTCATCAATTCTTCCCAAGAATTCCTCTTAGACAAGTTTATTTAGTTTGCATTGTTGACACTTTTCACCTAACATTCTTTGCACATGTTACATCTCCCTACCAGAGAAGTTTTCTCTCTTGCATCTAATTTCCAGATATTTTCTCAGCACGTGTTCCATTGTTAATGCACAATGCTAACATCACACCCAGCAGAAAATACTCACTTTTGATCACAGGTTTGCTTGATTAGGGTTGACCTGAAGCTAAAATGAAGCTTAATTATGTTATGTACAACAATGGAGAGTTGGAAATAATGTGAAAACTTGTGTTACATAGACTGAATCATGAATGTCATTATTTGACAGGGTATCCTGTTCAGTAATCTGGTGGTCTCTAAGAAAACTGGGTGTTGATGAACAGCTTGTGAGATTATTGTAAGCTATGTACAGAGATGCAGTCAACAGAGGTAAGGAATTCAGCAAAAAATTAATTTTTAGGTAGGTAGTCATCAAGGCTTGGTTTTCACTGGTTCTTCCCCTGTTTATTATAGTTCTCCAAGCCATAAAAAAATAATTTCAAAGCAGATGTCCGTAAAAGGCTTGAAAGACTCCATTGAAGTAGTGATAGTTACTGTTACCTAAGTGACCTAATTAGCAGCGAATGTGGGGATTCTAAAAGTTGCCAGCGTAAGAACTAGTTGGGAAAAGTCCAGGGGGTTATTACAACCGCTGCAACAAAAGATTCTCTCTTCAAGTGGAAGGTAGAATATGTGATGCTTGTGTACAATGTCTAATGTTGCATAGTAGTGAAACAAGGACATTGAATGCAGAGGATGCACAAAAACTGGTTAAAAAAACAAAGCAATTGATGTATAATGTTAATGTGCACAAACAATGAGTCACAAACTAGGTTGCGTCGTGGGTAGTTTCGATTTGTTGTTTTTATTTATTTTGATGTTGAGTAAGATTATGTAAAAGAAAATGTGTAGGTGTGTGTATATATCTGATGGGCTTCCCACAATTTCTGTTTGTCAAATTTATATTACAGGGCTTTGGTAGAAGACATTTGCCTAATGTGTAACTGGGGTCAAAACTTCTTAACCACACACCCATGCCTTATGTCCATAAAACTCCATTAACAATCATAAAATTTAGGAAACAATAATTAAGCACCTGACTGTTGTTCATATTAGGTTTTAGTTCAACATTTAGTAGGCTTCACCCAAAATATATTTATGCAGAAATGTTGTCAATCAAAATAAATTTTGAGAATTTTGAAATAAAATTTTTCCAGAGAAAAATATAAATGTACCTAAACTCTTTTTAGACAAAGAGAGCAAACACTAAAAAGCAAAATTTCAAAAGAAAAATGTATTGTATTGGCACAGTGTTAAGAAATTTGCTTTGGAAGCATGATTCTGGATTCAATTCCACTGAAAGGCTCATTGGATAAGTGTCTTCTACTGTAGCCTTGGGATGACCAATACCTTCTGAGTGGAAGTTGGAAGATGGAAGCTGTGCAAAAGCATGGAATATATATGTATTTATGTTTGCCAATGTAAAACCGGGGTCATATAAAAAAATGTAACTTAGTGATTGAGTAAATATAGATTGATAAAATAAGTACCTCAATGAAATAGGTATTGGAGTTGATATGATCAACTAAAAACCCTGAAGGCAGTACCATGACATGGTTTTGATCCAATTTCTCTAACTAATAAATGAGTAGTCAATCCATAAATACATTGACCTCAAGACAATGAAACTTAAAGTTCCTTCCATCCAAACAATGACAATCATTAAGTAATTAAAAATAAGTAGCTAATTGTATGAGTAATGAATATTTAACTTGACATTTATTTAGTTTTATTTATTTATTTTGTAATCTGTTCTCTACAAGTTTCAATTCCAAGTTCATCTGCTCCAAGATGAGACAACCAATTTAACACTTTAGCATTTAAACCGGCCATATCCAGCCAGAATTCTCTCACCTCTTTCTATTCAAACCGAATGTAACTGGCCATTCATGCTGATGTTAAGGTATTGTTCTCAAAATAAATAACATCAAAATCTCATAGATTCGATATTATGTGAGATAATTGTGTGAAATAAAGCCTTTACCACAAAAATACAATGGTATATAGAGAGTAATATAAATGTTAAAGGGTTAATCAATTTGGAAAATGGTCAAAAAAAAAAAAGAAAGAAAAAGAAAAAAATATATAAAATCAATTTGACCTAAGATTTAGACAATAATGTCCAAGTTTATCTCAGCTATTGTTTGATTCAATCTCTATCTGAGAGATATCAAGAACAAAAATTATATAGAATGCACAAGGTTCTAAAGTATACTCCTGAGAGGAGTATGAAAAGCATAAAATAGAAATCAATATGTTGTCAAAAGGTCAATAATAAAATACTGCATGTTAATAAAATTGGGTTGGAAGTAAAAAAAAAAAAAAAAAAAAAAAAAAAAAAAAAAAGCATTATAAAGAAACTAAGCTATATAGCCACCACATTTTATTAGTAAGAATACTTTACAAACGTTCATATATCAGTAGCCATTTTTTTTTTTTTTCATTTCATTTAATGTAACTAAATGCTTTTCTGAAATATGTCTTCAGTAATTATACACATGAATTTTTTTTATCAAGTACAATGCACCCCTTCTGTTCATAAAATTCAGTTTTTGTTCTTTCAAAATACTGAAATACATATATAACATGGCTTGTCTCACAGAAAGAAAGTACCCCTTGTTTTTCTTCCTCTTTGCCCACTTATTCCTGAAAGGGTCATTGGGGCAGAGTCCTGAAACACTCCTTCCAGCAAGTTCTGTTAGAAGCAACTATCTCCAAGTGATCCAGCTGGATCCCCAAGTGTGACCAGCCAAGCTCAGATGTTATCCAATCATCTTGCTCGGGGTCTACCCCTGAGTCTCATGTCAGTTGGTTTAGCCCATAAAATCTGTCATGAAATTCAGCCCATAAAATCTGTCATGAAACACAGAAAGAAAGTAGCCCTTAAATAATAAAATAAAGTGACCTTACAAACTTTGGCATCTCTAAAGAATTTTCCATTTCTTCAACTGTCTTTCCATTCATCAAAAACATTCCATAAGTCACAATAATATCCCCACTCCTACATAGATGACACAACTTTCAACTCCCTTTTACCAAGTTAATACTCAGGTCTTAGCTATTATGGACAGCAGCTGTCAAATATCCACTTGTTCCATCAACAGCATCTTTAACCCTTTATATATACTATTATATTTTCGTGTTAAAGACTTTAATCTCATATAATATTGAAGCTATGAGATTTTGATATTATTTATTTCAAGAACAATATCTTATCAGTATAAGCAGCTAGTTACAGTCGGTTTGAACAGGAAGAGGTGAGAGAATTCTCTCCGGATATGGCCGGTTTAAATACTGAAGGGTTAACTGTATCTTTCAAAGGAGTTTCAACAATCAGATTCGGCCAATCCACAGCCATTGCATAATGTATGTGTGTTTATTAAATTATAGATGAGAGCTGATCTCAAATTGCTGAGACTCACAGAGAAGATGACAAAGGAACATGGCAAATGGAGAAATGCTGTGCTGAAAAGGACCTAGCTAATGGATGTAAAAGTGGAAAAACAGACATAAAAACGACGCCCTCAATGATGATGATGATGATGAGTACATATTAGTAAACCCTACTGGTTCATTATTTGGAGTTTCATGTTGTAGAATGGGAACTGCAATAATCTTCAAGTGGCAATCATGGAGAATAAGCTAACGCACTGATTATGTAAAATAATTTGAAATAGTGGTGTTGACTTCCTTTTGTACCTGACTAGTAAAATGGATTTAGTAGGAGCTATAATTTGTTACTTTTCTTGGGTCAGTTAAAATTATCGAGATGATAAACGCCTCAAACTTTGATAATAGAGAGGAAAGCTGATGTTACGTTTTATAATGGTAAATTAGAAATAAGTTTAACATTAGAACTGATAAAGAATGAAAGAATTTTGTGAGAATATAAATCTTTGTGGTAAATAAATATATTGAAACCATTCAATCAGTGGTGTGTCAATCAAACTATTCAGCACATGTGTATCTGTATGTACAGTAAAAAAACCTGTATGACAGTGGGACAGAAGATTTAATCAAGTTAGATCATACCTCACTTTGACAATATAGATGAAATCATCATCATACCTCTGCATTCAGTTCTGACATGAGCTGGATAGGTCATATCAGGCAAAGTCAAGTTATTTCCTTCCTAAACAAGTTGAAGGGCTATATCTTGCTTGTATGTCTCGTTTTTGCTATAGTTTCTATAACTGGATGCCCTTCTTAACTCCAATCATTTTACATAGTGTACTGGGTGTTTTATTATGACACCAGCACTAAAGAAGTTGCTGTGTCCTCAATAAGACCTAAAACATCCTCTCTACTTTATGTTATCTCCATTTGAATTGTCAACCACATTACTGTGTCCTACCATTAGAAAGGTTGCCTTGTTCCCCACATTACTAAACAATCCTCTGTGTTATTGCCACTCTATCAAGACAAACATTACCGAGGGATAGAAGACTGGTAATAAAGAGGATGAAAGAGAAGAGCATGTAAGTATGAGAGTGATGGAGGAGTGAAAGGATGATAGGGAAGAGGGCAATGGAAGAGAGAGAGTGCTAGCTACATCTTGGTTGTTGGAAATGGGATTAAATAGAAAAAGCTTACATTAAGTTTGATGTTGATGAAATATATAGGTTAAAATAGGTTTTTAAGAAAGCATTAAATTATGTGAATGTTAAGTATCTATCTAGGATGGGTAAAATTCCTGAGATCCATGGATGAGTTCGCTCCCCATTATCGCTGCCATGTCCTGCGTCTCCAAGAGACCTGTGTCTGTCCTAAGGGTATCAACATATGTCAATCTCGGTCTCCCTCTTCTAGTGTGTCCGTGTAGGGGCTCCCACAGGAGCACTGAGTGCAGTATCAACTCCGAATGTCAGTGAGCATGTCCAGTTAATCTCAGTCTCTTCTGTGTTACTTTCAAGCTGACTTTTGGGAGGCTCCCGTACAGCTCAGAGTTCTTCATCCTCACCGTATACTGATTAATGTTGGATGTCTTTCCTATCACCATCCACTTTACAGAAGGAACTGTGTATGTTTATTGTCACCAATA
>OZ024746.1:85591682-85594182 GCA_964016885.1 Eledone cirrhosa | reverse complement strand
ACTGTATATAAGAGGGATAAACTGTAGTGTGCAGGAGAGCAGACTATGGCCATGTGATACACACTCTCCTGTGTTTTTCCTCTCTATATTGTATATGTATATCATCATCATCATTTTACGTCGGTTTTTTCCTGCTTGCAAGGGTTGGACGGACCCTATTCAGCACAGCATCTCTCTACTTGTCACGGTCCTTTGTCATCTCCTCAGTGATTTTCAGTGATCTGAGGTCTGCTCTCACCACCTCTGCCCATGTTTTGCGTGGTCTACCTCGACTGCGTCTTCCTTCTACTGGGATTTCTTGTCACTTCTTTACCCAGCGGTCATCCTACATACCATCTCAGCCTTCTCTCCTGCACACCACAACTTATCCCTCTTATACCCAGTTTTTTTCTCAACTCGTCTATGCATGGTCGTTCACGCACATCCAACGGAGCATACTTGCTTCATTTCTCTCCAGGCGTCGCATATCTTCTGCAGTTGCTGCCCATGTCTCACTACCATGCAGCATCGCGCATCTCACACAGGCATCATATAACCGTCCTTTCGTACACAGGGAAAAACCCTTCTTTGTCAACAGGGGAATCAGCTCCCTAAACTTCTTCCAACCGGTCCTTATTATAGATACTATGGCCTCGGAACACCCCCCTCCCATGCTAATCTGATCACCTAGGTACCGGAAGCTATCAACCCCTTCTATAGAACCTGCATTGGAAGAATGTGTCTATCACTGCGATTACTACTGCCAACTTTCCCTGTACATCTACTGCATACATAGTTTTCCCTACCTATTAGTTTGCCTGCTATCTCTTGTGTACCCAAGATCTACATTGCGTATATTTTATAGAATTTATGCCAGTTCCTTTCCTACAAATCGAACATGGCCATTTCCATGATGGAATCAGAGTATTGTCCTCTCTTCTACTTATCAACACTTTTGTTTTAGCTAGGTTCACTCTCAGTCCTCTTGATTCCAACTGCTGTTTCCATAGCCAGAATTTATTCTCTAGCTCCTCTACTGATTCAGCTATAAGAACCAGATCATCAGCATAGAGAAGTTCCCATGGGCATCCAGTCTTAAACTCCTCTGTTATGGCTTGGAGGACTATAATGAACAAGAGCGGGCTGAGGACGGAACCCTGATGTACACCTACTTGTATCTGGAATTCCTCACTAAACTCTATTCTCACTTTACTGACAGAACCTCTGTACATAGCTTGCACTGTCCTCACAAGCCATTCCTCTACACCTAGTTTCCTTAGAGACCACCAGATGACAGATCGGGGTACCCTATCAAAGGCCTTCTCTAGGTCAACAAAAGCTAAGTATAGTGGCTTATTCTTCTCTAAGAACTTCTCTTGTAGTTGCCTCACTAAGAAGAGGGCATCTGTTGTACTTTTCTGAGGCACAAAACCAAACTGCATCTCATCAGTTGCACTAATATTCTCTCTGCCACTTTCATAACCTGATCCATCAGCTTTATGCCCCTATAATTGCACCTATCTAGAGCATCCCCTTTACCTTTGTAGCAATTTATGAGAATACTGCTGCACCAGTCTTTAGGTATGACACCACCATAAATAGCTTGATTGATGATGCGTGCAACCAGTTTAGTGCCAACTGCTCCTGATGCCTTCAGCATCTCAGCAACTATCCCCGACGGTCCAGCAGCCTTACCATTCTTCATTTCCTTAATTGCCTCTTGTACCCTATATTCGTCAATCTCAATAGCTGGTCCCTCTGTCGGGTCTACTGGGGGTAATTTCTCTCTCTCCCATTCATTCTCCACATTCATCAGTCTCTCATAATGACATTTCCAGGCCTCCTTTTTTTGATCATTCATGACACTAAGTACACCGGCATCATTCCGGACACACTTATCTCCAACATCCTGATTTGCATTGACACATTGCCTTGCAATGCGGAACACCGCACGTCTCTGATCTTCCCGTTGCAGAACATTGGCAAACCTCCTACTCTCAGCCTCCCTGCATGCTAAGTACACCTGACATCTACCTTCTCTCTTAGCAGCTGTGTATCCTTCTCTACTCCCACCATTTTTCCAAGCCTTCCATGCCAGTCTTTTGTCTCTAATGGGCCTATCTACCGTGCTGTTCTACCACCAAGTCAATCTCTGTCTGGTTGAAGCTCTGCCTCAACCACAAGTTTCTTCAGTAGCCTGCAATAAGTTGTCACGCAAGAAATTCCAGTTATCATCTATGTCATACAACTCTAAATCATCTTATTTTTCGTCATACACATCTTGAAGGGCTTTGCTAAATTTATATTTTAATGAAAGGTCTTTTAGCTTCCAGACCTTTCTTTTCCACACCTTCCTGTATGTCTCATTCTTTTTCTTGTTTACTGAGATGCCACTAACGACTAACCTATGCTGTGGGGTACATTCTTCCCCGCTGTCTAACTAGCAGGAAGTCAATCTGGCGTATGTGCTCACCTGATTTGTAGGTTATTAGATGGTTGATAGGCTTCTGGAAGTTAGTGT
>OZ024746.1:85526682-85586682 GCA_964016885.1 Eledone cirrhosa | reverse complement strand
AGTGCTGTCACTGTTTACAGTGATGTGCTAATTCTACTCTGCATTATATGGTGGATTGGCAGTATCGGTAGAGGGTCGGACGGTATGCTTTCCAGCACAGTTATGTCCCTTTACGGACTGAGTTCAAATCTCGCCGAGGTTAACTTTGCCTTTCATCCTTACAGAGTCGATAAAATAAAGTACCAGTAATGTACTGAGTAATTGCTGGCCTTGTGCCAAAAGTAGAAACAATTATATATTTATAGATAGGTGAACTGGGCTTACCATCACTGGAGGAGTTATAGTAATTATTGGGAGATGCAGAGAAAGCATTGTAATTTCCAGTCAAAAAACTGATAAATGAAAGGCCTTGCATCACAAACTCTATATTGTTGCTGTTTAGCTCTAGTTAGACCTGATCAAGAGCATTCCAGCCATGATCACACACACTTTTCCCCAGGTACTATGTACAATGGGACATTGTTCTACATATATTTATATATATTCAGTGTGTTCATTTTTATTGTTTGCAAGACAGTAGTATGTGATTTAAGAATTTTTGGTTACTATTTCTAACAGGCTGAGCAACTATGTAGAAGCATTCTTATTATCTCATATGGTGTATGTTTAGTGTGAGATCTTCAGTAATAGCAGCATGGTAGTTTCTCAGGTATCAATAAAGATATGGTTGTTGTGCCTTAACCCATTAGCATTTACATTATTCTATATTAACTATTGTATTTTCACAGTAAAGGCTTTACCTCACATACTTATCTCACATAATATCTCAAATAATCTATGAGATTTTGATATTTATTTTAAGAACAATACCTTAACATAAGTATGAGTGGCTAGTTAAGGTTGGTTAGTATTTTTGTGGTAAAAGCTTTATCTTACATAACTATCTCACATAATATTGAATCTATGAGATTTTGATGTTATTTTAAGAACAATACCTTAACATCAGTATGAGCAGCCAGTTCTGGCCAGTTTGAACAGAAGGAGGTAAGAGAATTCTGGCCTGATATGGCCTGTTTAAATGCTAAAGGGTTAATATCATTTGTGGATGCATGATAAATTCATAATCCCCTAATTTCTCCTTTTCTTTCATACTTCTGTCTCTCTACATGTGGTTAAGAAGTTTGCTTTGCAATCACGATTCTGGATTCAATCTCACAGCACAGTATTTTTAGCAAGTGCCTTCTACCATAGACTCATGTCAACCCAATTCTTGTGAGTTCAAATTTGGTAGACAGATACTAAGCTGAAGCCCAACTGATTGCATTCATAAAAAGAATTGTTGTCCAGTTTAAACCCTTCCCTGACTCTTGGATACCCTTAGTGGAGGCCACACTGTCACATATAATTGGACCAGGTCTCTATTTTGTGAACGACTTGATATCATAATGGGCTGCTTCCTACTGCTGCAATTTATGAGCTGTAGTTTCCTACACCCTTCCCTCATCCTTCCACATTCGAAAGACCTGCTAAAGGTCAAGGCCATTGCCCTTTTTCCTCTGACTAGCTATAAGAAAACATACAAAATATGAAAGATGTAACCTTATTCATTAGGGTACGAAAAAAAGAAATAAAAAAATTCTGCAACCTAACCTTGCTGAGAGGCTTGCCAACCTAATGTAATATTATGCTTGATGTTGTCTTAGTAACTTTGTAACTAATACATTAAAAAAAAGCTGTCTGGGGGAAAAGTGTATGTAGTAAAACTATTTAAATTATAAGGACAAATAAAAACTAAAAAAAAATACTCAATATACACTTAATATTTGTTTCTGAATGACAATTACTATAGTAATTCTAGAAATATTTTATGCTCTGATGAGAAGTAAATGTCAGTGAAATATATGTGTGTGTTTGTAATAGCAATTGATTTCAATGATAGGCTTTTATTGCAAGTGGTCAGGCTTGCACTAGAAACCACAAACTGGTTGTTACATGACTGTTACTCAACTTACCATCTAAAGTACCCTTCATAACATAAATGGCATTAATTTTCGGATTGTCTGAGTCACCCTAGAAGAAAAGACAGATAAAATAGAGAACAAACACATGAGATAAAAATAGTTTCATATACATATATTACACACACACACACACACACATCTATATATATACATATATATATATATATATATATATATGGGATAACAAGTTATCGTTATAGGTAATCCAGTTAGAGGTTGTGAGTACTCCGTATTGTGGATAGTTTTAACGTACGGCGTTGTTTGACTCAAAACGAGGTTTCCATAGTTAGGTAGCGAGTTTGCAAGAATTCCTATACAAAAAGGGTTTTATTTCTAGAAATAAAACCCTTTTTGTACAGCCGACCATGTTATTCTTCAATCTGTCATTATATATATATATATATATATATATATATATATATATATATAACCCGGGTAAGCCATGCTAGCGTGGAAGAATGGACGTAAAACAGTGATGATAATGATAGGCAATAATTCAAATAGTTAACATTTTTTAATATAAATTAGAAATTTACAAGCACAGCCTAAGACAGTAAAAATAGCTATTCACTGGTATTTGTCAGTAATCCTTATATGACATTAGGGGAGGTAATGCTGTGAGTTTATCCAGTAAGACATTTATAAGATGAAACTGGCAAAAGCTATTTAGTGTAATCAGCAAGGAATAAATAGGGACTGTTTTCTTTCTTCTGTATCAGTTTGTACTTTTTAATGCTGTGTGTGCATTTCTGTCTTTCTGAGGATTGTTTTGCACATATATATATATACATATAGAATAGAAGGACCAACGATCAAGTTAAAGGTAGTATAAGTAAGGCAATCAAAGATATGGAGACAGGCAAGGCAGCTGGGCCTTCGGAGATAGTTGCTGATAATCATCATCACCGTTTTACGTCCGTTCTTCTACGCTAGCATGGGTTAGACGGGTTGTCCTGTTGTGGGCAGTAGCCGGTTGGCTAACCATGCCTTGCTCATACGGCAACTGATTCTGGCTTGATTTCTACAGCTGGATGCCCTTCCTAACACCAACCTCATTTAAAGTGAGTGCTGGGTGCTTTTTTTCCGTGGCGCCTACACGTCCACTTTACAGTGTGGGCTGGGTGCTTTTTTGCTGTGGCCCCTCCACGACCACTTTGCAGTGGGAGGGCATATCGTCTATATGCTTCAGCTTCGGCTTGTACCCGTGGGGGGACAGGTCTTCTGTGTGTGTATATATATATTCACATACATATATATGTGCACACACAAAAATTTGCCTTTTTAAGGAATGTTCTACATTCCTCCTAATTCAAGCTAGCCAATCCCTCGATATTATGAAATTGATCATAGGTTATTATTTACACATATTTTATTAACCCTAGAGGATGGATAACAAAGTCAACACTACATTCCAGTGGGATTTAAACTCCTTCAAACTAGTTCTTACTACTATTTGTTTTTTTATTTTAATTTTAATCTACTTATTAAAAAAAACAACAACAATATTTAGTTAGACAGCTAAGACTTAAACATATCACACTTTTGAGCCTATGATTAATATTATCACCTCAATGCCTATATATGACAATGTTTTGATTTACAATTTAAAACAAAAATGTTTATCATGTGTATCTTATTTCTTAATCACTTGCATTTGGTACTGGAATATACAAAGTTAAAGTGCCTAATCTTGGGGATTAAGGTGTTGGGATCAAGATCATAAACGTCATGGGTTTGAGTTCCAAACCAGGTGGTACATTGTATCCTTGAGCAAGACACTTCATTTCACATTGCTTCACATTAATTTAACTAGAAAAGAGAACTAGTAGCAGCAGTGGATTAAACCTGTAATAGACTGGCATCCCACCCAGTCCTGTGATTTCAATTGCCTATGTATGTATGGACACATAACTCCTGATGGAATTGTAGGAGCACTGTCATGTCTGAACACAGGCAAATTCTTCCAGAGAAGAAGAAAGAGCTATAGAGAAAGAATTGACCCTTGTATTGGACTAGTACTTTTTCTATCAACCTGAAAAGGCTGGAAAAGCAAAGTTGAACTTAGAACAAATATTACCAAACATTCTATCTAATGTTTTTGCCATTCTGCCAACTCACTGCCCATTTCAGTTACTTAATGCCACATGAAACCAGTTTAAGTCATGGCCTTGGTCTAATCCATGCAAGGGTGGAAAACAGACATAAACATGAATTATTTGAATCAAGAACCCATTACTGTAAACTATAAAGTAAAATACTAGAATACAAAAAAATTAGTGATGTTGTTGATTAGCTTCAGGTCAACTCAGTTCCAAAAGACTATATATCCAATATGTCCTCCCACCCCTCTTTTTTTTGAGACAGTAGGGTATGATTTGAGAAAGATTTGGCTGTTATTTTTAGTTGATAGTGACATAAAAGCTAGCTAGGAAACAAGAAGTGAGCTCTGATATCACCATCATCATTTTATGTCCCCTTTCCACAATGAAATGAGTTGGATGGATTGTTGCAGTCAGAGACCATACAGGTTGGAGCAACCAATCTTGCTCATTACATTTCATATTTGGCATGATTGCTATGGTTGGATGCCCTTCCTAATATCAACTATCTTACAGGGTATGCTGGATGCATTTTTGGTGATAGTAGTATGGGTTTTAGTGAAAAACAATTTAGTAAGCTCCTAAAATAAAATAGAATTAAATTCATATGCAATGAGAAGAAAAGTATGAGATTTTATCATCATTGCTGCAGTCATTTGTTAATTTTTTTCTCTTACCAGTAATATAATAGGTGAACTTAATCAAATATTTAAAAAAATAATTCAATATTAAAAAAAAGTCTATTTACCTTAATAAACTCCACAGTAATTTTACCATCAATTTGTGATGTTTCTCCATTTACTTTGACTTTACCATTTTTCACTGAAAACACCAACATCTCATCATGTGCTACACCTCTTCCAACTTTGGCAAAAATATCAAGTTCATCTACTACAGTGTGTTCTCCATTTAAAACTACATCAAATATCTGCAAAAGACAATGTTGAATACATAAAGTCTTCTTCATACTGTTTTTGGAATGAAAAGTTCTGGTGGATGGCAGAATCAGTAAAACATTGAAAATGTTATATGTCATTTAAAAAAAATCTGTTTATTTAATGTTTGTTCTGGAGAGATCCTTAGCTGTATCCTTTGCATGCATGTATGCCCTCGTGCACCAGCATGTTGAGCTGGTGCTTATCCTGGTTTCATGGCATGATTACTTCAATGATCGTTTACATAGATTGATTTTTAGCTACACTCTCAGGTATAAATAGCACTATAAAGTTTCTCTTATGATTTCACCTGTGTACATATTCTTCTATAGAATATGTATTTGGTATATATATATACAATATACTGTGTTTCTTATTCGCTATATGGCTCTTTCTCTATATATACATATATCTTTTACATTTGGTTATATATATATAACATAATGGTTAAGATTTTTATGATAAACTTAAATGGCAAATTTACATACAAGCTAAATATATAAAAAGGTGATGGTACTGTTTACAGAAATCGAACCATGCACTTGCTGCATACCAGACAACAACACAGAACCACTATGCTAAGACAACCCAATGTAAATAGACAACCCAATGTAAATATTTTGGTGAAAGGTGTACACAATGGCAAAAAGAACAATAAACCAGTTCATTTGAACAACAATTTGCTTATGATACATATTTCACAAAAAATAAATCGAAACTTCCTTCTTACCCATGTCATAAATGAATCAGCAATTGGCTTATTAGAATGCTATAACCAATAATACTAATCATCATTGTCCTTTTTACAGCTATTTCTCCAAGCTTGCAAGATACTGTCCATAAAATATTAAGTTAGCTTGACCTGCTTATCTATGAGTTAAGTGTCATGGCAGTCTGAGAGAGACAAGGCAAGCAGTGGTGACAGGATATGAATATCATGTTTATCTGTTGATTGTCCACTCTCTATTAACTCAGCCACTCATTATCTCATATTCCAGCCCTTATACTGTACTCCATTCACCCCAAACAATTAATTACATCATTGAGACCCTGATGGAGTTTCTAGTTGTTGCTTAACCCACTAGAAATCACAGCTAAGTCACACTGAAATCATACCCCTCTATCTTAAAGAAAGAAAAAAAATGGCAGGAAAAAACATCTGTGCTTAGGAAAAGATACATGATTTATTAGAAATATGAAAGGAACATGAAGATATATACTCCATGAATTATATATGTGAGAGAGAGGTGTATGAGATTATGAAGGCTCCTTGTTAATAGTAGCTAGGATGTCCATCCAGCTCAAACATTTCCTATCAAATAAACAGCTTTTCATATTCTGTGAACATACAGCAGATTTCTAACACACACACACACACACACACACACACACACACACACACACATATACACACATACATACATACATACATGGTGGCTGCCAACTCGTTTTCGAGTATGGCCACTACTTTATATCCATGTCGGAGAACTCCTACCGATGCGCTGAACGAATGTGACTTTAGTCCAGCCAGCGACTTGAAAACTCTGGTACAAACACTACACTTGTGACAATTATTGACCCATAGTGCTAGGCCCATGGTACCATGTGACGACAAGTGCAGAGAGATCTCCAGATATAAAGCAATGCCTGTGCCGTGAAGCTTTTATAGTGAGCAAAGGCACTGCACAAAGCCAGTCCCACTCTCTTAACCAAGATGATATTTACCAAAAAGAAGAACAAGTCAACATCATTGGATACCATCAGAGTTGCAGGTGTTATATCAGAGTTTTCCTTCTCCTAGAATTCTGCCTTGACAAAGGCTAAGGGGTCATCTCTCCCGGTGATTTTGGATGGCCATTGACTCTTAAGAGCTCCTTTGCCCTTTGACAGGTTTTGTTTTTAGTCCTGCAGGATGTCCAAAGTCACCCTCCTCAGCAAGAAACCTTAGTGGGGTTGTCAGTTTAGTCGCCAATGACCCGACCATGGGACAGGTTGTACTGGAATACATGTTACCAGTAGCACCAAGTGGTGACCTGACATACATACATACATACATACATACAGACAGACACAGTTCATATAAGTAAAGTGTGTACTAAATATCGGTGAGTGTGCACAGATATGAATTTACATATGTGGGTGTGTGCACATGTATGAATATATGTGCTCATGTGCATGAGAAACAGTGTGAGTGTACTTAAGTATTCTCAACAGTGAATTAATTTTTGTGACTGCATCATCATCAATCTAACGTCAGATTTTCTATGAAAGTGACAATGTATGTATTATAAGTGTGTAAATGAAAACCTGCATGTATCTGTGAGAGTGTGTGTGTGTGTTGGGGAAAGCTTTTAATAAAATGAAAAAGTCAAGAAGATAAGCGTTGAGGAAAATATTTGTTCATATCACGTGCATATATAAACACTGACACATAAAACATAGATACACAAAAAACAGTCACATTTCCCCTTTTATGACACTGTAGCGTTGTCTTAAAGTAAAACAATATATATAATGCAGTCAGTACTATATGACTGAACTGAAGGCTTGCAGCCATGTGGTTATGGCGTTCAGTTTATGATCATAATGTCATGGGTTCAATACTCAGACTGAGTGGCATATTGTATTCTTGAATGAACCACTTCATTTCTGTTGCTCTAGACAACTCAGCTGAAAATGAATACCAGCAGCAGCTGGGGAATTAATCTTGCAAAGGACTGGCATCTGATCCAAAGGGTAGGAATCGTGTACTCTCAGTCACTTAAGGCCAATTAAACCAGGATAAGCTTTGGTCTGATTAGCATTCAGGTTTGGAACTGACTTTTAACTTTTTTAACCTAACCATGCTAGCAAAGAAGACAGAAGGATGATGATGATACATAATATCTGAATAAAAGACATGATGGTCATGCCTGGAATACTTAACATAGTTAAGCTCGATTAGAGCTGACTTCATGGTAAACAACAGCATATATATATATATATATATATATATATACACACCTAAATGAACTAAGGGAGAAATTAGGAATAAGAGGGATCAGATGTTGTTTACTCGAGAGAAGGCTACGTTGGTATGGTCACATGATGCGCATGAAAGACGACAGCTGTATAAAAAAGTGCAGGGCGATAAAAATAGACCACGGAGTAGGCAGACCCAGAAAAACCTGGGACGACTTGATAAATTCCGACCTCACACACTTACACCTCTCCAAGACAATGTCACTAGACAGATCTTTTGCGCTACACAGTAATACAGAAGACCCGCCTTGCCTAAGTACAAAGCGAAACCTACAGTCAGTAGGCACCTCTTAACAAAAATACACCCCCGTCCCACTACCCCCACCCCATCCACACTACCCCTTTCGATGTGAAGTTATGTTGGTACCACAACATCCAGTCCGAAATAAATGAGGTCGTGTATGTGTCACGACAAAAAAACACACAGTCCACGCTGTAATGTGGCCATGTAGGTAACACGGTAAAAACCTCCCAGTTCCACACTGTAAACGTGGTTGGTGATAGGAAGGGCATCCAGCCGTAGAAAACCCGCCAGACAGTCCTATACGAGCAAGACAACCAATCTTGCCTCAAGTGGGACAATTCCCATCTAAACCCAAGCAAGCGTGGAAGATGGACGTTAAACGATGATGATGATGATGATACACACACTCAGATACATAAAGAAACATATATATATATCATCATCATCATCATCAACGTTTAACGTCCGTGTTCCACGCTTGCATGGGTTTGGACGGGGGTAGTCCCACTTGAGGCAAGAGTGATTGTCTTGCTCGCATAGGACTGTCTGGCAGGTTTTCTACAGTTGGATGCCCTTCCTAACACCAACCACATTTACAGTGTGGGTCTGGGAGGTTTTTACCGTGTTGCCTACACGGCCACATTACAGCGTGGACTGTGTGTTTTTTTGTCGTGACATACAAATTGACAATGACACATAAAGAAGTACAGAGACATATCGACACACAAGCAGACACATAACATACATATCACACACACACAAACATACACACACATACATATACTCACATACACAATTTCTACAAAATCAGCGGATTTGCTTTTAAATACATATTGCCTTGAAAACACAACAAAGTGTCTTTTCATATTTTTAAAGCGTGTTTCCTTTATACAGACATATGCACACAGATTTGACAGAGGCAGAGGAAATGACTTGTACAACTCAAACATAGATAGAAAATAACATAGATAGAAAATAACACCATATGGAAGCTATTGAAAAATCAACACATACAACTACTTTGCATGTGCGTGTGCATGTGTATATAAATGTGTGTGCATGTATGTGTATATATGTGCACAGATGCATGCATGTGTATATATGTAGACAGATGCATGCATAAACATATCAGAGAATGAAACAGATTGAGTCTTACAGTGTGTGTGTGTGCGCATGTATGTGTATGCATGCATGTGTATATATATATACATATACACAGATGCAAGCATAAACATTTGTCAGAGAGTGAAAGAGATTGAGGGTCTTAGAGAGAGAGAGTGTGTGTGTGAGTGTGTGTGTACACATGAAGTGACATAAACGGATCTTCACCAGTTTCAAAGATGAGTTTTCCAGCTGTTCACTCTGCCTACTCATGTAACTAACATGTAAGTGCTTGAGCATTCCACAGACACATGTACCATTAGCATAACTCTCAAGCAGGAAAGGTGTGGCACAGAATGCGATAAGGCTGGCTCTTTGAATTACAGGTTCAATCCATTAGATCACCCTCCACAGGGTTTCCACTTGTGCCTTTTCAGCCACAGGTTTTGATCAATCTGGCCTGGCTATGGTATTAAAGACCATTCAACATGCAACACAGTGGGATTGAACAAATAACCTAAAGACTGTGAAGTAAGTGGCTTAACCACTCAGCAATGCATGTGTCCATTGTGTTGTTATACACACACACATATATATATATATAGACACACACAGTAGTGTAGTTAATATAGGCAATTTAAAAATCAAAGAGGCCATTATCATCAACCGTAATAAACCAGAGATAAATAATAGATTGGAAATGCACAGGGCAGACTGGTCACTATAACAACCTCATGCATGCATATTACAGGCATGTAGGCCAGTTAAGGAAAAACATTTGATTGTTCATTTTGTTTTTTGAACTGTTTCAGCTCCACATTTGAAAAGAGGGTATTAGCCCTGAAATATCATATTGAAATACACTGGGTAAAACATTACTTTATTTTGTTTTATTTGTCATAATTTGCCCTTTTATTTTTCTACTGCAACGTATATGCTTTTTGAAAATTATCGGCCTTATATATATATATATATAAGTAAAACCTACTCCAGCCAGTAGGCATCTCTAACAAAATACACCCCGTCCCACCACCTCCACCCCCACCCCATCCACACCACCCCGTTCTATGTAAAGTTATGTTGGTGCCGCGCCATCGAGGCCGAAACAAATGAGATCGTGTAGGTGTCACGACAAAAAAACACACAGTCCACGCTGTAATGTGGCCGTGTAGGCAACACGGTAAAAACCTCCCAGACCCACACTGTAAATGTGGTTGGTGTTAGGAAGGGCATCCAACTGTAGAAAACCTGCCAGACAGTCCTATGCGAGCAAGACAATCACTCTTGCCTCAAGTGGGACTACCCCCGTCCAAACCCATGCAAGCGTGGAACACGGACGTTAAACGTTGATGATGATGATGATGATATATATATATATATATATATCACTCTTTAATGTCTATTTCCCATGGTCAAATGGGTTAGGCAGCTGTTATGTACTGAGGTCAGACTAATCAGGTGACTAGGTCTTGCTCACACACTTTGTTTTAAATTGGTTTCTATGACTGGATGCCCTTCCTAATGCCAAACACACACGTACATGCATAAATATCTAAGAGAGATTATCCATTGAGAGTAATGCAATATATATCACCATCATCAGTATGTATGTATGTGTGTATGTGAAGTGAATTGATCTCCTTCAATTTCCCCAATGAGTATTCCACTTGTTTGATCATGTAAACTGACAGCTCATTAAATGATAATGTAACTGGCTGAGAATTTCCACAGACATGGTGAATGTCAAGGCTGGTCCTTTAAATGACAAGTACTGGTGAGCTTCCACTGTTTCCATCTATCCAATTTCACCAATAAAGTTTGGATCAATCTGAGGCAATGATAAAAGACTCAAATGCCCTGCAGTGGGCTTGAACCTGAGGCATGATTGCAAAACACTTCTTAACCATTCAGCCATACCTGCATATTCAACTAAACACACATAAGTACACTATAGACCAACAAGGAAGTCTGTGTGAATGTTCTACCTGCCAGAAATAGCAGTCAAGTGCCATGAACTCCACTGTCATAAAAATAAAATAAAGCAGGATAGTCATGGCACAAAAGTACACACACACACACACACACACACATACATTTTAAATTACCATCATAAACAATTGTATACACTATGTGAAGTATCTTATATGAGCTAGTATATAAATGATAGAATTCTCTCCATGATAATGGATGCCTTAAAACATACACATGTATTTGTAGTAAATACTCTGTACAGAAAAGGGTATCAACTATTTTAATACATGACCTGGTCTTGATGAAACAATAGTATGTTGATGTGAGAATGTGAGAACAGAATGGTTAGTTTAACTTTCAACATTCTGAGTTCAAATCCTGCTGATGTCAACCCTTTCATCCTTTCTGGAATTGATAAAATGAAGTACCAGTTAAGTACTAGGGTCAATATAATCGACTTTCCTATCCCCACAAATTGTGCCTAGATTAGAAACCATTATATCTACATAGATACATGCAACAAACAACACAATGTATACAATATATCATGTATACAATATACCAAGAACATTCAATGTATGCAAACACTGAAACACACACAATATTGAATTTAAAGACATGGCAACACAAGACAAGACCACAACTGAGGATGTAAAGTTTATGTATGCCAACCAATAGTAGAAAGCCAGGTTATGTAGGAGAGCCCATATAGGAGGAGACACAGTCCAAATAAAACTAATCAAACAATGTTATTTATATATGAAATCAATTTCTTTAGAATTATCGGTTATGTGAAGAGGTAGGAGAGGAAAAGAAAGGGCAGTGAGGATGATGATGATGATGGTGATGATGGTGGTTTTGGTGGGTGTTTAGTTTAATTGGCTATCAAGGATACAGGTAATAATGATTGTTATTGAAACAATAATAATAATTCTTTCTTTATGTTAATGAAAAGGAAAAGGAGAAGAAGATTGATGATGATGATAACTGATGAAGATGAGAACAAGAAAAAACATGTCAGTTGAATGACAATGGCAGTTGAATGAAGCAAATTTTACTGTACAATGTAGCTACTCATTTGGAAGACGCCTTCCTCTTCTCTTACTATTATTACTACACACACACACACACACACACACACACACACAATATAGTACCAGAGTGAAATATGTATCGAGGACAATATGGTTGACTAAAACTCTTGAAAGTAGTGCTCCAGTATAGCCCAGAGTTCAATGACTATAACCAGTAAAAGAATATAAAAAAACAATACGAGTTTAACCCTTTAGTATTTACATTACTCTATTGTATTTTCATGGTAAAGGCTTTATCTCACATAGTTATCCCACATAATATCGAATCTATGAGAATCTATTATTTATTTTGAAAACAATACCTTGACATCAGTATGAGCAGCTGGTTACAGCTGGTTTGACAGAAAGAAGTGACAGAATTCTGGCCGGATACAGCTGGTTTAAATGCTAAAGGGTTAATTCTGTGAAAAGCAGGCTCTTGCCAGACAATTATAGGTGTCCTAACTAGTCAAACAACTGCAATAAATTTGAACTGAAGACCTTATGCACTGGCTTGTAGTCCAGTGCTTCAGTTTTTTTAATTCAGATCCAGTCTACTGCAGTAGTTCGGTTCTGCATTTGAGCTATATATAAACATAAAATTTACACAAGCCACAAATCATTAAATCTCAGAGTAATGCTGCCACTGTAGAGTGAGACACCATTTTATGTCAGTCAACACTCAACTCATAATGTAAAGTGCTCGTGTATATGTCACGGCAAAAAGCACCCAGTCCACACTGTGAAGTGGTTATGTAGGCATCACGACAGTACTCACTGTAAATGAGGTTGGCGCTAGAAAGGGCATCCAGCTGTAGAAACCAAGCCAAAATTGGTTCTGTATGAACATAACATGGTCCCTTGACCTAGCATTGCTCACAACAGGATAACTTGTCTAACCCATGCCAGCGTGGAAAAATGGATGTTAAACAGTGATGACGATGATCCCAGTTTTAGAACAGGTACACTGTGTACTAAAAGGGCTAGCAACAGTGTCAGCATAGAAAAAGAAACGTAAAAACAATGATGATGATATTCATACATATCACCTTATAAAACAAAACATACAAACACATGTATGCACATGTGTAGAAACAGAGTGAGAAAGACAAACATGATACTAAGAGGAATGGAAAGATAAGAGAAAAGATGGAAGATGAAAGGGTGTCACAGTGAAAGAAGAATAAAGACCAGCATTAGAGAAAGAGACAGAAGTGTAGTAAGACTGCAAGGACCAGATTAGGGGTAGTATGTGAAGAGAGGGTGTTAAAGGAAGAGAAAGGACCAGATTAGGGGTAGTATGTGAAGAGAGGGTGTTAAAGGAAGAGAAAGGACCAGATTAGGGGTAGTATGTGAAGAGAAGGTGTTAAAGGAAGAGAGAGGACCAGATTAGGGGTAGTATGTGAAGAGAAGGTGTTAAAGGAAGAGAAAGGACCAGATTAGGGGTAGTATGTGAAGAGAAGGTGTTAAAGGAAGAGAGAGGACCAGATTAGGGGTAGTATGTGAAGAGAGGGTGTTAAAGGAAGAGAAAGGACCAGATTAGGGGTAGTATGTGAAGAGAAGGTGTTAAAGGAAGAGAAAGGACCAGATTAGGGGTAGTATGTGAAGAGAGGGTGTTAAAGGAAGAGAAAGGACCAGATTAGGGGTAGTATGTGAAGAGAGGGTGTTAAAGGAAGAGAAAGGACCAGATTAGGGGTAGTATGTGAAGAGAAGGTGTTAAAGGAAGAGAAAGGACCAGATTAGGGGTAGTATGTGAAGAGAGGGTGTTAAAGGAAGAGAGAGGACCAGATTAGGGGTAGTATGTGAAGAGAGGGTGTTAAAGGAAGAGAAAGGACCAGATTAGGGGTAGTATGTGAAGAGAGGGTGTTAAAGGAAGAGAAAGGACCAGATTAGGGGTAGTATGTGAAGAGAAGGTGTTAAAGGAAGAGAAAGGACCAGATTAGGGGTAGTATGTGAAGAGAGGGTGTTAAAGGAAGAGAAAGGACCAGATTAGGGGTAGTATGTGAAGAGAGGGTGTTAAAGGAAGAGAAAGGACCAGATTAGGGGTAGTATGTGAAGAGAAGGTGTTAAAGGAAGAGAAAGGACCAGATTAGGGGTAGTATGTGAAGAGAGGGTGTTAAAGGAAGAGAAAGGACCAGATTAGGGGTAGTATGTGAAGAGAGGGTACAAATGGAAGTGAAAGAAAGAAAACTATGGAAACATCAAGTCATTAACACTTTTAGCAGTGCAGTGAAACAAAGTGGATGGGTTGGAGGGTCCATAAGGGACAGATATGGTGGTGGTGGTGGTGGTATTAATGATGATGGTCACTAACATCATCACTATCACCACTAGAGCCACTTTCACCACTAGAGCCACTTTCACTTCCATCACCACCACAGGTGTCTTGATTGTTTTAACAAGCTTATTTTCATTCTGACAAATTGATCAATTATGTAAAGATAACATGTAAATAGGATGAACAGAGAAAGGGGTGAAAGAAAGTGTGTGTGGGGGGTGCGTGTGTGCGTGCGTGTGTTCTCATCGCTTTGCAGCCTTCTGAAGGTAGCAGTGTCAGTAGTACTAAGAGTGATATCAAGTGTGGTTATAGATTATATATGATGGCAGTAAAAGTGACCGCAGTTGATAGATATATTAGCAGAACTTATGGATTTATATAATAGCAGCGAAGGTTGTTAAGCTCAGATCAACCTTGATTGAGCAGAACTATATACATGCATGTATCAGTATCAGCATCAGCAGCATTTTATATGCTGACATGGTTTGGATGGGTTGTCACAATCCAATAACTGATAGGTCGGGGGTGGGGAACCACATTTTGCTTCATATCATGCTAGCAAGGAAAATGATGTTCAATGATGATGATGATGATGATTCCATATTTCTAACACCAATTACTTTACAGAGTGTATTGGGTGCATTTTATCATGGCACAAACATGTTTGTGTATATGTTTGTTTTTCCTTGCCATTACCTCCTTCCCTGAATGTTTTTTCATATTAGCTGATGTTCCTGATTGCTGCTCTTCTCCACTAACACTTGTTACCTTTCCCTCTTCCTTTACCTACCCTTCCTCCCATCTATCATTAATCCCAATTTATTTACAAAGGAAGGGCTCATGCCCCAAAACCTTCCAACTTTTCTTCTTCTTCATGTATTAAGATTTACTCCACTCGTGATATTAAACCACCTCGAGTCTTCCTTGCGTCTATGACTAAACTGTTTCTTTTAAAGTGTTTATATTTATCTAAAACCATCCCCAAATAATTTTATGTTGAGTTATGCTCCAAACACCAGCCCTATTACCCACTCTACTACCCCAAGTATCGAGTACTCTGGTGCGCTATGGTCCACCTGGTATCATACCACACCCTCTTTGTTATATATCAGGATATATATATCATCATCATCACCCTCGTTTAACATCCAATTTCCACACTAGCATGGGCTAGATGGGTTGTCCCATATGAAGCAAGTCGGGTCAGGTGACCGTGTCTTGCTCATATAGAAAAGTTTCTGGCTAGATTTCTACAGTTAGCTGCCCTTCCTAATGCTAATCACATTTACGATGTGTGCTATGTGCTTTTTGTCGTGACACCTATATGTATATATATTTATATATATATCAAAGTGGTTCCAGCCATGATCATCCTGTTACAGTGCTGATAGTAGTGTGGTTAATTTCTCAACATGTGTTATCAATCTTTTATCAATGGTTTAGGAGAACTGATACATACTCCATACATATATAGAATAAGACAGTATCAATCACTAAGAAATTGATATTAGAAAACAAGACAGTCAACAATACTACAAAATTAACAAATGTTTTCTCAGCTTGCTGTGTTGATTAAAACTCCTCTCATGGGTATATTAATATGGAAAAAGATAGGCTCTGTCAGTTTGACATACATTATGTACCCCACATACATATGTGTACATATACCTGCACGCACACAACGCACGCGTAGATAGCACACAATCTTATTAATGTTCTTTGTTTATTTCATGTGGGTTAAGATTAAACTACACATACACACACTTACATAGTCATATATATGCATACATAGATATATATGCTCAACTCACATAAATCTATATATAATACTACATACACATACAACAAAAAGTTATACTTTTATACCACAAAAATCATTAAAAAAAAACATTATCAACATCATCATCATTATCATTCTACATCTATTTTTCTCTTTTTGCATCTTGTCAATTGTTATGGTCCTTTGCCATCTTCACAAGAATTAGCCTCATGAAATAAGATTTCTCCACTTCTTCATATAAAATAATAATAACAATGAAATTATTGTGTAAAGTGCTCAGGTGCACTACAACTCGTCAAAGGTGCATGTATAGTACATAGAATAATATACAAATGTCAGGGAAGTGAATATATCTTCCTAGGTCTTCTACTGCAGGTTCCTTCCACTTGAATTATTTGGTACTTCCTTGCCTATACACATTACATGTCTATCCCAGTCTAATCATTTCTTATAACCAGTTTTTCTCTCAACTCATTTATGCATTATCATTCATGTATACTAACATTACCCATCCAGCAGAAAGCATACAAACTTCATTTCTTTTTATCATTAACATTCAATATACATATAACAGGATTATATAATAAACAGAGGATGTACATTTTAAAACTGTCTTCTTTATAATAATGATACTCCGTTTAATACCTTATTGATAATACTTTAAGGAACACAAGTTGTAGAGTGATTTACGTCTGTTTACAACTAAAGTCGGTAGATTATTTAATCAACCAACGTTTCTTTACTTGAATAATATATAGATATATATATAAAGAAAATGCAGTTCTGTTTACATGCCAACACACAAGAGCAAGAATGAAGAGTTCATTCTACTGACATGGCTATAAAAATGAGGCTTGTTTGCATAATTGCAAACGAATCGAATGTTATTATTAATATTCGAAAAACTCAGATTACATTTAATATATATGTATATATATATATATATATATCAAGATGGATTCAGTAAGAAACTAGTTAAACCATTACTCACCAGAGTATTTGATACTTGAGGTATGGTTATATGAACGAGTCAGGACCCCTGACACATTTATATATATATATATATATACAGTAATATACGTGAACGGCAAAGCATAAACGAACTAAGGAAAAAATTAGAGATAAGAGGGATCAGATGTTGTTTACTCGAGAAAAGGCTACGTTGGTATGGACACGTGATGCGCATGAAAGTCGATAGCTGTATAACAAAGTGCAGGGCAATAAAGATAGACGGTAGCCACGGAATAGGCAGACCTAGAAAAACCTGGGACGAGCTGATAAACTCCGACCTCACACACTTACACCTCTCCAAGACAATGTCACTGGACCGAGACCTTTGGCGGTACTCAGTAACAGAGAAGACCCGCCTTACCTAAATATATAGTAAAACCTACTCCAGCCAGTAGGCATCTCTAACAAAATACACCCCGTCCCACCACCACCACCCCACCCCATCCACACCACCCCGTTCTATGTAAAGTTATGTTGGTGCCGCGCCATCCAGGCCGAAACAAATGAGATCGTGTAGGTGTCACGACAAAAAAACACAGTCCACGCTGTAATGTGGCCGTGTAGGCAACACGGTAAAAACCTCCCAGACCCACACTGTAAATGTGGTTGGTGTTAGGAAGGGCATCCAACTGTAGAAAACCTGCCAGACAGTCCTATGCGAGCAAGACAATCACTCTTGCCTCAAGTGGGACTACCCCCGTCCAAACCCATGCAAGCGTGGAACACGGACGTTAAACGTTGATGATGATGATGATGATGATGATATATATATATATACTAGCAGGGATACTCAGCAATGCCTGGGTATATTATGAAAGTAACGATATATTTTGGCAAATATTACAAAATATTTGACCAATAATATAGTCACTGTATTTTCACTAAAGTAGGAATTATAGTAGAATTTTCTTTGTCACTTGTTAAATGCAAAGCATCTAGATAAAAATATTATTAGTTTTGTCTGGGTGTTGTTTTTTGAATACTACTCCTTTTTTCAGTCAGTATATATAATGCTTCACCCATAGATGAAGTGTTACATGAAAAGGGCAGGACCAAAAATTGAATTTTTTTTTTAGCTTTTTTTTAACTTTTTTTTTTTTACACAATCAGGACCACCAAAATTCGAAAGAAAAAAATGAATGCTGTTTTGAAAACCATAAATAGAATAAAATAAAAAATTAAGTTAGCATTGGCTCATGAATGAACTATTATGAAGTATTTACTCTCTCTCTCTTCTACAGATTGAAGAAAGAAAGTTGCAAAACAAAATGGTTGGGTTTTTTGATATGCATACAGAAATATGTACAATTGAATTTAAATATATTGCTTGTTTTGTAAAGCAAAACGTTTTTTTTGCCATTGCTTGTTCGGTGATGTACCGATTATATATATATATAATATTTCCGACCTTACACACTTGCAGCTCTCTAAGACTGGATGGAGATCTTTGGCGCCAAGCAGTAATACAGAAGATCCGCCTTGCCTATGTACAAAGTGAAACCTACAGTCAGTAGGCACCTCTTAACCAAATATACACCCCAACCCACTACCCCTACTCCCGCTCCCACCAACATCACCCTTTCTCTGTAAAGTTAAATTGGTACCATAACATCCAGTCCAAATTAATGAGGTCGTGTAGGCATCACAACAAAAAAACACAGTCCACGCTGTAATGTGGCTGTGTAGGTAACACGGTAAAAACCTCCCAGTCCACACTGTAAATGTGGTTGGTGTTAGGAAGGGCATCTAGCCGTAGAAAACCTGCCAGACAGTCCTATACGAGGGAGACACGGTCACCCGACCAATCTTGCCTCAAGTGGGACAACTCCCGTCTAACCTATGCTAGCGTGGAAGATAGACATTTAAACAATGATGATGATGATTATATATATATATATATATATATATGTAGTTTTGGGGGTGTTGGTTCTCTAATTTCTGAGTACAATCTGGACACCCACAGAGACAACTTTATATTATAGACTAGCAGTTGTACCCAATGTTGCTCAGGACAAAGATGACTCAGTCAGTGGAAAACCATTTGTATTCAGTGTGTGTGTGTGTGTGTGTGCACATGTTTCCATGCTTTTGTGCCACTATGTAGTACTTCAGGAAATAGAGATCAATAATAATTAATAGACTGAAATAAGTACTGGCATCAATAATAATAATCTTTAAGACGTTGCCCTATATGAGCGCAGTCCAGTCAAATGACTGAAACCAAATCAGTGAAACATCTGATTTATTATTATTGTTCATTTGCTTTGTTGATTGTATGGTGAACTAAAATATCACTGTACCTCATTACCCTTAGAAATGAACAGCACACAATTACAGTGTCCTGACAAACACACTGCAGCATCTTTCTCACATTTCTACCGCTATTGTAATAGCATTGACTCTTCACTCTTCAAGCTGGCTGATCTCGTTCCACCTTCACTCAGGCACTCCTGCCACACTTGTCTCTCCTCCTCTCATTATACATATTGTGTCCAATTCCCCAAGCCCAGCAATAATCACCATGCACAGTCCTTTCCTCCCAAAATGGCAACCCACCGGAATTCTTTCCCTGCACAGGTCTTTCATGCAAGAGTCGATTTACAACAATTTAAACTAAACATCAACAACTTCAATCTCATCAATCTTGGAACACATACATAAGTCTTCTCCGCACCTAGCAAATAAAGAAAAACATAACAAAGCACCAACTACCACACCAACACATAACGAAACACAAACCACCTCTACTACACCCCCACCATATTATTACCACCCACCACTACACAACATACAACACACCACTGGCACCAGTATCACCACAACAGCAACATTGACAGAGTCAATTCCATCAGTCATACATATTGTTTTTCTTTTTAATGAAAAAACTTCTGAAGTACATTAACCCTTTAACATTTAAACCGGCTGTATCCGGCCAGAATTCTCTCACCTCTTTCTGTTCTAACTGGCCATAACTAGCCACTCATACTGATGTTAAGGTATTGTTCTCAAAATAAATAATATCAAAATCTCGTAGATTCGATATTATGTGAGGTATCATGTAAGATAAAGCCTTTACTACGAAAATAAAAATAGTAAATATAGAGTAATGTAAAAGAGAAGAGGTAGATGAGGATATAAAAACGTAAATGATAAAGTTTACATCATCACCATCATCATATAATGTCTATTTTGTTCATGCTTGTATGGGTTACATAGGTTGTCACATTATTGGACAAATCAGATCAGGTGACCACAACTTGCTCATATGGATCTGTATTTTGCCTTAGTTTCTATGGCTGGATGCTCTTCTTAAGACCAACTATATTACAGTCTATGGTTGTATCTCGATTGCCATCACTTCATATTTATCTCACACATGAGTAGCATGAAATAGACCGTTTAGCCCTGCCAAGAATTTACATTCCTTTCTGAATATGTAGCAAAGAAAGGAAAAAAAAATAAAGCTTTTATCAGCTATGGCCAGCCATGCTGATAAAACACACATGAAAGTAATTTAAATCAAGTGATGCCTGTGCTTGAAGCTTTTTTAAGTGAAGAAAGGCCTTGCACTGGACCAATCCCACTCTCTGGACAATAGTGACAGTTATCCAAAAAGAAGTACAGGTCATTATTGGCTACCATCATGTTGCAGGTTTTACACCAGAATTTTCCTTTTAGAATGATGTCCTGACAAGGACTAGGGATCTCACACACCCTAGAAACCATGTTTAAGATAGAAAGAATGGGGCTATATATAAGATTTATTTATATGTGTATGTGTATATATTTAGACACACATACACACTCTTATATACATACACACACTTATATACATACACACATATATAAATCATATATATATAGCCTTTCTTTCTCTCTTGAACACTTACTTTTCCCCATCTGCTACTCTCTCTCTCTCCCCAATATACTGTTGCTTTATGAAGTAGAATATCATGCTATTTTCTCTCCCTATACAGACACACTGATGAGGCTGTATTGATTCCCCCACCACCAAACAATCACCAATATATTGTAAGAACAGAAAACCCACATGGGAACATTAATAACTCTTAAAAAAACTCTTGACAGATCAAAGAAGGTGCAGAGAAAGACAAAGAGAGACTGCTCTTATACTTCGTCACTGTGGTGTATATGCATGCGTGTGTGAGAACATGTATGTATGTGAACGTGTGTGTGAACATGTATGTATGTGCATGTGTGCGAGTGTGTATGTAAACATGTATGCGTGTGCATGTGTGTGAACCTGTATGTGTGTGCTTGCAGTGTACAGAAATGAGACAAGCAGTAATGAATATATATAGAAAAGTTTATTTCATCATCATCGTCATCATTTTTTTTTATGCCTGCTTTTTCCATGCATACCAGTCTCCCTTCTCTACGCCATCGATATTGTCCAAGGGAAAGGGTGATACAGCTTGGCACCAGTTATGTCACAACTTATTTCTACGGCTGAGTAAACTGGAGCTACATGAAATAAAATGTCTTGTTCAAGAACATAACATATCACCTGGTCTGAAAATTGAACTCACAACCTCACGATTACAAACCCAACGAAGCCATGCTTTATATATTATATATATATATATATATATATAGATAATGCAAGAATAGAGGAGATGAATATTCTTTTAATACATGTTTCTCCTAGGATAAAATATAAGGGAAAAATAAAAATGGTAAAAAAACCTTGCTCAAGCTCAATTATATGTATATAGATGTCTATTTTGTGAGCACTGACTCAGGGAACTAGGTTTTAAACAATTTTTAAACATTAATTATGCTCATTCTTATGTCAGAGAATATATAAAATATTTAAAGAATATATATAGGGTTGGAAGGACCCTTCAGTTGTGTCGAGGACATGACAGCCCTCCTAGTGCTGGTGATCTACACAATAAAAGCACCTAGTACACACAGTAAAGTGGTTAGTATTATAAAGGGCATCCAGCCATAGAAAGCTTGCCAAACAAGGGGTGAGGAGGACCCTTCAGTTTGTGTCAGAAGACATGACAACTTCTTTGCACTTGATATGACTATACATAAGTGGGATACAGACTCCCTCGGCCTGTGTGACGTAAGTGGCCCTGCTTCAATACTGACATGGTCTGTGTAGACCAATCCAACCCTTGTTAGCAGGGAAAGCAGACATTAAATGATGATTATATATATATATATATATATATATACACATACATACACACACACACATACATAAATACATGTGTGTGTGTGTGTGTAAGACAGTTTCTGTTTATATGCATCAGTAATAACTTGGTATGTGACAACTTGTGAAGCTGTTTGCTAACAGGGAAAATGGACGTTAAATGATGACAACGATTTGCTTCCTTATGGGTTTCCACCTAACAAAGTATTAACTGGCCCGATGTTATAGTAGAAAACATTCACCCAAGGTGTCACACAATTGGATAGAACCCAAAACTATGCAGTACTGAAGTTCTTAAGCCTGTGTATTGCATGTACATATGTACACATAATTATACATGTGTGTATATGTGTGTGTATGCATGCAAACATACATACATATATACATACATCAGTGTTTCATTAGTTTACATCTTGTTATTTTCATTACCACCACCACCACCACGATGACCCCCTTCACCATTACCACCATCACCATCACCACCACCACGATGACCCCCTTCACCATTACCACCATCACCATCACCACCACCACGATGACCCCCTTCACCATTACCACCATCACCATCACCACCACCACGATGACCCCCTTCACCATTACCACCATCACCATCACCACGATGACCCCCTTCACCATTACCACCATCACCATCACCACGATGACCCCCTTCACCATTACCACCATCACCATCATCATCATCGTCATCATCATCACCATCACCATCACCATTAACCTAACAGAAGTTTTGTTGTTAATATTACAAGTTTAAAAAATGCCTCCACTACTGCAGTTGTTACTATTGTTACAAACTTCTATCTCGACAGTAACCAGATACTGGGTGCAGTGCCCACCTCTGTAAGGAGGCAGGGTGGACATATCTTCACAGCCTGATTCTCTCTCTCCCTCCCCACTCTCAGTCTGAGAAAGAAAGATGGATGGTGGTGGTGGTGGTGGGAGAGATAACCAAAAGACCCACAGTCACAACTCTCATAAGATTAGAAGAATCTATTTTTATTGAGAAGGGGAGAATAGAGTTTAACATTGCCACTTCTGAACTTGCCATTCCAATAATAGTTGGGGGTATGATTTCGTTTGGAATCTGTTTGTTTCTCAATGCCTTCCTTTACCATAAACCATAACACCAAACTGGTTTTCAGCTAGCATTGCAACATGCAGCAGAGACACTATTATACAGTGAGGACATCGCCATCATCTACACATAAATATGTGTCTGTGTGTCTATATATACACACACACACACATATGTTTGCATATATATATATACATATATATACACACACACACACACACACACGTGTGCATATATATATGCATATATACACACACACACGTTTGCATATATATACACACACACACACACGTATGTTTGCAGATATATATATACACACACGTGTGTGTGTGTGGTTGTTGTTGTTTTAAAGTCCACTCTCCCTGCTGGCTAGAACTTGGTCCAATCCTTGCTAGCAGAGAAAGCGGATGCTAAAATGTAAATGATATATAATATATATATATATATCCATATATATATATCCATATATATATATATATATCCATATATATATATATATATATATATATATATATCCATATATATATATATATATATATATATATATATATCCATATATATATATACCCCTCCTCCCCGCCCCCACTCTCCACCATTATTATCTGGACCAATCATAAGTCAACGGCCTATGCTATCACTTCTCCTGGTTGCTTTTCGATATGATGGATGGACTAAAGAATTTCTGGAGAGTCTGAAGAATCTGGACACTCGGAGACAATGCCAAAGATAACGACAAATTCATCTCATGCTGCCGGACGAAAAGGCAAGGACTCCTCCTCTTTGTTTCGGCCGCGGATGGCCAACATAACCCCAAACCCATCCCCCTCACCCCTCCCTGCGCCCCACCCACCAAACGCAATCCAAAACTTCAGAGTTGGTACCATGAATGTAGGCACCTTAAAAGGCCGCTCTAACGAGGTTGTAGAAATGCTTGAACGTAAGGAGGTTGATGTTTGCTGTATCCAAGAGACCAGGTGGAGGGGCGGGTCTGCGAGATTCATTGTGGGTAAAAAACTATTAATGACGTATTATATTCGTTTTTTCCTGTTCTTTGCCAGGGAACGTTTCCACGAACCAAAGTATCGTCTTCCTGTCTTCCTCCGGTTGCAACGTTTTTTGAAATATCCAGTTCTGCGTTTACAGATTGACTTTGTTAGTTTCAGAAGATCCCGTTAAGGGTGAAAGCAGCGATTCTTTGCTTAAACTTTAATCTGTTATTTTAATAAATATTTGCTCTACGGTTCTTATATATTTGATATATATTTATCCTTATCGAGCCCTCTTTGGATTTTAGTCTTCAAATTTATTATTATTACTATATATATATATATATATATATATATCCAATCCCTACCAGCAAAGAAAAAGGATGTTAAATGATAATTATATATATATATGAGACATAAATATATCTATACATACATAAATGTATGTATAGATATATAAGCATAAAGCATAAACAATAAATGAGAAATGTATCCACATGTCTAAGACCAAGACATTAATGTGTATTATCACCATTACCATCATTAATCTTTATTTTTCTTCACCACTATTACCACCACTGCTACTGCTGCCACCACCACTGCCACTCCCACCACCACCGCCACTGCCACTCCCACCACCACCACTGAATCATGCACCCTACCGTACCATCATGCTGTCATAATTTGGTGCCATGTCTGCAGTAGTCTTTCTCTACTTTCAACATTTTACCCTCATCTACACAGCTGTTGTGGGTGACAGCACAACTCTAACAGCATCAACATCTTCTGATCCTCCTACCCTCTCCTCTTTTGCCATTGGTTTAAATGTAACCCAATTCTGTCCCTACCCACCCCCTCAAGCTGCAGGATAAGTACACCAGTTTTGCATCTCATGCCACGTTCCTCTTAAACTAACCCATTAACTTTCTGTTTTGCTTATATATATATATATATATATATATATATATATATATATATATATATATATATATATTAATAAGAGGAATTCCAACTTTGTCTGATTTACTCGTTTTATTTACAATCCTTTAAAATTTATAATGGTATTATAATGAAATAGTATGATAGAATATTAAATGTTAAGTGTTAATTGAACAAGTACTTTCATGCTTTCGCAATCTTCAGGTTCATAATGTGTGGTGACAGTCAAGTTTGCAATTTTCAACAGTTGAAAATTGCAAACTTGACTGTCACCACATATTATGAACCTGAAGATTGCGAAAGCATGAAAGTACTTGTTCAATTAACACTTAACATTTAATATTCTATCATACTATTTCATTATAATACCATTATAAATTTTAAAGGATTGTAAATAAAACGAGTAAATCAGACAAAGTTGGAATTCCTCTTATTAATATAATCTTCTATACACAATCATACACACCCGTGTATATTTATCTACCTCTATATATATATATATATACATGTATATATATATATATATACATACATATGATATATATAAATATATACATACATATGATATATATAAATATACACACTAGCATAGTACCCGTCAAAAATGACAAAAGTTACAGTAAACAATATTTTATTTAATTCCTTAACACCTCTAACATTTAAACCGGCCGTATCCGGCCAGAATTCTCTCACTTCTTTCTGTTCTAACCGGCTGTAACTGGCCACTCATACTGATGTTAAGGTATTGTTCTTAACATAGATATCAAAATCTCATAAATTCGATATACATCTTCAAGTACGCTATTGACAGTTTCTGAAACTGGAAAACTGAAAAGTAATCTTGGTAACAATACAATTTGAACTACAGATCCAACAGAACAGAATAAAGACCACTGCCATATACTGAGTCTACTTCTTCTATCCCCACATTAATCACCACCTCCAACCTAAATCTTCTGCTGTAATGTGCAAAAAAGGAAGCCTCTGTGGTCACTCTACCTGCTAGAAATAGTAGCCAAATTTCCTACTGCTTTAAAAAAGATTTCTTTTGCTAAGCCACAGCAGGTTCAGAAATTTGAAACCAAATAATGCAAATGAATGAATTAGAATAGCAAAAATAAACAATACTAGAAGTATAAGAATATGAGATAACAGCATGAGGTTGACCAAAGATTGATAGAGAAAACAAAGAACCTTTGCAATGTCACATATTTAATGACATTCAAGGGCTGTAGTTTACTAACATAATGTTAGAGTCAGAAGTAATATAAGAGGTCATATCTTAAAGATAGCATTTTAGAAGTGACATGGGCTTTATATAGAGATAATTTAGTTTATGCTTTTGCATAGCAATAAGGGGTTAAATAGTGAAATACATCAAAGCAAAATGTAAATGATAGAGGAAGGGACGAGAATCAGTAATGTAGAGAATAAATGCTGTTTTCTTTTTCTATATGTTTAACCAATTTTGAAACTTATTTTGTTCTTACGTCTGATATCTCATTGGCTGGAAGTATTTATATATAGTTGTTACAATAGAGGGCTTAAAAATTGAAATTGTGGCATCCCAAATGCAGAAAGGGACTGTGGTGTGTCAACCACTGAATATATTATTTATACAAGGTCCCTACCATACTCAATAGTGAAATTCTGCAAGAGGCTGGGGTCAAGGTAAAGATGAGATAAATGTCCACAACGACCATGTGTGGGCTGCAATTCTGCAATTTGAGGAGTACACAATTCTATCCAACAGGTTCGAAGTACAGTCTGGCAGTTTGAGGAGAAAACAATTCTTTCTGTTGCCACAGAATTATGTTCAGTGTTATTATTATTATATGCTCGGTGGATTAGCAGTATCGGTAGAGAGTCTGATACCATGTTTTGCAGCATAGAGTTACGGTCCTTTACAGTCTGAGTTCAAATCTCGCTGAGGTTAACTTTGCCTTTCATCCTTACGAGGTCGATAAAATAAAGTACCAGTAACGTACTGAGGTTGATTTAATTGCTCCCCCCTCCCCCAATTACTGGCCTTGTGCCTATACTAGAAACAATTATTATATGCTCAGTTCAGTTCAACAGTTCAACAGTTTATTGTCCTTCATTGTGTTGAAATAGAAATTTATAAATTAATTGTTTCTACTTTTGGCACAAGGCCAGCAATTACCCAGTACATTACTGGTACTTTATTTTATCGACCCCGTAAGGATGAAAGGCAAAGTTAACCTCGACGGGATTTGAATTCAAACCGTAAAGAGACGTAACTATGCTAGAAACCATGGCGTCCAACTCTCTACCGATACTGCCAAAAGACATGACACACTACTTTGTCTTTACTGTATCTTCACGAATCACCCAACATACATAACTCTTAATGAACTCTACCACATTAGCAAGGCATTCTTCAAAAGTACAAAACAACACCGTGACTGTATCACATCAAAACCACTTTTTTGAAAAGTACAAAACAACACTATGATTATATCACATATGATATTTGAAGTCTGTAATACTACAAATTTTCACAACATTTGAATTAACAAACCCATATTTAGATATTTTCTGCTAAGTCAATACAGGATGTTAAGAATTAATAACATGTTGGTAAGAAGTGAATACTTCTTATTTTATTTTTACTTTAGATCATAGACAGGCTCAGACATTTTGGGAACACCCTGTGTTTGTGTGTGTGTATGACACAAAAGATAAAACAATGAAAATAGAAAAAAATGAAAAATAGAATTAAATAAATAAATAAAAAGGGATAAGATTTAAAATGTCAAAGTTTCCATAGTAACAAGCTCTCCTCTTTCATCTTTATTGATATTTAAACATAGATAACAAGAAATTAACAGCACTTGTTTGGCCTAACAATATCATGCTTAATCTTTAAGATACTCCCATATAACACCCAATAGATTTAAGATATGAGAGAGAGAGAGAGAGAGAGAGAGAGAGAGAGAGAGAGAGAGAGAGAGAGAGAGAGAGAGAGAGAGAGAGAGAGAGAGAGAGAGAGAGAGAGTGCCTGGTTCTGCATATATAAACGTATATTTGGGAATAGATGGAAGAATGAGTAAATGTTGAGATTGCACATGTTATGAAATAGATGTAAAATACTATTGTACTGATGGTAATACTGCTTGTGGTGGTGGTGGGGGTGGGGGTGGGGGTGGGGGTGCTGTAGTTGATGAAAAGTAAATGGTAATAGTGATAGAGGTGAGAGAAAGAGTAAGAGATATATAGACAAATTAAATGAGATAGACCAGAGTTGAGAAAAAATGACAGAACTAGTTAGAGAATAAAAAAAAAAGAAAATTTGAGTGAGAGAGGGGGAGAGTTGAAGAAGGTAGAAGGCAAAAATTAAAAATTGATGAAATGTTAGATAAGCTGATAAAGGTATCTCAATATCATCATCCTTGCTTTATGTCCGATGATGATACACATATACATTTTTTTATATATATATCATCATCATCATCATCATCACCGTTTTACGTCCGTTCTTCCACGCTAGCATGGGTTATATATATATATAATGAAGGAAGTGTGGTAAGGAACCAGGTGGACCATACATAACGTACCAGAGTACTCGATACTTAAGGTAGTAGAGTGGGTGATAGGAAAAGAGTAAGGACCCCGACAGCTGAGCTCCGGCCGTTTTGACAGCTAGATCTAGCTGTCAAAAGGTCGGAGCTCAGCCGTCGAGGTCGATACAATATTAATTTGACATTTTTATATACATAATAAATAAATAATAACCTAATAAAATACTACCTGAATTACTAACTCATACTGTAAATAAATTGTATATGCAACATTGATTTTGACTAAGATTGATAATGCAATTTTTATAGCATCACTAAACTACTTCTTTGCCCACTTATTCTGAGAGAGTCTTGTGAGCAGGGTCCTCAAACACTCCCTCCAGTGGGTCCTGTTAGAAGCAACTGTCTCCAACTAATCCGGCTGGATCACCAAGCAAGACCAGCCAAGCTCATGGATGTTATCCAACCATCTTGCTCAGGGTCTACCCCTAGGTCTCCTGCCGGTTGATTTTGCTTATAAAATCTGTCCAGCAATTCTTTCCCGAGACATTCTAACCACATGCCCATAGTATCAGAGCTGTGATCTCTCAATTCAGAGAAGTAGCGGCTCTGCCTGGAGTGATTCTCTGATGTCTGAGCTGCGCACTTTATTGAGTAAATAATATTAATCACTAAACATTTGAAATATGAAATGACCACCAGTAATCTTTTACAGTCATATCAGGATTTGTGTCTAGTACATTGACCATTTTAAAATAATTCTTACAGTTTGTATGCTTTGAAAGCTAATATGCCTTGGTTCATTGGCTAGAGAATGGATGTTATGTTTCGAGATATGTAAACTTCATTTACTTTAAGTTTTGTTTGAACTTCACCAAGATTTTAGAGGATCGACAGAAGCATTGTCTAACAGAAGAATAGCTTTGGGAGTAAAAGTTGCATACAACAATGTACCAGTCTAAGAACAATTTCAGTGTGACCCACACATTCTTACTTTTAGCAGACAAACAATTTGATAGACTGACATTGGTTTTTATTTCAGAGTTACTGAAGCATTATCACTTAATAGGGGAGTAAGTCTATCCTTGGCAGCTTTAAATACTAATGCATATTTTTTTTCAATATGGTCCTTGAAGGCATTCTCTTTGAATACCACTTTGTTTAATCTACACTGGAAATAAGATCCATTCTGCAAAATGACTTAGAATTCTGCAGGGAATGTTTTAGTTGCTTTGATATCTGCACTTGCTGCTTCACCAGTTATCTTAACAGTACAACACTTAGTAGGATGCTTGTAGCCTGAAAACAAATCCTTATAGGCTGCAAATATTTCATCTTCACCCTCTTTCTCCTTCAGTTCAACAAAAGTAGACTTCGCCTTATCACAAATGGCATCTTGGAATATTTTCTAGTTCAAGTCTTCCACCTACGATGTTAATAATTTCACCATTTGTTCCACTAAGTTGCCATGAGAATAACTTACTTGCACTGTACTTATTCTGGGAGTTTGCAGCATGAACCTTGCAATTTTCTCTGTATTCTTTACAAACGTATATACATTTGATGGAGGCAAATATATATTACTATAAAAACCAGTCTAACCATCATCTCCAATCGGTGAATAACTCCTATTTTATCTTCTAAAATTCACGTGATTTCTTGATAACTTGAGCACTTGAATTCACTAATTTCCTCTTATCTAACATGGCTGTTCTTTTTTATTCTTATTATTACATCATAACTTCATTTTAAAATAGCAAAATACTGTGTAAACACTTCAGAATAGTAAAGAAACAAACACTGCTTATAATTACTATGAAATCATAAAATATCACATAAAGTAGCTGAACAACACAGCCATATCCGACCAGAACTCTCTCACCTCTTTCTGTTCAAACTGGCTGTAACTGACCACTCATACTGATGTTAAGGTATTGCTCTCGAAATAAATAATATCAAAATCATTACTGGTGCTATATTTTATCAACCCCGTAAGGAAGAAAGGCAAAGTTAACCTGGGCAGGATTTGAACTCAGAACATAAAGGACCATAACTCTATGCTGCAAAGCATGGTGTCTGACGCTCTACCGATACTGCCAATCCACCACCCTAGTAAATATAGAATAATGTAAATGCTAAAGGATTAAAAGTGAATTTGAATAACTGAAGAACCCATGAAAACATTACATTTAAGAGGTTTTTCCGACACTGGTGCAATGACTGGGTCTTTCATTTAGTTATCAGATGTAACACTTGTCAGTTGGTTCGATAGTTTTAAGTCTACAACACAAATACAATGTATACATGCTTACAGAAACAAATATTTATATGGGACTAAAGAAAAAAATAATAAACGGATCATCTATTAGTTTCCACAATGAATATTCTAACTGTTCGATTACCAGAACTACCTATTCATTGAATTATACCATAAGTGGCTGAGTATTCCACAAATACTTGTATCCTTAATATAATCCTCAGACACATTCAACATAACACAAGTGTGTAACAAAGTTGACCTTTTGAATTACTGGTACTGTTCATATAGAAATATAGTGAGAGCAGATGTTAACCTTTTAGTATTTACATTACTCTATATATACTATTATATTTTTGTGGTAAAGGCATTACCTCACATAATATTGTATCTATGAGATTTTGATATTGTTTATTTTGAGAACAATACCTTAACATCAGTGTGAGTAGCTGGTTACAGCCAGTTTGAACAGAAAAAGGTGAGAGAATTCTGGCCAGATATGGCTGGTTTAAATACTAAAGGGTTAAATGATGATGATGATGATGAGTGAAAATGGCTGAGTATATCACTTAATGTAATCTTCAGACAGAATCAGCACAATGCAGTGTATAAAAAGACATTGTCCTTTAAATTACAGGTACAGTCCATCTAATGGTGAGATTCTGCAGTTTCCATCTCCCCAATTTTACTCACAAAGACTGGGTCAACCTAAAAATAGCTATGGCAGTTGACATTTGACCAAGGTGATAGGAATGGGATGCAAGTTGGTACCTGATGATAGCCAAGCAAACTTCTAAATCATTTTACCAGAGTGAATACACACATATACACTTAACTTACACTAACATTCATTAAAAAACGGCTCCACTTTCATCAACACTTCCACTAACTCTAACGACAACAATCAATATATATAAATATTATTATATCAATGATAAACAAACTAAGGCTAATATATGAAAATTAGGTTAATTAGGAGATGGGTTCAGATAATGAGATAACTTTGGTTTAAAATATCTCCATATGTTTATAATATCATCAAATGTACACACATACAGAAACATAATACACATACACAGAGGGCTATAACACATCCCATATTTTTTTAACCATCAGAATTATACACACACAAGGCTACAACTCATGGAATATTTTTTTAACTCTTTCATTACCATATTTCTAATAAGTATTTGAATTGATTCATGAAGAATTTGGAGAGATCTACTAAAATTATTTCATTATTAAGATTACGGGGTCGATAAAATAAAGTACCAATAATGAACTGGGTAATTGCTGGCCTTGTGCCTAAAGTAGAAACAATTATTAAGATTGGCAGTATCGGTAGAGAGTTGGACGCCATGCTTTCCAGCATAGTTATGTCCCTTTACGGTCCGAGTTCAAATCCCGCCGAGGTTGACTTTGCCTTTCATCCTTACGGGGTCGATAAAATAAAGTACCAGTAATGTACTGGGTAATTGCTGGCCTTGTGCCAAAAGTAGAAACAATTATTAAGATGGTGTTTGTATCATAACAGGGTTCTAATATAAAATAATATTGAAAGATTTTAATTTACATAGGAATGCTTTAAAATGAGTGGTTTTATTGTATAGAGCCAGAGGCAGTTTAGGTAGGGTGGTATCAAAAGGGTTAAACCATTAGAACTAAATACACACAGGGTGCCACACATCATGCTTTTTTAATTTTGAAAACAAGCATAAATACATATGCATACACACTTACATATACACATATATACACACACACTAATACATGTTTACAATACATCTCATGTTAGTTTTTAAACCAGCTATATATATATATATACACATACACAGACCTTATAACACATCATTCAATATCCAACCATGATCTCTATTCAAATCACCTTCACCTTTCTGTATATTCCTTTGTCAATCATAAATGTAGACATAATAATATTGTAATATCTGATATTACTGAAAATGGAAATGCACACAGATATACGCGCGCACACCCACACACTGACTGTTTTTCTCTGACTTAATAATACTTTTCCTTTCAAACTTATGTAAGATTAAAATCTTACTTCTGACGTGTACTTTACTGCTCTCTCTCACTTGCTGCCTCTCCCTCCCTCCTCTATTCTATGAATCCCTATACATCCCTAAAGATGGTAAAACTTTTTGGCTAGGAATCATCTGTGGTGATAGCAACTTTCAGATGTAGAAATAGAAACATGTTGAGCATGTTTATGAGCTGAACTAGAGCCTAGAATGTTAATTTGTCTCTCCATTTTGCAGTACAAATACATTATTCTGAGTTAAAATCCCGCCGAGGTTAACTTTGCCTTTCATCCTTACGGGGTCGATAAAATAAAGTACCAGTAATGCACTGAGTAATTGCTGGCCTTGCGCCAAAAGTAGAAACAATTATATAATATAATATAATATATATATATATACACACACACGCACACACATACATATTTTGTACGCAAGTTTCTCCCTACGTACAAAATGATTAAGTGTGATGCTGCATGATAGTGAAACATGGCTGTGGGGGCAGAGGACATGCAGAGACTGAAGAAAAATGAAGCAATCATGTTCCATTGGATGTGCATTGTAGGTGTGAGAGAGGCAGAGCTTAGACAAGTTGAAGGAGAAGTTGGGTTTAAAAAGAATCCAAGGTGATATGCATGAGAGAAGACTGCATTGGTTTGGGCATGTGATGTGAATTGACAATGATCGATGGGTGAAGAAGTGCCAGGAAATGCCATTGGAATTAAGTTGCAGTCAAGGTAGACCATAAAAGACCTGGGCAAAGGTTGTGAGAGCTGACCTCAAATCACTGAAACTGAGTTGAACTTTCACTGTTTAGACGCATCTGAACCATAATCTCAGAATAGAAATGTATCATTACATGATAACCTATGTAATTCTCAATGATTTTCAGCTAATTTTGTAAGTGAAACGTGTAATGAGAATAAAGATTTGTTAAACTGATATTTCACCCTCCATTTTTTATATGAATACTCAGCAATCTCTGGTGATACCAAGTAGAGGCTATTATCAATCCCTTCAACAGACACTTTCTACACCTTTGAATCACAAAGGTTTATGCTAGCATTTACCGCAATCTAACCAACAGATATATATATATATATATATATATGACAAAAACAAGATGGAGTAAGACAAAGGAGAGACACAAAATAATAAAAGTAGTCACTCAGGAGGTCACAGAATGTGTGACGAAAGAGCTTTGATGACAATCAACAACTAAACAACCATCCCATTATTAAAATAAATGACATATCCTCCATTCCTTCCGCATCATCTTTTCTGACCCCGTCACTTCTTTTTTCCAAACCCACCCATTATGCTTCTAAGCGCGCCCGCAACTTCCGCGACCTCCTGTTTTGCAGTTCCTTCTCATCCTCTCCCAAGGCTCCACCCGGCTCTCATCCTTGTTCCCGCTGCAACCCTTCATTTCGACCCTCACCACTCTTACAGGTCCTAACAGGTCTTTCCGTATGCACCACTCTTTCACCTACACATCCACTCATGTTATCTATGCCCTCCGGTGTTCCCTTTGCAGGTCTTTATATATCGGACAAATGGGACACCGTATGGCGAACCGTTTTGTGAGCATTTGAGGGACATACGACTCGGTCTGGATACTCCTGTCGCGCGTCATTTCTGTTCTCCTGGTCATTCTTCCCTACATGTTTCAGTCCTGGGTGTCCTTTTACATGATGGATCACAGGCCTCGCGCACCAGTACTGAACAAAGTCTGATTCACCGCCTCGGGTCCTATTCCCCTCTTGGACTCAACTCACCTCTCCAATTTCTCTAATACCCCGTCCATTATCACACCCCTAGATTCCTATCGCTTTTGCTTGATCATTAACATCTCTTACAATTAATACAGGCCGACTATATATGCTCACTCCACTTTTCCCTTCACTGCTCTGTATACACACACTCACACCCTTATATTAACATACTTCTCTTGTAGTTGCTTCACTAAGAAGAGGGGATCTGTTGTACTTTTCTGAGGCACAAGACCAAACTGCATCTCATCTAATATGACCCTTTCTCTAATCAGTTGCGCTAATATTCTCTCTGCCACTTTCATAAGCTGATCCATCAGCTTTATGCCCCTATAATTGCACCTATCTAGAGCATCCCCTTTACCTTTGTAGCAATTTATGAGAATACTGCTGCACCAGTCTTTAGGTATGACACCACCATAAATAGCTTGATTGATGATGCGTGCAACCAGTTTAGTGCCAACTTCTCCTGATGCCTTCAGCATCTCAGCAACTATCCCCGACGGTCCAGCAGCCTTACCATTCTTCATTTCCTTAATTGCCTCTTGTACCCTATATTCGTCAATCTCAATAGCTGGTCCCTCTGTCGGGTCTACTGGTGGTAATTTCTCTCTCTCCCATTCATTCTCCACATTCATCAGTCTCTCATAATGACATTTCCATGCCTCCTTTTTTTTATCATTCGCGACACTAAGTACACCGGCATCATTCTGGACACACTTATCTCCAACAACATCCTGATTTGCACTGACACACTGCCTTGCAATGCGGAACACCGCACGTCTCTGATCTTCCTGTTGCAGAACATTGGCAAACCTCCTACTTTCAATATATATATTTATTTATATTGGTACAGTTAGGTATATTTGAAAAAAGGAAAAGAATGACTTCATTTGTAGTTCTAAACAATTTAATTTTATATTATAATTTTACAATTTTGTTTTGTAGATCTACAAAACAAAATTGTAAAATTATAATATTATAAAATTAAATTGTTTAGAATTACAAGTGAAGTCATTCTTTTCCTTTTTTCAAATATATATTTATATATATATATATATGTATATATATAAATGTATATGTATATATGTCATCATCATCTTTGTTTTAACATCTGCTTTCTCTGCTAGCAAGAGTTGGATGGGTCTACATAGGCCAAGTCAGTACTGAAGCAGAGCCACTGATCTCTTGGACAGGCCAGGGATCTGTGTTGCACATATGTATGGTCTCACATTCCATTAAGTGCACAGGAGAGGTTGTCATGACACAACTGAGGGTCTTCCCAAACCTTTATTTGGTAAGATTTCTACAGCTGGATGTCTTTCCTATCATCAACCACTTTACACTATGTACTAGAGAGGCTCTTGTGTCCTTGAGCTGATTTGTATGTATGTATGTGTATGCATATATATATATATATTTTTTGAGTATATGTTGGTTGTTTACCGACACCTCAGTATGCAGATTGGCGCACTCGACGAAGTACGCAGGTTGGTTTGTTTACTCCGGAGTAATGTAAAATAAGTAAGTTAAACATGTAAAATTTGGCTTCGTTTATTATAAATTCTGTGCAGAGAATTTATAATAAACGAAGCCAAATTTTACATGTTTGACTTACTTATTTTATATATATATGTATGTATGTATGTATGTATTTGTATGCAATTATTTATGTATGTATGTATGTATGTATGTATGTATGTATGTATGTATGTATGTATGTATGTATGTATTTGTATGCAATTATTTATGTATGTATGTATGTATGTATGTATTTGTATGCAATTATTTATGTATGTATGTATTTGTATGCAATTATTTATGTATGTATTTATGTATGTATGCAATTATTTATCCTTTGGATCGTAAGAATGTTTTACAGATTTTGAAGGTTTCTGATATAGTGGCGATTTGTAGCTGTCTGTGTGTGTGTGCTTGCATGCAAATATGTTTGTGTGTATAAAGGAGGTGAGCTCTTCCCTGTGATTCAATAGCTAGAACACTCGATATGCAAGAGGGTTTTACGGTTTATTTCTTGTCAACAGGATCATTATTGTTTTCATTCTCAAATTTGTGTTAAGTGATATTTTAATATTAAGTACAAAGTGCAAAGTCTCCAGGTAAGAAATTTCTCAATAGTTTCACCTGTTGTTTTGAACAAATGCAATACTGTATTCATCATCATCATCATCATCATTTTACGTCCGCTTTTCCCTGCTTGCAAGGGTGGGATGGGAACTGATTCTGGCTCGATTTCTACAGTTGGATGCCCTTCCAACCTTATTTACAGTGAGTGCTGGGTGCTTTTTTGCACCCAGCACTCACTGTAATGATATAGACCCCAGTCCCTATCATCTCATTTCTACAGCTGAGTAAACTGGAGCAATGTGAAATAAAGTGTCTTGCTCAAGGAAACAACACATCACCCGGTCTGAGAATTGAACTCACAACCTTTCGATTGCAAGGCCAATGCTCTAACTACTAAGCCATATATATATATATATATATATATATATATATATATATATATATATATATATATATATATATTATAATAATAGTATTTATACCTATATATATGAACTATATACAATTATAAATACGAAAGGGTAGTATGTTGTACTACCCGATTACCAGTAACATATATATATATATATATATATATATATACATACAATACAATACATACATACATACATACGGACACTGTCAGTGCAGTCTTTTAATTGCAACCAAAATAATGCAGCAGAGAATACTATGTCACTGTCTGGTAAAAACAACAACAAGAGTTCTTAACCAAACAATAATAATAATAATGGTTTCTTTATTAGCCATGAAGGCTTGCACATAGACATTCTAAACATATATATATATATATATATATATATATAGTCATAGAACATATGAGATCAGAAGTCAGTAGTACTAGCATGGAAAACTGGATGTTAAATGATGATGTTCATCATCACCCATTTTTCCATGCTAGCATGGATTAGAGGAGTTGTCCCATTGTGTGACAAGTCAGATCAGATGACAGTGTCTTGCTCATACAAAACTGGTTCTGGCTTGGTTTCTATGGCTGGATGCCCTTCCTAACACCAACAAGATTTACAATGTGAATTGGGTGCTTTTTGTCGTGGCACCTACATAACCACTTTACAGTGTTTACTGGGGACTTGGGTGGGGGTTGTGGTAGATCTAGGAATATGGTTAAGGGGTAGGGTGTTAGGAGGTGGGAGGTGAAGGTGCATACTAGAAATGTGCTTCAATCCATGCACAAGGGACGGTAGGTCTTCTGTATTACTGCATATTGCCAAAGATCTCGGTCCTGTCATTGCTGTTAAGAGGTGCAAAAGTGCAAGGTCAGCTTTTATCTCCTCACCCTAAGTTTTCCTAGGTCTTCCTACTCCATAGCTTCCATCAACTTTGAGCACTCTGCACCTTTTTATACAACTGTCATCCTTCATATGCATCACATGTTTATATCAATGCAATCTCCTCTGCAGCACACTGCATCTGATTCCTCTTATGCCCAGTTTTTCTTCTCAGTTCATTTATGCTTTGCTGTTCATTTATATTGCTATTACACATCCATTGAAGCATGCTAGCTTCATTTCTTTCCAATCTTCGAAGGTCCTCTGCATACAGCCCCCAGGCTTTGCTACCATGCAACATTACTGTTCATATACACACATCATACAATCTGCCCTTCATTTTGAGGGAAAAACCTTTAGTAGCTAGCAGCAGTAGTAGCTACCTGAACTTTCTTCATCCTGTTCTCACTCTGGCTATTGTACTTTCGGAACACCCACCTTCACTGCTGATTTGGTCACCCAGATATCAGAAACTGTCTACTGCTTCTACAGAACCCTCCAAGAATTTGATAGCACTTGTTTCCTGTGAGTGTTTGCTTCTTAATGCTCCTGTGTAATGGAAACATCTAAAACCTACATTCTTAACTAACCTACCTGAGAACCCACATCATTTCTTGTGTACCCATAGTTTGCATTTGAGACAGAGAAGGGAATTTCTAACTATGCCTTTCCTGCACACTGAGCAAGGTCATTTTCCTGAGTGGCTCAGGGCCCTGTTTTCCCTTCTACTTACTAGGATCTTAGTCTTTGTCAGGTTGACTTTAAGACCCTTTGATTCTAAGCCATGCTTCCAGATTTGGAGTTTCTTCTCTAATTTTGCCACAGATTCAGTTAGATCATCTGCATTATATATACATAAGCACACACACACCACATACATTTAGCCGCTTTCTGAAAAATAGTTGATTATACAGAGAATTAACCAGAGCTAAAAGAACTGATAGAATGATGAAATTACTCAAAGCATAAATACACTTGTGTGAACATAATCAAAAGATGTGCAGTGTCAATGTTTAGTTAAAACCATCACAATTTCAAATCTCCCCCACATACTTGTAGATTTACTACTAGAGTATATCAAGAGGTACAGAAGTAGATGTACTCATAGCTATCGAATGTAATTATTTTTCAAAATGCATCAGAAAATGTATCCTTAAATCAGAATCTAGCTGAAGTGCTTTATACACTAGATTGACAGAAATATAAATTAATATACTGAATCAAGAAAATCACACAAGACATATACACACACACATAGAAAAACAAACATATATACAAACTTATATACATATAAAAACATACATATATACATTTATATATATATATATACACAGAAACATATATACATATAAAAACATACATATATATATATATATATACATATATATACACTAACGTATATACATATAAAAACATACATATATATATATCGAATAAACATTAAGCAGGTTTGTATAATTACATAATATATATGTGTGTATCTGATGTAGTATGTGTATATCCAGTTTAGAATGGCTACACCTGATCTTCGTGTGTCATAAGAAGCATCTAAAAGGGGTGGCTCCAGATAGGACATCTAGTTGTAAATCACTGCCTCCAAAAGGATCTCTTGATGGATATGAAGCTTGTCATGACACCCGCAAAGTTTACCCCTGTTTTAGCAATGCTGCATGGCTGAGTGAGGTGTGCCCTGAATGAAGAAGATTTACAAATGCTAAAAAAACATAAGGCATGCATGTCTTGTTGCAGGTGAAATGCTAGTATGTGTGAATGACAGAACACAAGTGAACTGAGAGAAAAGTTGAGTATAAGAGGAACTAAATGTATTGTGTAAGAGAGATGATTATGTAAGGAAAGAGAGAGTTGTATGAAAAAGTGCTGAGCAGTTGAGGTGGGTGGAACCTGTAGAAGAGGGAGACCAAGGAAGATGTGGGACAAACTTGTGAAGAATGACGACAGGAAACTGAACCTCACATGACAATGGACTGGAGATATGCCATAATACAAAAGGCCCATCCACCAATACTAACACTGCAGCACTAAAAGTAAATTTAGTGAGGGATCAGAGGCTAAAGTGTTTGGCAATTGAATGGGAATAATGTAGGGTTTGAGAGGACTCTTCCGTTTGGCCTAGCATATCACAACCTTTCTAATGTTGATGCCACAATAAAATGCACCCAGTATGCCCTGTAAAGTGGTAGTGCTGGGGTCATGAAAAGGTGTCATAAGGCAGTTGGTGTTAGGAAGGGCATTCTGCCATAGAAACCATGCTAAATATGAAATGTAATGAACTAGATAGGTCACTCCAACCTGTCTGGTCTCGAACTATGAGAACCCATGCCAATATGGAAAGTAGACATAAAAATGATGATAATGATAATATATATGATTGGAAGGTATTTTGTTAAAAGTGGAAAGGGACTACAATTAAAATAAGGTACTCAATACATCAAGTAGTGAAACTAATTAATTCATTAAAAACTGAATTACATGATTAGTTCTGTTTCTTTCATATAAGTTTTATTTGAAAAAACAAACAAACACATTTTCTCACATCACTACACACCACATACATGCATGTATACACACACTACATACCCCTACTCTTTTACCACACACACATACTTTCTCTCTTTCTCTCCACATATACCCACATACACTCTTTCTAACCAGACACTCATTCTCTCACTACACACATACACACACACACGCTCTCTCACCGCACACATTTGTGTCAACAAACACTTCAAACCTTGGTTCTAAGTAGGTAGATACCACAGACTCAGAGCATCTCAACCTTGTAAACAGTAGTAATTCATAGCTGTCAGCTGTTATAGATGCACCATAAAATTGATAAGTGCTGTTGTTATTGTTTAGCCCCAGGTAAACCCTGATGGAACAAAGACATGAGCAAATGAATTCAAGCCATGACTGTCACTTTTTATATATTTTATTATCAGTGTGTTCAGTCAGGACTATATTAACCAATGTGCCCCTTTCTTTTTTTAGGAATGTAATTAAGAGTAATTTGGCTATTATTTTAGTAAATCAAGCGACCATGAAAAAGGGTCTCTCATAATGGCAGATAAACCTCCTGTTGTTATAGCTTGAAGACAGATAGTCACACTTAGAAGAGAAAGGCAGTGCTCATAGCCCTTTTCCAGGCCTCTAAGACTAGTGGGAGAGACCTGGTCTAAATATAACAGAGTGGGATTTGCTAAAACACCCAAGGACCTAATGGTAGTGTTAAACCAGGCAACAGATTAAGTCCAACTCCAAAATGGGCCAGCCATGTTGAGATTCGAACTCAGAATGTAAAGTGATGAATCAGATACCACAAAGCATCCCATCTGATGTCCTGATAATTCTGCCAGTCCACTGCCCCGAGAAGGCTGGTACTATATTTATCAATCCTGAATAAATAAAAAGTAAATCTGACCTAGCAGAATTTTAACTCAGAACATAAAACATCAGAACTACTGCAAGGCATTTAACTTGATATTCTAATTCATAGATCAAGGGTAATTTGGCTGCTATTTCTATCAAGTCAAGCAAGCATGCAAAGACTTCCCTGTAGTGATGAAGTTAATACAATTCTAGCGCTAAGTGAGGAATAGACTATCAAGGGAACTTGACCCCTAATTAAGCTACATGAATACTGACGTTTTTGCAAGACAATGGATAAGAGCATTCGCCAACTACACTTGGAAGAATTTCAACTTTGGATCTAGCAACAATGAACAAAACCTAGTGGCTGAACAATATACACAAAATTTATCAAGTACCTATTTCCAAAGAGGATATAGCAACAACAACAGGAGGAAAAACCCAACCTAGCAGACAGAGTACTAGGGCAAGTCTGTGGTTTGATTACTCAAAATTCAACAACATTCCACCTCCACCATCATTATCAATTGCCACTAACTAAAATGTCTGGTTGCTTTTAAAGATAAAATGCCTGGTTGTAAAACACAAGCTCTAGACATCCGGCTAACCAATCAATTGTGCAGTTCATAACAGCTTGTTATTGTTGTTTAACCCCATAAATTGTTGTGTAAACCATCCTGTGATTATTGTAGTATATCAGGGGCTACATTGGTCAATGTCTTTATATTATGGTAGGGTATATTTAAAAGAATTTAGCCACTATTTCCCATAGATTAGCTGACTATGCACAGCAGGAGTGAATTACAAGTGCAAAGGAACATGTAACAGTGCATGTGTACTGAAGAAAATAATAAATTTATGTTTACAAACTTATTTATATATATATGACTGTTTTGGTTTTAAGGCTTAAATAGATATTTTTACATGTAGGTTTTCAGAGACTATTTCAGTGGGTGATTTCAAATTTGAATTGCCCTTTGATGAGTTTTCCCCACTCGACTCCTGGTATAGAGGGCACACTACTGGTACTAATTTAACACCACTACTTAGTCCTTTCTGTTGCAAACATTCAAACAAGGCAGGCCACTGGCATGAGGATAACTTCCTTCTCTTCTTTATTCTCATTAGTCTTAGAAGTCCAGAAAAATATTAATAAAATAATAGTACTAGTGCCACAATAAAATTCACACAGTACACCCTGTAAGGGTGTAGACATTATATGCTTAATACAAAATGTATGAGCAAGATAATGACTCTTTGTTTGTCTAGCTCCAGACTATAGCAACTCATCCAATCCATGCCTGCATGGAAAGCCTATGTAAAATGATGATGTATCTGCAATAAATAAGTTTGCTCTAAAGAATTTATTGTTACACACGCCATGACACATATATATGACATTTGCTCTGGATTATATTTGTTATCACCATTATTATTATTAGTACTACTACTATTACTAGTAGTAGTGACAGCAGCAGCAGCAACAGCTGTTGTTCTATTGCTCTAAGTAAAAGAACCAGACATGTAATAATCAATAAGTTGTTGTATTTCACAGGGATACATATGTATGTGATGGGCCATGTTTTGCCCAAAATAAAGAGTAGATGTTTATAATGTGGGCCACATCTGGTAGTTGTAGCTGTTACAGTACTGCTCCCTTTCTATCCCCACCAAATGATGTAGCATACAGTCTGTAGGGTTGGTGCTATTGCCATGAAAGATTCACCCAGTAAACTCTGAGGCAGTTGGTGACAGAAAGAGTATCAGGTTGTAACAACCATGCTAAAAAAAAGTCAAGATGACTCTTCAGTTGTGTCAAGGGCACATCAACTTTCCTAATATTGGTGATTTACACAACTGCTCCTAAAGTGATACAAAAGGTATCCGGCCATACAAAACCTGCCAAACAAAGAGTCATGAGGATTTTTCAGCTCTGCCAAAGGCATGACAACCTCACTAGTGCTGGTGCCATGATAAAATGCATGCAGGAACATATGAAAGTGAGATGCAGGCCCCCAGATGATCTGAGAGGTCTCTAGCTCTAGATACATTATGCTTTTCAAGTATGTTTGTATGACTACATTATCCAATATGATCTCCCCTGTTATTGTTTAGCCCAGGCCAATTCTTATTGCACAGATCTATTACCAAAAACATTCCAGCCATACTCGTCCCACTTTTTTTTCTTCTTGTTGATTTAGGTATTGTGTATCTACGATTACTTTATCCAGTGAGGGTATGTGATTTGAGGGAGATTTGGCTGGTATTTCTAACAAGTCAATCAACTATGTAGAGGCCTCTTCATTTGCTTATAAAGGGTTTTATTAATATAGGTGGCAGCAAAGGTTAATTCAAAAATCCAAAATATTAAAATAAAAATGTATTTAGTGTGCTGAAAGGAGGGGGGGGGGGTATTGCACACACTTCTAATAACTACAAGAAAGAATTTTCAGATGTGATCATAAATTACTATAAAGTTGAAACTATTTAGTTATAACTGCACCAAGAATTAAAAACTCTAAACAGGAGACTAACAGTCTAAGAATGAACATTTTTATAGTCTTTTATTGTTACTTGTTTCAGTCATTAGACTGCGACCATTCTGGGGCACCACCTTAAAGGGATTTGATCAATCATATTGACTCCAGTACATATTTTTCAAATTTAGTGATACTTATTTTATCAATCTCTTTGTGCCAAACTGCTAAGACACACACACACTCATACATATGATGAACTTCTGCAATTTCCATCAACTAAATTTCACTCATAAGGCATTGGTCAACCTAAGGCTATAGTCAAAAACATATGACCAAGGTACCACATTGGTATAAACTGAAACAATGTAGTTGTGGAGAGAACTTTTTAACCAAAGAGCTATGCTTATCTCTAAAACAAAAAACCCCAAAATTGATAGATTTTCTGCATTTATAATGGAACTCCAGTCATCTGACCAAAATGTTGGTTTCTCAACTTTGGATGAAGGTCACTAATTCACAGGAAAGGAATATTTATCAAACATATCAATTCCTTCATATGGTAGTGATTTGTTGTTGTTGTTGATGTTTAGCAGGCTTGGCTGAGTAATTGCTTCACAATCATGAGGTCCCAGGCTTGATCTCACTGCATGGTATCTTACATAAGTGTCTTTTCCATAGTCTCAGGTTGACTCAAGCCTTCAGACTGAAACTATATAGATGGAAACAATGAAAAGCCTATCAGATATATTGTACTTATAATTCAAAGGTCCAGCTTTGTCGTACTTTGTGTCACACTGATTTGATGACGCAAAGGGAGGCATTATGAAAGTATTTAGTGACATTATGAGATGGCGGCTGGTGCAGCAATTCCATAAACTTCTGGTTGCCATGAATCATTTTATAACTCATTGTCGTGGGAGGGGAAAATAGGTTTCATGAAGCGAGTATCAACACTTGGCTTGGGAATAACAAGGGTAGACATATCTGAAGAATATCCATCCATTTACATGTTAATTCACAAGCCAGACATCAAGTTGATCGAATAACTGAATGCTCATCATCTAAATCCGTCATCAGTTCTGATCAAGTATATCTTCGACAAAAGTACTTCCAACCAGGACTATCCCATCTTTTTTTCAGAAACCTGTGAGAATGTTTATCCAATGTAACGTCAATCCTAGCATGTTATCATATTTATTTGTTGTTGCTGGTGTTGTTATTTAGTTGATGTATGACAATAGGCTTTCCAACCAGGATCATCAAGTCTTTTTTCAAAAACCCAGCACTATATAAATCCAATATGTTTTCCTTTTTTATTTCTTTTTAAATGGTAGAGTGTGGTTTGATAGAGATTAGATTGTTATTTCCACCACTTTGAGCAGTACACTCTGTGAGGCAGTTGGTGACAGGAAGAGTATCAGTTTGTAACAACCATGCTAAAAAAGGTTAAGAGGATTCTTCAGTTGTGTCAAGGGCACAACAACCTCTTATTGGCTCGTGGTGTTTATTTGCTTAATGTTATCAGCTGGTTATTATTACCAAAAGTAATAGGTCCAAAATTCATTAGTTTAATGTCAGCCAGTTATCATTATGAAAAGTAATGAGTCCTAAACTCATTATTTGCTTAATGTTGTCATTTGGTTGTTATTATCAATAGTAGTGGATCCAAAACTTTCTATTTGCTTAAAGTCATCAGCTGATTATTGTTTTCAGGAAAGACTTAGTCTGAAAGTGATCACAATAAGTGTCTTGCACTGAAAATAAAACAGTACTATTTTCTATAACTGAAAATGTTCCCAATCACTCGCCTCCCCAACCCCTTCACAGCATTCAAACAAACAGATTATCATTCAAACTTTAACTGCTCCTCATATAGGTGCATGAATAGCAGCCTGCCTTATGTAACATGCTGACAGGAACAACCATGCACACCCCTGCTGTTGCATTTCAAATTACCCTCTTTCTGCATGTGTGCGCATCTGCATGTCTATCTGCCTGTGAAATCAGGATGGCTTTTAGAAGCTTCACAGCCATTGCCAAATATCACATTTGAAATCTGAGATCTGTAAAATATTGATGTCGTACTGTGAATTTTTTTTTCATTTTGTTGTTGTTGTTATTATTATTGGTGCTGCTGATGTTGTTGTGTTGTTGCTATTGCTGTTCTTGCTTTTTTTTTCTCTTTTTGCTGCTTCTGCTATAGCTGTTATACTTCATACAATTATTCCATACACACACATGCATGGACAAGGTGAATCATAAAGTTGCATTTAAATATATATTCTATTTGAAAACATCACAAACATAGGCAACATATGGTGTGCGTACGTATGTGTGCATGCACACATGTATATGCGTGCATATTTAAATATGAATCATGTTTTCCTTATCCGTTATGTTAAACACTAACTATATAGCAAAGCAATATTGATTTCTTTATATATATATATATATATATATATATATATATATATATATATATATATAAGTACCAATACCTCAACACAAGTCTAATGTACTCAACATCAAACATATTTGTTGTTGATGTTTCTCCAAGGTCAACAGAATGCAGACCTACGATCAAAGGCATTCAAACATCAATGAACCGTTTTGTTTTTTTCCAGGCAATGTGCATCTAGAAACCACCTTATTTAATGTGCCATTGTACCTTATTTTTTTAGCGGTAGCATGTAATCTGAGGGAGATTTGGCTGATATTTCTAGCACATCAAACAATCACAAAAGCTTGCACATTGACTCATCCCCAATGTGAGCTTTTTATTGTTTTTTTTTGGGGGGGGGGGGGGGGGTATGGCTTTCTCTTTATCATTTAGACATGAAGGTAAGGGCAGCCCCATTGACCTATTATTTGTTCAGGCCCTCAAAGACTTTTGAAACAAAAGGAGGAGGTTATCCTCAAACTGGAGACATAACTCAAATGCTTGCAACAAAGGGAACTCTGCTAAAGGCATTAAAAGACCAGTTAGCTGATAGAATTAAACCAGGTGACAGACTAAGTCTACTACTCAATAACTTGGAATGTTAACATAAATACTGCAAAGCATTTCAAACAACTGTCAATCCATCACACTGGACTCGTGAATTGGCACTTTATTCTTTTATAGGCCTGGAAAAGATGAACGGCAAAGCTTACCTCAGCAGGATTTGAAATCAGAGCACTGAGAGATGGAACAAATAATTCTTTCTAATATAACATTGACACAATTTGGAGGCAAGCAAAGTCAATTATACCGATCCAGAATTTAACTAACACTTTATTTTACTGACATTCCTGGAAGGATGAAAAACAAAGTTATCCTCAGAACAACGATTGTTAAACAGTTATCTAATACTCTAAGGACTTAGCCAATTCACTGCAAGATGGAATATATAATGGTTTCTGATTTAGGCACAAGGCCAACAATGTTTGGGAAGGGGGGGGGGGGGGGGGAAATCAAAAAAAAAATTAAAAAAAAATAAAAAAATCAAAAAAAAAAAAAAAAAAAAAAAAAAATCGACACAGTACGTTACTAGTATTCTATTTTATCAACCCCTTAAAGATGAAAGGCAAAGCTAACCCCAGCAGGATTTGAACACAGAATGTAAAGGGTTTAACTATATGCCATAGAGAAATGAAATAAATAGTTGTTTCTACCTTTGGCATAAGGCCAGCAATTATCCCAGTGCATTACTGGTACTTTATTTCATCGAACCCGTAAGGATGAAAAGCAAAGTTAACCTCGACGGGTTTTAAACTCAGACCGTAAAGGGCCGTAACTCTGTGTCGCAAAGCATGGAGTCCGACCCTCAACCGATACTGCCAATTCCCCGCCCTTGCCAATCCAAATAAATAATGGTTTCTTATATAGGCACAAGGCCAGCAATTTTGGGGGAAGGGAAAGTTAACTAAATCAACCCCAGTGCTGCGTTACTGGTACTTTATTTCATTGAACCCATAAGGATGAAAGGCAAAGTTAACCTTGGCGGGATTTGAACTCAGATCATAAAGGGCCGTAACTCTATGCTACAAAGCATGGCGTCCAACTCTCTACCGATACTGCCAATAAATAATTGTTTCTACTTTTTGGTACAAGGCCAGCAATTATCCCAGTACATTACTGGTACTTTATTTTATCAACCCCGTAAGGATGAAAGATAAAGTTAACCTCAGCGGGAATTGAACTCAGATCGTAAAGGGACGTAACTATGCTGGAAAGCATAATCCGACCCTCTACCGATACTGCCAATTCACCGCAAGACATTTTGTCCCGTGCTGTAACAACTCTACTAGTTCGCTGCTTTTTGAAGTGAACTACAAACATAACAGTTAATAGTTCTAGAATCCCTTGCTGAATGTTTTCAATAGAATCAAACAACAGTTACATTATATGAGATAGGGTTAATCAAAGGAGGACATCACTTCCCTGAGCAAGTTAAGGAGCCTCTATAAATCTCTCTCAAATAATACACTATTCTTAAGGAGGAAAGACACATTGGATAATGTTCTAATTACACACTGCTTGAATATATTAAAAAATAATTTGTTTAGGGGTTTGGTCTGGAGGAAGAAGTTGTGCCCATAGGTACTGCAAGCCCTCTGAAGTCTTTAATCATATGTTTGCTTCATCAAGTCTGATCAAGAGCTAAATAACATCAATGAGCCAATGAAGGAGCCTTTATACAATTATTCAACATGCTAGAAATTGCAACCAAATCTACCTCAAATAACACTCTACTATCTTTAAAGGGAAGGAATATATGAGATAATGTGATTCTGGATACACTGTACTTGAAAAAGATAACATGATCATCACTTGATCCTCCTCAGCTGCACACTGAACATGACCCCCATCACCCACCACACTGCAACAAGATGTGGTCAATGTCATGACCTCTGATTTACAGCTTGAACATCTACAATTACAGGTCTGCTCAGTCATGACTGACCTAAGGCTAAACAACAACAACAACAACTAACTCACGAGTTTATCACTTGAAATAATCTGCTACTAGGATTCATGTCTCCTAAACAAATACACTCACTAACTTCAACACACTTCAAAGTTGTCAGAACAGAACACTCAACATCATCCCAAACAAGAGTATGCTTATCTAGTAGTTGTTCAATCTGCCAGAAACAATAGTCCTTGAAGTACACCTGCTTGTCTTAAAACAAAACAGGACATATTAAGCAATGTAGTCCAAGATACACTGTTTAAAAAATGGGCTGGTTAGAATGTTTTTGATCATAGATCTGCTTAATCAGTGATTAACAACAATAGCTACCCTTGCCATAGGCACACAGTGTGTGTGTGGGGGGGTATCTGATATATATACTACTTCAGCATTCATTTGACCTTGGAAGGCCAGGTTCACAAACAATTTATTTTCCCCAAGTGTTGGCCCACAGCTAATAATGTAGACATACATGCAATGTGTGTAAATAAGGTTGGATAGGCTTAACTAGAACACCTTTTATCATAGATCTGCTCAATGAGTGATATTTGTTTGTTTGTTTTTTGCATGTCTAAAAATGCTGAGTTATTGAAGAGGGAAATATTGCTTATGACATTCTAGTTGCTTCCTTTTTTTAATATAAAGATAATGTTAACTTCATTCTATATATAAAGGTTAGTCTTCATCATTATAAAGTAAAATGATAAAAGCTTCAACACATGGGACACAGGCTTGATATGCTAGGACCCTACCAAGCTAAAGGAGGGGGTGAGCCTCTAAGTGGAAACTCAACCTGCTACAAAATAACAAGTCAAATTTAACTCAAATCACACCCCCTACCGTCTTTTAAAGGACATGTTAGATAGGTAATGTACCTAGATAAACCGTCTGAAAATAAGACAAAATGGTCATAGGTCAACTTGACCAGAGTACAACAATAACAAAAAACCAAAATCTTATTTAATAATAATTTCAATATGATTTTCTTAATATATAAAAGTGTATATATGTATGTTCCACATAGACTACAGCTGAATTTTTGCAAAGGGCCACATCCTTTCAATGAGAAAGTCATAGGCTATGTTACTTTTTTTCTGATACTCTCTATCATCATCACCGTTTAACGTCTATTTTATCATGGCACCAAAACGACCAACTGACAGGTTGGACTGGGTACTTTTTCATCGTGTCACCAACACTCCCAAGTACTGCAATAATCATTGGATAAAGTTTGTGATTAAAAAATATTACAAGTAAATATGAAAATTAGTACTAGTACTGAAAATTAGTACTAGTACTGTATTTTTTTTAGTTTTCTGTTTTTAGAAAATGAAAAAAAAGTTGTTTTTTATTTGTTTAATTGAGTTAATTTCTGCACATGTTTATGAAGTTCAACGTTCAACTTGTGGACGAGGGGAGGGAGCTGATTCGTGTTTGTGATCATGTCCACTATCTTAGCAATTCAACAAAAATAAATCGATAAAATAAGTACCAAACTTGAAAAAATAAGTACTGGATTGAATCAACTAAATCAAAGCTCCGACATTGCTGCAGTTTAGCGACTGAAACTAGATAAAAAAGAAAAGAATGATGAACTATGTTGTCGTCGTCGTCATATTACCTCTACTCCTATCTATCTCACCCCAACAACTGTTACTAGGTCATGTATGAAAAGCACGACTTACTAGTATAATTTTTGTACACGTGTACAGCGACTATAGGTGTTTCAAGCCGGTACTGTCTGTCTGTCTGTTATCTCTCTCTCTAATCGTCGTCTGAATAAAATAACGACGAGGGATTTCCAATTTACCTTAAATCTTTTTAAAAAAGCAGGTAAGGGGAGAAAACACAGGCAGGGGAGGATTAAGCTTGTACGAGGCATCATGGTAAACATTTCATCAGTGCCCTTGCGTATTATTTATTGATTTAGAGTTCTTTATATATGGTGGGGACACTGGCTGAAGCCAAGCCATTACATCACTACCACCACATCTTCATCAGCGACTATACACGGGAAATATTGTATTACAATGGTTCGTGTTATAGATTCAGAAATATTATAAATGTGTGTTGTGGTTTAGCTACAGGTCATCCTTTCTCTCTTTAAATCTAAGATTACATTCTATAATACGTTGTTCTTCCCTTATTACTGTAGACCTATCATGAAAGGCTTTCCAACACTGACCATCCAAATCCTTTTTTTTTTTTTCAGGCATAAGTGTATCTTTAACTATGTGAGGAGCAATTTGAGGGAGATTTAGCTGCTGCTTCTAACAACTCTAATGATCAAATTATTGGTGTTATCATTTAACCTCAGGTCAACGCTGATTGAGCCAGAGAAACATTATAAATAAAGGCATCTGAGCCGTCACTATCTTCTTTTTTTAGGGCTATGTAACACTACATTCTCCAATGTTGACCTTCTTTCGTCGTTTGACCTGCTATTTCTAGCAGGTCAAACGACGAAATAGGACATTGCTTCGTCAGTTCGTAACAAACAACTGGTATCAGTAGTATATGATGACCTACTACTTTCCCCCAACAAAGATTCGCTTCCTTTCTTTGCTTTGCTTTTCAAACTTGATAAAAAGTGTAGGTATCACATAGAACACCTGTTTGTTTGTTGTTTTTTTCCATACGCCATTTCACCGGCAACATTACTACCACTATCACTACTCCCACTAGCACCATCACTACCTGACACCCAATATATTAGTTTGAAATTCATTTCATCAACATTTCCCAGTCCCAACTACACTCAACACCACCCAACTCACTCTAACGCTCCAAAATGAGAAGACAGAAAAATACAAAGCACTGAGACATTCATGACAATTTAGGCCACATTAATACACACATACACACTTGTCTATTTATTCTTTTATTGATTTCAGCTGTAATAGTGCGGCCACGCTGGGGCACCGCCTTTATATAGTTCATCAAAATGTCTTCAGTCAGGTACTTATATGTTGTCGTTTTTTTTCGATCTATATTTATGGATCAGTTACGTTGTCATTTTTGACACAACACAGAACATAATCACAAATATATACAATCGAAAAATGTGGACGAGTTCAGTTCTCTCTCTTGCTTTCTTCACAACATTTCAACCTCCACGAGGGTGTTTGCGTCTTCATATTGCGAGGATAGATTCAGCTGCTTGAATTTTTTTTACTCACCATACTCAGAATGCATTATCGGTGGAGGGTCGGACGCCATGCTTTGCAGCACAGTTACGTCCCTTTACGGACTGAGTTCAAATCCCGCCGAGGTTAACTTTGCCTTTCATCCTTACGGGGTCGATAAAATAAAGTACCAGTAATACAGTGAAATAATTGCTGGCCTTGTGCCAAAAGTAGAAACAATTATTTTATAGTACCAGTAATGTACTGGCTGATTGCTGGCCTTGTGCCAAAAGTAGAAACAATTATTTTATATACCAGTAATACACTGAGATAATTGCTGGCCTTGTGCCAAAAGTAGAAACAATTATTTTATATACACTTCGTATAGAGAAGTCACTTGAAGCATTTTTGTCTCTTCTCTTGTTAAAATATATACATCCATATCATCATCATTTAATGTCAATTTTCCCTGCTAGCAAAGGTTGGATGGATCATTACAGACACCGTCAGTAGATGACCTGTCCAACTTGACACACACACACACATACACGAGATGTGTCAGAAAGAAAACAGGACTGGGATCACAAAAAAGAAATTTCAAATTCAAATAACAAACTACAAGTTTTCGCTTTCGAAATAATCCCCCCCCCCCCAGTCTAACGCACTTTCCCATCTTTCTCCGCCACGCTTCCATGTACTCCTGGAAGGTTCATCCTGGGACTCACCATAGCTCCATCGTCATGGCCGTCTTGATGGCTTGCACATCCAGATAACAGGTCCCCTTGATAACCCTTTTGAGCTTAAGGAAAGGAAAAAAAAATCACACGTTGGGTGAGTAAGAAGGTTACTCCAGCATGACAATGTTCTCAGCCAGGAACTGAAGGATGCTTTTCACACACATCTTCCACATGACCAAATCTTTGATGATAATTTTCCAAATGCTGTCACGGTTCATGCCCAGCTTATTTTGATCAGTTGAACAGTCAGCTGACAATTGCCACGCATCACCTGCCTCACACGCTCAACGTTGGCCACAGTCCTGCTCATTGAAGGACTTTCCCCAGCCAGACCAGAAACTTCAGGTTGGTTCGTTGTTCTGGGCCCATTGCTCGACGGCCTAAAATCGAAGAGCTGTTAAAAAAAAAGCACATGGAAAAACATACAATGGCTGCAGAGAGCTGAGATTGCAGTTACATAATCCATAGATATTATGTCACACAGTAATGAAACCCACTAATCACTACCCCACTCATAGCTCACACAGCACACTAAGTCCTGTTACTTTTCTAACACAACTCGTGTATATATATATCATCATTTAATGTTTGCTTTCCCTGCTAGCAAGGGTTGGATGGGTCTTCACAGACTGAGTCATTACTGACTGCCCAAACAGGCCAGGGGTTCGCATCTTGCTTACATAGAGTGCCATGTTCTACAAAGGTTTTCATGTCTTTGACACAACTGGAGGGTCTTCCTAAGCCTAGTTTTTCAAAGAGGATCAGAAAGTAACTACAGTTAAATAAGTTACCAAATGCATTAGTAGAGAAGATGCATATTTATTTTATATATTCTACAGAACTAATGAAATCATCAGAAATGATGAAACAGTTCTAGTACTGTCATTTACATACATATATATATATATATTGAAGAGGTAGAATCCCAACAGTGACCCCAGCTGTTTCAACTTATTTACACAAGCTTTTTCAAGGGTAATCAATATACCTATTCTGCATCTTCAGCATGCATCAAGTACTACGCTGATTTGCGATCTTCCCGGTCATCACACTGTAGACACCCCATGTGTATATATATCATGATAAAATGCACTCGGTAGAGTGCAGGGGCGTATGTAAGCATGAAGCAGGCACACAGTCCATCTGAATGATCAGCAGCTTCGCTTCAGTACTAGCTTGGTTGTGATGATCTATCCAATCCTCGCTAGCAGGGAAAATACATGTTAAAAGATGATGAATACGATGATGATGGGATGCAACTTGCAGCAAAACATTCTCCAGCAGCAAGCCAGTGAATTCAGCATCAAACCCATGCTCCATCACCAGAGGATTGCAAGCTGTTAAAGTACCGGCTGCTCTCCAATAAGTTTATCATCTAACCCAGGAGGGTTAGATGGAGGAAACATCTAGTGACCTGGGTCCCCAAACCACCTCCCTGCTGACTGAGACCAGAATAGAGATACCCATTATAAGAATGAACCCAGTTAGTTGGACTGGCTCTTTCAGTCTTACTATCCTCTGGGATAACATATTCACAAGTCTTCCACTGCAACCATGAGGCAACAATCACCTGAGGTTTTGCAAAAATATTTCTTTACAAGACCTGTATATAAATGCAGGCATGGAAAATAGGTTTTTAATGATGATTCTGGTGTTTATTCACCACCAACACCATTAGCACACATACCCATGTGTCCAGCCCATGCATAGACAGCTGGACACATTCCAACATACTGCCAATCACAACTTACTCTTTTCATTTTCAAGGCCACCACCATATGTTGATTGCTTTCTTACTCCCATAGCAAGCAACATGTAACATGATGCTTGCTCTCTCATTTTTACATGGTAAAACCTATCCAGTCCACCCTGTGAGAGGATTGTTTAGTGCCATGACAAAATGCATCCAGTCCACCCTGTAAGGTAGCCATGCTAGTGCCACACCAAAAAGTGCATTGTCAACCCAGTAAGATAGTCATGTTAGTACTACAACAAAAATTTCCCAATCTACCCTGATGCCATGATAAAAAGGTACTGAGCCATAGAAAACCAAGCCAAAAATGAAGCACATGTGCAAAATCTGGTTACCTGATCTGTCTGGCTTCATAATATAATAGCCTGTCTAATACAGGCTGACAAGGAAACTTTAAATTAGATGATGATAGTTGTAGAAACCAAACCAAAACTAGAGTATATGTAGGCAAAATGGGTTGGGGAATCATCTCTTGGTTGTAAATTCCAATTGTGGTATGTTTCTATGGCTGAGTGCTCACTGTAACACCATCCACTTTACAGAACACACTGGTAGTATTTTATTGTAGTACCAGCACTAGAGAGATCATTAGGTCACCAGTAAAACTAAAGTGTTCTCTTAACTCAACATTGTTTCTGTTCAATTGCTACCAATTGAGTGAAAGTATGGTGGAAGAGACAGAATGATTTGAAGTGAGGGATAGCAGAGGGTGGAAATGGGAGATCGACTGTGTTGGAGAGAGTAATAGAGGAGTGGCAGTGATGGGAGAAGAGAGTAAGAATATGATGGATAAGACAGTGTAGTGTTGGGACTAATGGAAGACATAGTACTGGGGACGAATAATGGTAGCTTCATGTTTGCAGATGAGTGAGAAAGCAAGTGATGGATGATAGGTGAGTGATGGACATTCATGTCTTGGGGAGAGGGAGCGATGGTTTGCAGCGTAAAGAATGATGGTAGGAGGTATGGAGTGTAAACAGATGTAATGCATGCCTCATATATAACCATCATGATGGATGGGACAAGGATGTAGACTGATAAGGTTTATGGTATTTAATCCAGACAGGACTAAAGACAGTTGTCATTATGTGGGCAGCAAATATAGACATAACCATATGAAAATATAGCTCCCAGCCTCCAACACTACCACCATTTTAACATACATTTTTCTAAGCTTGCCCAAGAGCAATTCTTATCTAGCACTGAGGTCATCAATTGTCACGGTCATTTGCCATCAATGTTGTGAGGTATTACCACTTCATCCCATATTTTCCTAGGTCTTTCTTCCTCTTTCACAAAGCTGGCATCATCCACCATACATATCACATTCCCACACCAGCATAGTTTTCTCCCTTGCACACTACATTTGACTCCTCTAATGCACACCTTTTCTCTCTGTTCATTTGTGTTTCATCATTTACGTACATTAACATTACACATCCACCAAAGCACACTTGCTTTGTTTCCTTCAAGTATTTATAAATCCTCTCCATTCAAGACCCGTGTTTTGTTACCAAACATTACATTTCATACACAAGTATCAAATAACATTCCATTCACCAATAGCTCCCTGAACTTTTCCCATCTGGTTCTTATTCTAGCTGCTATGGTTTCAGAACACCCTCCTCTACTGCTAATTAAGACATCCATGTAATAAAAGATGTCAACTACTTCTAGGGGACTGTCCAAGCATTGGAAAGTATGTATTTTTAATGTACTCTCAGTGCTTGGTGCACTTGTTCATCTGCTGCATTTAAATTCTACATTCTATATAAGCATGACTAATCTCACTACATTCCTAGTATGTCCATAACTTACACTGGATATAGAGTATGGAATTCCTCATTACTCTCTTTCTCTATATTGAATATGGTCATTTCCATGACGGCATCATAACTTTAGTCTTTGCTAAGGTAACTTTGAGGCCCATCAAATTCCAGGTTTTGTTTCCATGACTGGAATTTCTTCTCTAACTCTACTACAAATTCAACTCTACAAAGTCATCTGTTATCGGATGGAGGATTTTGATAAATAGAAGGCTGATGATTAGGGTGTTGAACCCTCGATCAGGGGGTTGTTGGTATGAGCAAAATGTATTTTTGAGCAACCGCTTCATTTTTCATTGCTTTTATGACAGGACTGGTGCTCCTATCATCAAAACACCCAAGAAACTATGAGATGCAATCCCATATTAGGACAGCTAAATTTACATGTAAATGTAAATTTCATTTTCACTCATATATATACATATAAATATATTATCATCATCATCATCATTTAACATCTACTTTCTCAGTTAACAAGGATTGGATGCATCTTCAGACCAAATCAGTACTGAAGCAGAGCCATTGACTTCCCAGTCAGGCTCTGCTTCAGTTTGACATCTTGCTTACATACAATTTCGCCTATACCAAGTGCATTTTATTATGGCACTAGCACTAGAGTTGTTGTCATTGACACTACTGGAGGGTCATCCCAACCTTTTCTACAGTTGAATGCATTTCCTAACACTAACCACTTTACAGCATGTACTGGATACTTTTATTGTGTAGATCACCAACATTAGGGAGGTTGTCATGTCCTTGACACAACTGAAGGGTCCTCCCAACCCTTATGGGAGTCCACCAGGTTTCAGCACTTAGTCCACTTCTGTTTATCATCGTTCTCCAAACCATAGCAGGGGGGTTTAAAACCGATACTCTATGGGTACTCCTATAGTCCTTATAGCTGAATCTGTAGAAGAGTTACAGACGAAATTCCAGACATGGAAAAAAGAAACTAGATCCAAACGGTCTAAAAATAAACTTTATAAAAGTTAAGGTACTGTTAAAAGTAGCAAGGAAGTGGCCTTGTTTAATATGCCAAAAAAGGATGAGCAGAAATTACGTAAAATGCACACAGTGTAATCTATGGATGCACAAATGACACAGTGGGACGACAGGCAAGTTAACAGAGAAGATAGACTTTGTATGCAGCAGATGCATAAATGTAAGCACTAAGATTACATGTGAAATAAATTGCTTCATTTACCTGACAAGCTTCCTAGTTAGTGAGTTTTTGTTACCTAGATGACCTAATCAGCAATGGAGAAGGATGCACTGAATATGTAGTAGCTAGAATAAGAATGGTTTAGGAGTTTAGAGAACTGATGCCCCCGCTGACAAAAAAGGGATTCTTCCTAACAGTGAAGGATAGGCTACATGGCAGTGAGACATGATCTTTGACTTGAGAAGACCTATGTGTTATATTTGTGTGCCTGAACAGTATAACATAAGTAGGCTGAGAGAAAATATCTGTATAAAAGAGTTTTTCTGCAATGTGCCAGAGAGAATGGTATGGATGTGCGATGCATATAGAAGATGACAGCTGTATAAAAAAATGCATAGAAATCTCAGTGGATGGGACTCATAGGCGAGGTAGACCTAGGAAGACATGGGATTAGACAGGTCAGATGACCATTTTGGCATGGATTCTACAGCTAGATGTAATTCCTAGTACCAGCCACTTTACAGTGTGGGCCTAGGTGCATATTATCGTAGTACCAACACTACCACTTTACAGTATGGGCTAGGTGCATTCTATTGTGGCACCAACACTGCCACTTTATAGAGTGGGCTAAGTCCATTTTATTGTATTTCCATCATTACCATGTTACAATACTAGGGCACATGTGTCCTCAGCCAAGCGAAGAAAGGCAGTGTGTAAGATGAGAACAGGGAGTGAGAAGATCCTCTCTTCTTAATGAGACAATTACAAGAGAAGTTCCTAGCTAAGTGTAAGCTGCTATACCTAGCTTTTGTTGCAAAGAGTAATAGCTAGCAATACCTTGTGGTGTACACCCATCTTTCCATGCTGGCATGGGTTGGATGAGGAAGGGGCAATTAAGAATGTGATGGTGGAAACTAAAGCAGAGGCCTTAAAGTTTTCATCTGCCAAATTTACTCACAAGGCTTTGGTTGACCCAAGGCTCCACTTTTCTACAGAGTGATATGATTCAAGACCATGTGGTTATGAATCCAAATTAAAGAACTCAACACCATAATATGCCATAATTAGCTCTGTCTAAGTGCAAAAGAGAGAGTATAATTATAGCATTCAACTTTTTTAAAATTCTAATTAGTTGTGGAGTACTCTCAGTGAATATATGCCTCAAATAGATGAATTAAAATGTGCTTTGTGGGATTCAAGTATGTCTAGTTACCACATAAATCACTTATTAAGTACTTCATGTTTTCTAACATATCCTGAAACCCCCCTACATTTATTATATAAACTGATCACTTTAAAATGTTTATACTTATATTAAACCTTTCCAATATAATTCTATTTAAGAAAGTTTTGTTAAGTAATGTTCTAACTATCAGCTTAATTATTTCATTATATTCCTCCAAATATTTATTTTCAAAATCACTAAAAACACATAGGCAGTATATTTCCTTAGAAATACAGCAATGGAAGGGTTAATGTAAATAAATATTTTCTATATATATCGGTATATTTAAAATTTATTCTTTCTCTTTATTTATTTTACATAGACATTGGTCATAGCCCCAACTAATTTTTCTAATTAGTTGTAGAGCACTATCAGTGAACAAATGATCCAATTAGATGAATTAAGATGTGGCTTGTGAGGTTCATGTGTCTAGTTACTACACACACACACAAGACATATATATATATATAGACAGACAGACAGACAGACAGACATATAATTAGATCAACTTGACTGAGAGTCATCAGACAAACTGACAGACATAGAGTGACAGACATATAAATAGACAAAGGGAGGGTAACAGACAGATAGTTAGATAGATAGATAGAATTAAAAAGATAGTTAGCAGGACAGTTAAGTGAATGACTGAATGGGTGCATGTGTGGATGGCTAGATAGATGGATGGGTAAATA
>OZ024746.1:85456682-85519182 GCA_964016885.1 Eledone cirrhosa | reverse complement strand
ATTCAAATCTCGCAAAGGTCAACTTTGCTTTTCATCATTCCGAGGCCGTTAAAATAAATCCCAGTCAAGTATTTGGATTGATTTAATCGGCTAAACCCATCTCCACTAATTTGTGATCTTGTGCCCTATGTTAGAAATGATTTAGGGCAATGAGTGGGCAGACAGAGTCGTTAGAACGTCTTTGTATGGTATTTATACAAGCTCTTTACATTCTGAGTTTAAATCCGATGTCGATAGTATATAGTACCAGCCAAGCACTGGATCAATTTAATCACCAAACACATCCTAGCGAAATTTGAGTCTTGTGCTTATGTTAAAAATAATTAATGGTAAAAAAAAAAAGGAGGTATTATTATAGAACACCCACATCGATTTCAGTAGGAAATAATTATTTTTCCTCGATTTTCTGGTGTGCCATCAATTAAACTTTCTTCCGAATATGCGGCAAAGGACTTTTTTTTTCTTGGAAAACGGAAAGGGGATCGGTTTATTGTTAGGGTTACGGTTTTTATTAAGGTTAGGAAATAATTATTTTTCCTCGATTTTCTGGTGTGCCATCAATTAAACTTTCTTCCGAATATGCTGCAAAGGACTTTTTTTTTCTTGGAAAACGGAAAGGGGATCGGTTAGGGTTAGGGTTTTTATTAAGGTTAGGAGATAATTATTTTTCCTCGATTTTCTGGTGTGCCATCAATTAAACTTTCTTCCGAATATGCTGCAAAGGCCTTTTTTTTCTCGTAAAACAGAAAGGGGATCGGTTTATTGTTAGGGTTAGGGTTTTTATTAAGGTTAGGTGTAGGGATTAGTGTTATTGTTAGGTTTAGAGATTATCGTTAGTGTGTTTGGAGATCAGATTTGTCGATAACACGCGAAAAATCCCATGAAAACAATTTCCCACCAAAAACGAGAGGGGTGCAGATCTGTGAAACTCCAATGGTCTTCCCGCCTTTCCCTCTCCATTTTCTAAAAAAGCTAGTCGTTTACGACTGTTTTGTAAATTAGATTCGTTGATAACACACTAAAAAAATGGTAAAGAAAACTCTGTGGGTGAAGGGAAAGTCCAATATCACCTCCTTCGATTCCGTTTTCCGAAGCAAAAGTATTTTGTGGCATGTTCGGGGATCAGATTAGTTGATAGCACACGAAAGATAAAAATTTAAAAAAAAACAGGAAAAATAATTATGGGGTTAATTTAATCCTTTCCTCAATAAAACAAATTAAGGGTTCCATCTAATGGCATTTTCCCTACTTTCATAAAAAAAATACGTAGCCTTGTGCCTATGTGTGGTGAAAAAGGCAAAGTTGCAAACCTTGGGTGGTCCTTTACTTACGTAACCCAAGAACTCAGAAACTCTGCCAGAAATTAGAATTTCACATAAAACCCTAGAAACACAATCTGTCCCTTCGAAATTGCCACGAGAGAAAGTGCATCCTTTGATCCCTTTCTTTAATATTATTATTTCTACTTTTGGCACAAGGCCAGCAATTATTCCAAAGCATTACTGGTGCTTTATTTTATCGACCCCATAAGGATGAAAGGCAAAGTTAACCTCGGCAGGATTTGAACTCAGACTGTAAAGGGCTGTAACTCTATGCTGCAAAGCATGGCGTCCGCCCCTCTACTAATACTGCCATTCCACCTTGCTAGAAAATAAGTACCATACTTTCTGGATAGGATCTCACACAAATACCAGATCTTTTGATATTTTAAATGTTAGCAGATGTGTTTATATGTGAATATATCTCATTCTGTTTCTGGCTTTAAGAAAAGAGTTGCTTTTTTAGTTCTGCCCAGATTCTGTCAGGGAATAGGCTCTAGTAAATCAATTGATGTTAGCAGGTCAATTATCTCTTCAGTACCTTGCCTAATCAAGATTAGAATACACACACATATATATGATCAATTTTTAGAAACGTTGAACGGATATGTATTTTCCTAAAATTAACAAACATTCTTTGGCTAACTTGATAAGATATTACACAACCGAACTTGTAGGTTGTGACTTCAAATCTGGTTTAAACTTTCTGTTTGGTTTTCGAGTAAATCACTACTATCAATGAGGAATATGTATCAAATTTTCTAAGAAAAGATTATATGAATATTCTTGATCTCAAAAAGTCAAGCAATCAACTTTATCATGCTAGCATGTGAATATTCTTAGAGCAGTTTCTTTTATATTATTCTTGTATATTATTCATAGTTATATGGAGAGAGTAGTTTACCCAAATGTGAAGTGACAACTCCTTTTAACAACTAGCACTAGCAGCTGTACCTGGCCTTGCTGAGGTTTATTAATATTTAAAATAAGGGAATGAATTCACTATATTTTCAATAAATTACTTTTAAAAGTTGCAAACTATCTTTGATTCATTCCGGAATGTTGATTGATTCAGAATTGTCATGTTAAAGCCATCCAGCAGATGGTTCAAGCTAAGTTTCATGAAAACATGCAAATAAATAAATTAATAAATAATAAGTTTATATAGAAGTTAAAATAAAATTTTACTCTTACATTTATTTTATTTTATGTGAAAAATTGGTTTTTGTTTTTGTCAAAACTCTGTATTAATTTACATAACTATCCTTAATAAATTAATTTTCTAATCAGTAATTCTTTCCAATGTTTATAGATGTTTGGGGATATACAATATTCTTAATTCTTCTGTTTAAAATTAAAAAGAATAAATTTCAGACAAAGTTTCATTGCCTATGACATCCTTCTAGAAAATATGTATCTCAATGCAAACTCTAATCAATCTAAGTGCAAAACTATAGCATACAACTTGGAACATACATTCACTCATATATATTAATCCTGTTGCATTTAACCTGGCTATATCCGGCCAGAGTTCTCTCACCTCTTTCTGTTCAAACAAGCTGTAACTGGCCACTCATACTGATGTTAAGGTATTGTTCTCAAAATGAATAATATCAAAATCTCATAGATTCGATACTATGTGAGATAATTATGTGAGGTTAAGCCTTTACCATGAAAATATAATAGTAAATATAGAGTAATGTAAATGCTAAAGGGTTAAGATGACAACGGGAAATAACTTATCCTCCACAGAAAACTCATCAAGTTTACTTCTTACACAAATATTTTGACTTCTCATCATCCATATTGCTTTTTTTGTTTGTTTTGTTTTTTATTTTATCTTCTTGAATCCTGTGCACCAATCCTTATATACAATACATTTGTATTTAGGATTGTTGCTTTGTGAAACTCCTACTTTTAGAAATACTGCCATCTAATCTAAACAAATACACATGCAAAACAATACCAATAAATAATATATCAATATGGTCTGATGAGGAAACCTCTATATGGTAACAACATGCTAGAGATAGCAGCCAAATCATCTGGCCATTTCCCCCTTCTTTCCTAATCACACTCTCAAAGTCACTTGTAAAATGGAGAGGACTTCTTAGTCTTTCAAGGGACAGGACAATCTCTTTAGTATTGATGCCATGGTAAATGCACCCAATACAGTCTGTATTGGTGAATGAAAAGGGACAATGTAGAATACCGAGAACTTTTTAGTCTTGTCGAGGACATAACAACCTCTCTAGTGTTCGTGTCACAATACAATGCACTCAGTATATTCTATAGAGTAGTTAGTGTTATGAAGGGCATCCGACTATAGAAAGCATGAGAAATCGAACATATGAGGAAGATGTGGTCTTCTGATACCCATCTAGGAGGGAGTAACTCTGAATAAGAACTCATTCAGGCTGTAACAAATATCCAACCCATGCCAGCAAGAAAAATAAATGTAAGCTGATGGTGATGATGATGGTGGTGTTGAGGAGGAATCTTGTCAACAGAGTTAACTTTGCATTTCATCATGAGGCAAAATGATAAAATAAGTAGCAGTAATATCTATCACAGATTCAACTGAGTCGAGGGGACTAGGTTACATTCAATTAATTTCATACAGGCCTACCTACCTCCCACCTACAAAAAATTGACCTTGTTCCCTAAAGAAGAAATCAATAATATTATGCATAATCTCACTATTCTAGTAGTGGAAAAAAAAACTATTGTTTTACTTAATTTTATTTGTTTATCTTCTTATATATATATTCATTTTGTTCCTTTTTTTTCCTATTTATAGGTCCATATATATTTTCTCCATTCCTTAATATTATGAACTTATATATAGTGGAAGCCACTTATTGTGATCACTCAAGGACAGAGATTTTGTTTAGATAACAATAACTGGCTGATAACATTAACCAGAGGATGTAAACATATCCTAAACATGCTAGAGACCCACTAACTTTGATATAAGGATAATTGTCTGATTACTTTATCTGTGATTATAATATGCGGCTTCTACAGTAATATGTTTGCCTTCTTTTTTCTGTGGGGGATGGGGTTGTTAATAATCCTCCAGGATGATTTGTATTAATATAGATAATCCCATTGATGTTGCTTTAAAAAAAAATTGGGAATTCATTTTATAGTTATGGTTGTTGTTATTGTTGTTTTCTAGTATTTTTTTTTTTATTTTGTTTTGTCTTAACTTTAATCCTTAACTCTAATCATTACACCACTTATCATTTAATATAATCATAATGTGATATGATATAGTAGAGTTCTTACAATACCTCTCACATAAAATACTTAATTCCAAATGGTGTCCCAGCTTCTTAAGTACACATACATACATATGCACATGTACTCTTGCAAGCACACACATATGTGAAGCAACAGACATTACCTGATGATGAAGATTATAGACACATATCTCTATGCTCACACACATATGCATACTTAAAAGCAACATACATAAATTTACCTTCAGCTGGATATGCATACATACACAAACATACATGAGCATATATACACATATATTCGTGTACACATGCATATATATATATATACAAATACATATATGCAGACACTCACACATACTCAAAACCCATAAACATATAGCAGGCAAACTAACAGGTAGGGAGAAATACATATGTAGTAGATGTACAGGGAAATTAGACAGTAGAAGTCGCATTGATAGACACATTTTTCAAATGCAGGTAGGTGCTATAGTAGTGGTCGATAGCTTCTGGTACCTAGGAGATCAGATTAGCATGGGGGGGGGGGGGGGGTTCCGAGGCCATAGTATCTAGAATAAGGACGGGTTGGAAGAAGTTTAGGGAGCTGCTTCCTCTGGTGACGAAGAAGAGTTTCTCCCTGCGTACGAAAGGCCGGTTATATGATGATATGTTCGTGTGAATGTAGAAACATACACACACACAAACACATATTCTCATTCATAAACATACACACATACAAACACATATACTCATTCATAAACATACACACATACAAACACATATACTCATTCATAAACATACATAAATGTATTTAGAGTTTGCAATGATTTGTACGGACTTTCAGAAGGACAGGAGCCCAGTTGAAAAAAGAGTACTTCCCTAACATTTTTAAAATGAAATCTACAATGCCATACAAGCTATATATATATATATAAAGAGAGAGAGAGAGATAGAGATGGTCTATTATGCAACACCAACACAACACCCTAAAAAAATAAACATCTACATATCTAGATTTTTGCCAAAATTAATCAAAAGACAATAACAATAGACCTAAACCTACCTGCAACTAGAACCAAAACGGTTTAAGTTTGATCATAGAGCATTATATTCTATCATCATCATCATTTAACGTCCATTTTCCATGCTTGCATGGGTTAGATGGGGCGTCCGTGTCAAGAGACAAGTCTGGCTAGAATTGGCCACACTGTACCTTGCTCCAACAGGGAACTGTAAATTTGGCTGGGTTTTTTTTTACAGCTGGATACGCTTCCTAACACCAACCACATTTACAGTAATATATATTACAGATATATCTATATATTCCTCTGGCTACTAACCCATCACTCTATTGGCATCTTGTTATGTTGCACATGCTGTTCCCCTACAGTACTCAACTTCTTAGCAACCAATATAATTCTCCCTCCCACTAACCTGTTACTTACTTTCCACCTTCCCATTTATATATCATACTCTCTCCTTTTTCAACTCTTGGTCAGCACACCCCTTCAGTAATGTCTGCTCTGAAACAATAAAGACTTTATGGAATGGAGAAGTCTCTCTGGACTTGTAGTGGTTAAAACAATCTCTCTAGAGTTGGTGTTATGATAAAATGCACTCAGTACATTCTATAAAGGAGTTGGTGTTAGGAAGAGCATCCTGTCATAGAAACCATGCCAAAATTTTGAAATCAATGACCATGACATGGTCCTTGAGACATCTAGGAGGACAGTAACTCAGAAGAAGAACTGATCAAACTGTGACAACCTAACAACCAACCCATGCCAGCACAGAAAGCAGACATAAAATGATTATGATATATAGGAACCAAAAAATTCCATTAAATTCACTGCGTTATTTTTATGTATAAAGATGATTAAAGATATAAAGATATTGAAATACCAGAGCCTATTTGCTATGGATTGGCAGTATTGGTAGAGGGTCGAACGCCATGCTTTGACGCATAGAGTTACGGCCCTTGCCATTCTGAGTTCAAATCCCGCCGAGGTTAACTTTGCCTTTCATTCTTACGGGGTCGATAAAATAAAGTACCAGTAATGCACTGGGTGATTGCTGGCCTTGTGCCAAAAGTAGAAACAATTATTAATATTAAGGCAGTGGATTGGCAGTATCGGTAGAGCGTCAAACACCATGCTTTGCAGCATAGAATTATGGCTCTTTACATTCTGAGTTCAAATCCCACCGAGGTAAACTTTGCCTTTCATCCTTACGGAGTTGATAAAATAAAGTACCAGTAATGCACTGGGGTAATTGTTGGTCTTGTGCCAAAAGTAGAAACAATTATTATTCAGTTTTACTTATTTTGACTTTTATTATGTCCACCATATAAATTACAGCAGTCTGATGTATATTCATTTAAATGTTGAATAATATGAAATTATAAATAAATAATCTATAGAAATATACTATACTTTAAGCAGCAATAGAAAAGTATTGACCTTATCAGGAAAATACAAAGGCAAAAATTATATATAAAAGCAAAAATGAATCATTTACAATATAATGCATACTGAAAAATAAGGATGCCAGCATACTTTAATAAATCATACTAGTATTTGCTTGTGGGTCATGTACTAGAAAATGTTGATCATTCCATCATTATAATCAGGGATGACTTTTTCCATGTCAAGCAGCATGAGAGCAGAGAATCTCTTTTCTCTACACAAGTTCTGCAGTTTGTAAAAAAAACTCCATAGTTGATGTTGTTACTGAAAATGTTTAAAAAATGTTAAGCAATTTATATGTAATTCAGAAGATAAAATAAGCATTGTTTGCTTTGATACGATTCAGGATGGATCTTTGACCACTTTTGGCAGTAAGTTGGATTAGTGAAATACGCTGAATTTTGTCACAAGTTTGACATCCTCTTCTTCAAGACCATAAAACTTGCAGAGAATATTTAGACCTTGAACTATACCACATGCCAGTTTAGTAATACAATAGGGTTTCTTCTGTCATATCTTCATCTTTTCTTTTAAATACAAGGTACACTCAAGAGATTTTGAGACTTTTATCAGAGATATTTATTTAACAGATCAACACAAAACTCCAGTCTCTCTCAAAGTAGGATCCTCTAACTTCAATGCACTTGTTGTAGTGCTCCAACCACTTCTGGAAAGCTCCCTTGTAGTTCTCCAAAGTGAAGGTGTCCAGGGTACTTGTCAGAGCATCCTTCATCTCCTTCACATCCTCAAAGCAGATACCCCTGAGCTTCTCCTTCAGCTTCGAGAACATCCAGAAGTTGCATGGAGCTAAGTCTAGATTGTAGGGAGGATGAGACAGTCTTGATCCCCATATCAGCCAAGTAGTTGGTTACCAGGATGGATTTGTGGCAAGGGGCCATTGTCCTGACTGCATTGTAGAACCAGTCAGCTGTGACAAGACGTGTATGAGGAATAATGTTTAAAGTGCTGTAGTGACCTGAACCTTCAACCTGGAAAAAAGAGATTTAGCAAATTAGCTTATTATAACCATATCAAGAAGTGACAGTTACAAAGGTCAATTAAAAGTGCTTGAAAAGAAAAAGTTTCAAAATTTCTTGAATGTACTTTGTATTTTCTCATTTTATTGAACAAGTCTATCCACAATGGGTCATATATTTTCACATGATTGAACTCCTCCAATCTCTGTGAAAGCTAATCTTTTGGTATTTTCTTGGTCTGCTTTGACCAGGAATTACCTCTGGAGACTGAGTATCTAAATTTTTGTAGAGTCACATTTTGATACACTGAATTCTTCTTCGGACCTCAGCTCACTATCAGTGAGTGTGAATACTGCTTGTAATTCATACTCTTGCTGTTAAAAAATATTTGATGCAGTAGCTGTTCCCATGAATATTGATGTTGCAATTTTATGGTCAAGAAGAAACTCGAAGCAAATGCAACATAACAGTATTACTGTGTTTTCTCTTACTGGATCTGGAGGACTAATTTCACATATCTCTTCAGTTATGTCAAAGTGATCATCATTCATCATCATCATTTCATTTTACGTCCGCTTTTCCCTGCTTGCAAGGGTGGGACGGGAGCTGATTCTGGCTTGATTTCTACAGCTGGATGCCCTTCCTAACACCAACCTCATTTACAGTGAGTGCTGGGTGCTTTTTTGCCGTGGCACCTACACGTCCACTTTACAGTGGAATGATAGGGACCCCAGTCCCTATCATCTCATTTTTACAGCTGAGTAAACTGGAGTAATGTGAAATAAAGTGTCTTGCTCAAGGAAACAACACATCACCCGGTCTGAGAATTGAACTTTGCAAGGCCAATGCTCTAACCACTAAGCCATGTGCCTCCACATCTACACAATAAATGCACCCAATATGATCTGTAATATGTTTGGTCATAGGAAAGGCATCCAGCCATAGAAAACCTGCCAAACAAGGAATTAGGAGAATTGTATAGCTGTGTTAAGAACATGACAGTCCTTATAATGCTGGTGCCATGATAAAATAAATGCACATGGTAAAGCATGGGAATGTATGTAGGTGAACTGCAGGATTCCAGTCCATCTGAGAACTTGGTATGATGCAAGAACATATTTAAGCAAGATGCAGACCTCCATCCTAACTGAAAACAGTAGCTTCGTTTGAAGACTGGTCTGGTCTAGGGCACAACGAAAACAAGCTAAATGATGATGATGATGATGATGGCGATAACAACCACGACAATGATAAATTATACCAGAGCCATAAAAACCTTTAAAGTTATCCAAGCAGCTTCACTGCCGGCCTGTTTTACGTCAGATAACTTATTTAATCCTTAAGTACAGAACCCAAGTTAGATGGAGGATTCAAGTGTTTATGAATGAAGCATGCTGCTTACTTAATATTAAAATGAAACAATAATTTTCTACTATATTAATGAATAAGACAAAATAGCAGTTTGCTTTTCCATTTTCTACAATCCAGTGCATATAAAGCTTTTTCATTGTGGAAAAGAAACACCTTGATTGAAGCCCCTTATATGAGCCACAAATGTTAGCAGCCTGATCATAGTCCTGACTCCTCGTGTTTTCTATCTGTAAACCATTTCTTTCCAAAAAAAGATGGCCATTCCCTTCAACTCTTTACTAGCTTTAAACTATATATCCCACATTTCAATGAAACGTTTTGATTTCATTATCAGATACATAAAGTATGCACATAGAAGTGTCTCAGAATGGAAAACATCTGTCGTTTCTTCAATAAGAAATAAATATATTGTTGCTACATTGATTTCATTTGATATTGATTTTCTTACATAAGTAGCTAAAGATTTCTTGTGTCCTTCTGAATAGGGTTTGAGAGCAATGAGATAAACTGTGCAGTACCAGTATCTAGATGGTTCTTGGTGACATTGACATATTTGGCAACCAGTTGGACTAATTCAAGGCAGTTTCTTCTATTTAAACTTACTTGATATTTCAAAAGTGAAGAGGGAAAAATAATAAGAAAATCTATTAAAATAACAAGCATAATAGATTTCTTATTGTATATTAACATGAACATCACTCTATTTCAAAATATTGTTGCAAATACAACCATACTTCAACAATTTTCTTTCCTTAACTCTTAACGTCCTGTACTGCATGAAACCACATTAGCAAGACATTCTTGAAAATACAAAACACCACTATGATTGCATCAGATTCAAAATTCAAGTCTTTATTTTAGTTTACTGCAAATTTTCTCGATATGACCACTAATAAAGATATTATAACCATCTGAATTAATGAACCTGTTTTTAGATATTCTTTACTAAATCATTACAGGATATAAAGAGTTAATTTTCTAAATCTTCATACATTTGTGATATACTTTTAACCTTATATCTTCTTTTTTTTAATCTATTAGTCAAGGACTGTTTGTTTTCAATACATTCTGAGGTATTGATAATGCTATAACATTTTTTTTATTGTCAGTATGATATATATTTATGGATTTTTTTTTTTTGTCTTTTGAGGAGAGTGAGGTTGGGGATGGCATATATTTTATCATAAAAATAATAAATCTATTCAAATAGACCATATTACATGAATTTCAAAGACTGGGTTTGTTTTGTCTTTCACAAAAGACTCGGAAACCATATTTTTGCTAACTCCAGCCTTTTCTGTGTAACAATAATTTGCAACGTCAACACAAAAGCCAACATAGTGAGAGGGAATGAAGAGTAAGGAGTGAAGAGCCTACCACAAACAGTTGTACTTGTGCAGCATTTTATGATAATTAATCTAGGGATTTTTATTAACTTTTGATGTAAATTTTATGGTGTTTAAAAATCAATTTCATATTAAAAATATAAGTTATATGTTATTAAATACATAATTTATTAATTTCAAAAAATATTAATTTTAGTATTTACACACTTATGGCTGCACCAAGATGCACTTTTTATGTATTGATTTCTTAATAGTAGTACTAGTAACATATATTCCATTAAAATATAATTTGACACCATATACTATCAAAAGTATTGATAAATTAAGTATCAGTCAGAATACTGACTCTAAACCAGTAAAGAAATAATAAATATATGGCTGTGTGGTTAAGAAGTTCAATACAATCCTACCTCAAATGAGTTTTAATTGTTTAATATAATTTCATTATATTTGAAACAAAAATACTTCTATAAAACATGAAAATATAAATAAAAATAACTGTTCTACTCTCTTGGTATTAAGTCCTTCAATGTATGACTGGTCAACTTAATCCTAGGATTAAAGAAACCTATAAGCTATATTTATACATATATCATCACCATTTTATGTCTGTTTTTCCATGTTTGCATTTGTTGGGTGTGTCTTTTCCAGCACAGATTCTCTCAACTTATATTTTTATCATCTCTTCTGAGAGTTTCAGCATTTTGAGATCAGCTCTCATCACCTCTGCTCAGCTCTTCCTTAATCCACTTCTTCTACAGCTTCCTTCAACAGAGACCTCCTGACACTTCTTCCCACAATGATCCTCATTCATGCACATCATGCTTTCATACCATACCAGCTCAATCTCTCTTGCATACGGCATCTGCTTCTTCTTATGCCCAGATTTCCTCACAGCTTATCCATGCTACATCATTCATACATATTAACATTACATATTCATCAGAATGCAATGGCATTTCCATGGTCAATGGCCAGCAACACCCACTGCAACAGCCACCCCACTTCATAGGGCTCCTTTTTCAAATGGGCTGCTGACATTCCAATTTTTAGGAGGAGCTCAGCAGTACAGGGTCCAAGGATGCCTGAGGTCTTGAGAGTGACTGGTGTGAATAAGAAGCGGCTAGACAAACCCCGGAATTTGCTTCTTTTCCTATCCTCTGCATTGCGGGCCACAGTACCAAGGATTTGGAGGGATTTAGTAATATAACTAACTTTCCCACTATTAAACTGGTGTTTGAAACATAACATAAAATTATAGTGGAAGATGTTTATATAAATATAAACACTTTAATATATATATATCATCATCATCATCATCATTTTACGTTCACTTTTCCCTGCTTGCAAGGGTTGGACGGGTCCTATTCAGCACAGCATCTCTCCACTTGTCACGGTCCTTCGTCATCTCCTCAGTGAGTTTCAGAGATCTGAGGTCTGCTCTCATCACCTCTGCCCATGTTTTTCGTCTACCTCTTTTCGTTTAGCTCATGGTCTATCTCTACTGTCTTCCTTCTACTGAGATTTCTTGGCACTTCTTTACCCAGCGGTCATCCTCCATGTGCATCACATGTCCATACCATCTCAGCCTTCTCTCCTGCACAGCACAACTTATCCCTCTTATACACAGTTTCTTTCTCAACTCGTCTATGCTTGGTCATTCACGCACATTGGCATTGCACATCCAATGGAGCATACTTGCTTCATTTCTCTCCAGCCGTCGCATATCTTCTGCAGTTGCTGCCCATGTCTCACTACCATGCAGCATCACGCATCTCACACAGGCATTATATAACCGTCCTTCCGAACGCAGGGAAAAATCCTTCTTAGTCAACAGAGGAAGAAGTTCCCTAAACTTTTTCCAACCCGTTCTCATTCTAAATACTATGGCCTCAGAACACCCCCATGCTAATCTGATCACTGGAAGCTATCAACGAAGGAAGTGTGGTAAGGAACCAGATGGACCATAACGCGCCAGAGTACTCAATACTTAGGGTAGTAGAGTGGGTAATAGGAAAATGTTTAACCCCGACGGCTCAGTGATTGGGAAATCTTTTCTGAAAACTTGAGATCCAGAAATTTCCATCAACTATAAATTTAAGAATAAGTGTAAGAATTTCATGCGTTCTTTTTATTTTTACTAATAAAATATCTAAGATGTATATATATATAGGAAAATGTTTAACTCCAACGGCAGAGCTCAAGCCGTTTTGACGACTATTTCTGGACTCAGAAATAGCCGTTGAAACGGCTTGAGCTCTGCCATCGGATTAAACATTTTCCTATATATATATACATCTTAGATATTTTATTAGTAAAAATAAAAAGAACGCATGAAATTCTTACACTTATTCTTAAATTTATAGTTTTCCATGTAATTTGATGGAAATTTTTGAATCTCAAGTATTCAGAAAAGATTTCCCAATCACTTACACCCTTTCTCTCCCCCACTCCTATTTCTTAAAGTCATTCTTTGACACTCCCTTGATCTTCTTTCTTTCTCTCTCATTTTCACTCTTTAATTTCTTCCAGCTTTCTCTCTCTTTTTGTCTTTCTTTTTCTTTTATTCAAACTCCTTTGCTCTCTCTCTCTAATTTTATTTCTCTGTCTAAGCTTCTCTTTCTTTCTCTGCTTTTTTTCTTCTTTCTGCCTCTTTATCTCTCTCTCTCTCTCATATATATATATATATATATATATATATACTTATAGCCTTTTTTTATGATTCCTTTCACCTCCATCCCCTCCTCCACATCCCAATCTCTCTATTTCTCTTTCCCTCCACAGCTACTCTCCCTCTCTCTCTTTCTCTCCTTCTCTCTCTATCTCTCTTTATCTGTATGTTCTTCCATAATATTCTTCTTAAAATATTCAACAACAGTGAGAGAGAGAGCGAGAGAGATAGGGAGAGAGAGATAGAGAGAGAGAGAAAGAGAGAGAGACTATATTTCCAAGCAATTGACATTAAGTGTTTCAAGTGTTTGTTAACAAAAAGAAAAATAATTAAAAAAACAAAGAGAAATAACACAAACAAAAACAACTTTAACAAATACTACTACTACTACTACTACTACCACCACCACCACCACTACTACTACTACCACTACTTCAAATACTACGACCACTACCACTACTACATCTACTACTACTACTACCACCACCACTACCACTACTACATCAACTACCACACCACTACCACCACCACCACCACTACTATTACTACTACAACAATTGCCTGACCTCTTGTCTTGAGCTCTCAAAATTCTAAATGGAATTATAAAGATGTAGTTGTGACCTATATGACATGTTTCATCTCAACTTGATAAAACCAATTCCTCTTCAGGTCTGACCACAACATAAATAGAGAGCAGAAAAAGAAAAAGAAGAATGGAAAGCAGCACTTGGTTCATTCATTATTTATTGGCCTTGAAATGATGAAAGACCAAGTTCATATGTCTGACAAGTGATTTGATCTGAGACCATGTGGCGAAACTAAAACAATTACTGCAATTACACACATATATATACATATATTTAGTTGTCTAAAGTATTTTTAGAAGTGTGGACCATATTGTCTTTACACCTGTTGATAAACCATAAGCAGTATGGAATCTACACTTTTTATGGCGAAATATTCTCTTATTAGAGTTTGTCCAGGTGTTTATAATTATAAAAGGTTGGTCTGTGCATTTTGATTTATTCTTTTAATTAATATGTATTTTCCACTCCTTTTGTAGACTTTATGTTCTTCATTCTAGTGGTTCTCTATCCCCTGTAATTGAAAACATACCTCTTTGTGTTTTCTTCTCTATATACTGTATTATGCCTTTAATGTAAAAACCTTTAAATCCTAGATGACACTCCTATAAGATAGGACAAGGCAAGCCACAGTTGAGGCCTTATAACTTTCACATGATACTTCAAATGTTAACAGGGAGTGAGGACACACTAGAAACGCAAGTATTCAAAATAAAAGACAAATAAGAACATAAAACACATCACCATCATTACTTATGAGCCAAAAAGTGAGCCCCTACATAATTACCAGACCTGCTGGAGATAGTAGTCAAATCTCTCTTAAATCATACTCCACTGTTTTCAATATGGGATAATGTAGTCCTAGATACTCCTAACAAGATACATTAGATAATGTAGTCCTCGATACTCCAAAAAAGATACATTAGATAATGTAGTCCTAGATACTCCAAAAAAGATACATTAGATAATGTAGTCCTAGATACTCCTAACAAGATACATTAGATAATGTAGTTCTCGATACTCCAAAAAAGATACATTAGATAATGTAGTCCTAGATACTCCCAAAAAGATACATTAGATAATGTAGTTCTCGATACTCCAAAAAAGATACATTAGATAATGTAATCCTAGATACTCCTAAAAAGATACATTAGATAATGTAGTCCTAGATACTCCTAAAAATGGAGTCCTAGATACTCCTAAAAATAGTCATGGTTGAAATGTTTTTGATCATATGTTTTCTTAACTGAAGTCAACCTGGAGCTAATCAATCACAATAATATAATATACAGATACATATTATGATTAATCTTATTGATCTTCCTACCAGGCTACATACAACAACTACAACACTTTAACACACATCCAAATACCATCATTTGCAGGGATTTCTATACACACAATACATCCTAGTACAAAAACATGACTCAATAGCATCACAAATAAACCTTAACTACACCAACACATCCACATATCTCACCAAACTAACTACAACAACTGGGTGGGATTCAGATAGATTGAAGGGTGGTGGTTTGACAGTTTTGGTAGTGTCGGACACCATGCTTTGCAGCATAAAGTTATATCCCTTTACGTTCTGGGTTCAGTCAGGCACTGGAGTCGATTTAATCGACTTCCTCTCTCCCTAAATTGTTGGTTTGGGGCCTATCAGAAACCATTTAGAGGGATGGATAGACAGATGGATGGAGAGAGGGAGAGATAGAAGAGATAGGCAGATATGCAGATAAGAGTGATAGATGGATAAAGAAAGAGATGGACAGGTAGACAAATAGACAAATGTATAGATGGATGGATGGAGAGAGGGAGGAAGGAAAAGATAGAGGGATGGGTTGGGGGAGGGAAGAAGAGAAGGGAGAGAGAGGAAGGGTGATAGACAGCCGGACTGATAGGCAGATAGCTGAAGTAATGGATGAATAGATAGCTAGAGAGATAGATATAAGGATGGCTGGCTTGTTGGATGGATATATAAATAGATAGATAGGACAGACCTATTCATAGATACTGACAACACAACAGTAAAGTACAGTTAATAGTTGAAATTAAGTTAAACTAAATTATGACTAAGCATTAACCCTTTTAGCATTTAAACCGGCCATATCCGGCCAGAATTCTCTCACCTCTTTCTGATCAAACCGGTTGTAACTGGCTGCTCATACTTATGTTAAGGTATTGTTCTCAAAATAAATAACATCAAAATCTCATAGATTTGATATGTAAGATAAAGCCTTTACTTCAAAAATATAATAGTATATATAGAGTAATGTAAATGGCTAAAGGATAAAGATCCCATAACTTCTTGTGGAGTTGTAGAGGCACTGTCATATGGAGTGTCTAGGGCACTTTTAAACCTGGCGGAGCCCAACCCTCTTCAGATCTGAACACAGCCAATTTTTTCTATAGAGGAAGAATCAACCCCAGTACTCGACTGGTACATGTAAATTCTAAAGGGTTAAATTAAATTATGACTAAGCATTAAAGCCTAAACCAGCAACAACATATCTATTGTATTATAACTATTTTGATATTGTTTTGATATATTGTCATTTTGTAATACTGTCCTTTCACATTGCTATAAACCACATATGACTGAAACAACTACAACACACATGATCTAAACATGTTGCTTGAGATACAGCAATCCATAATTAAAAAAATACAATCTAAACTGCAACTAAAATAGAGAAACTAGTAAAAAGAAGCAAAACTACATAGACAACAGAAAAACTACATAGTAAAACTACACAGCAAAACTACATAGACAACAGAAATAAAACACAGTATCAAGCAATGAAACAAAGATTAAATATCTAATTATCTAAGCTGAGTTGATAATAAGATTATAACATTGCAGCTTATTAACCTCATCTTTACAGATTGAAAATGTTTTTTGAATATTTACATCTACATGGCAGCAAGTTGGCAGAAGTGTTAGAATGTTAGATTATTTGCATTCTCAATTCAAATCCCATCAAGGTCATCTTTGACTTCCGGCATCAATGAAATAAAGTGAAGACCCATGGCTTAGTGGTTTGAGCATCAGGCTTACAATTGTGAGGTAGTGAGTTCGATTTTCGAACTGGGCTTTACATTTTGTTCTCGCGCAAGACACTTTATTTCACTTTGCTCCAGTTTACTCAGCTGTATCGGCCATTGCCTTTCCCTTGGACAACATCAGTGGCGTGGAGAGGGAGACTGGTCTTCCACAAACAACCTTGCCCAGACGTGTGCTTCGGAGGGGAACTCTCTAGGTGTAAATCCCATGGTCATTCATGATCGAAGGGGGTCTTTACCCTAGAGCAGTGGATAGGCAGAATCATTAGAGCATCAGAGCAGGATGCTTTACAGTATTTGCTCCAGCTCTTTGCATTTTGAGTTCAAATCCAGCTATAACCTATTTGCAAACTAAATAGAATACGTTTCTTTGAGGAGGTGTAATATAACTGAAACATGTCCATTACTTCCAACAGTTGACTTTAAGATCAGATCCATGCCCATACTGATGGTTGGATGTAATTTCAGACAGATTTATCTACTATTTCTAGCTGATTGAAATAAGTGTAGATGTTACCTTGTGGTAGTAGTAGTAGTAATCGTGGTGGTGGTGGTGGTGGTAGTAGTAGTAGTAGTAGTAGTAGTAGTAACAGTGGTGGCATTGGCATTGATGGTAGTGGTGGTGGTAGTAGTAGTAGCAGCAGCAGTAGCAGTAGTAGTAGTAGTAGTAGCAGTAGTAGTAGAAGCAGCAGCAGCAGTAGAAGCAGCAGCAGCAGTAGTAGTAGTAACAGTAGTAGTGTTTTGGTATAGCATGGTGGTAACAATTAATGCATTGGTGTGATATGACATTTATTAACAGCAAGCCAGATGACGTGGCAGTTGTTACATCACAATACTATTAGCATCTAGATCAATGTCAAGCTATTGGCCTAGTTATTAAACCATATTACTATTTAGCTATGCTTAATCAAATTAATTGTTAAAGCCCCATACATTTTGTATCGGGGAAAAGGGCAGCTAATAGAAACCTAACTTTTGAATAATGGAGTTTCACTATGGCAACTGAGTAATGGAATTTGCTAATGTTACTGATCTACTGAGAAATCCTAGAATGCAAATTAATCAAATAAACAATGAACAATACACAATTAGCTGTTAGTATAATTATAAGTAGGTAGTGAATAGGCAGAGTCGTTAGAATATCAGATAGAATGCTTTGCAGTACAGGTTCACAATCTCTTATCTAAAAACCTTGGGACCAGACACTTTTCGGATTTCGGAATGGATGATATTTAGCATAGATTTTAAATTTTTTTTTATCTTCCTACACATCGACATCATTTTTTTCTTCTTCAGCTCCATTCCAGTCTATTAAATACATGTTTAAAAAATAGAAATGAATTTCGGGTAAAAGATTGTGAACCTGTCTTAGTTCCGAATACCTGCTCTCTGAGTTCAAATCTTGTTGAGGTCAACTTTGCCTTCCATCCATTTAAGGTTGATAAAAAAGTGTCAATCTAGTACTGGGGTTGATTCTTCCTATATATCTCTTTCTCTCACTCTTCTATCCTTCTCTGGAAGAAATCTACTGTATTCAGACCTAGAGAAAGATGGGCTCTGCCAGGTGTAAAAATGCCCTAGAATTGCCATAGGTTGCTATGGCGCCCCTACAACTCTCCTACAACACTGCTAATTTTGTTTGATTGATTTTATATATAATTAATTGCTCACACATATACATACACAAAAACCAGATATGTACAGCCAGTTTTATGCATATCTGAATAATCTGGCAAGGCTGCAATAGAGATGGAATGAATTGGTTTAAAAAAATGAGTTGACTTTCAGTTGATCTCAATACTGTTTTTGGATGGTCATAAAATACATAACTTCAATGCATGCAGTACATTCTATGGTTTACCATTCTGCATGTAATTGCTTTGTCTAGCATCATAATCGGATAATAGAGCTGAGCCAGCGAAGTATGTATAGTGATTTCATGGAATTAAAATTCTCAAGTAAATTTTCCAGTCCGGCGCCTTCAGTTGTTTTAATGTGTGTATATATATATAAATATATATATATATATATATATATATATATATATATATACATGTATACATATAAAAAAAAATATATATATATATATATAGTAATAATAATAAATTTGAAGACTAAAATCCAAAGAGGGCTCGATAAGGATAAATATATATCAAATATATAAGAACCGTAGAGCAAATATTTATTAAAATAACAGATTAAAGTTTAAGCAAAGAATCGCTGCTTTCCTCCTTAATGTTCACAGATTGACTTTGTTAGTTTCAGAAAATCCCGTTAAGGGTGAAAGCAGCAATTCTTTGCTTAAACATCATTTCATTTTACATCCACTATTTCCCTGCTTGCAAGAGTTGGAAGGGAACTGATTCTGGCTTGATTTCTACAGCTGGATGCCCTTCCTAACACCAACCTCATTTACAGTGAGTGCTGGTTGCTTTTTTGCTGTGGCGCCTACACGTCCACTTTACAGTGGAATGATAGGGACCTCAGTCCCTATCATCTCATTTCTACAGCTGAGTAAACTGGAGCAATGTGAAATAAAGTGTCTTGCTCAAGGAAACATACATACATACATATATATGTATATATATATATATATATATACATGTAGACATATAAGAGAAAAAAACAAGGAAGTTTTTTTTACATATGAAAAATATTTATTGCGTATCGACTTGTCACGTTCGTTTCACAGAGGATTGGCTGAAAGTGACCCATAAGAGTTATGGACCGGACTCCAGTGTCGATCTGCTCCTCAGACTGGTGATGCGACAAAAGATATATTTTTGTTGTGGTATGTGGACCGAGAATGTATATACATATATATATACACATATATATAATGAAGGAAGTGTGGTAAGGAACCAGATGGACCCTAACGCACCAGAGTACTCAATACTTAGGGTAGTAGAGTGGGTAATAGGAAAATGTTTAACCCCGACGGCAGAGCTCAAGCTGTTTTGACGGCTATTTCTGGACTGAGTCCAGAAATAGCCGTCAAAATGGCTTGAGCTCTGCTGTCGGGGTTAAACATTTTCCTACTACATATATATATATATACATACATTCATATAAATATATATACATACATATATATATATGTATATACATATGTGAATATATACATGCACATACTTGTATATACATAAGAAGTGCATGTGTGTGTGTTATTTTTCTTTAACATTGGAATCTACCAAAATTAAGCAAAACAGTACTCAAGATTTTCTCACAAATGGATTAGTATATTTATTTGTTTTATCTTCTCCTTTTTGCAGTGAATTTCAAGAATGAAATTTTATGTTCAGCCCTTATAGTTTCAAGTAAGTGGTTAAATAGAGTGTATGCTTGTGTTTGTGTGTATATATATATAATGTGAGTGCATGTATGTATCTGTGGGTTGTATGTATATATATATATTTATAATTGTATCTCTGTGTCTGCATTTATATGTGTGTATTGTAGGTGTGTGCATATCTTTATATGTGTGTGTATACGTATGTATCTGTGTTTGTGCATATATATAATATACATATATGTGTGCATATCTATATCTATATGCACTTGCATGCATATGTGTTTGTGAGTATTGAAATGGTCTTGTTAATGATGATAAATGAAGATGATGCAATGTTATTTGATGTGCAGTAAGAAAACTTTTACCAAAGCATTGCTTCCTTGTGCAACAATTCCTTTCAGCTTCAAAGAGGGAAATTAGCAAAGTTGTTAGGGTGTTAGGCTAAATGTGTCACTGTGAGTTCAAATAACAATGGTATACAGTGGACACCCTCGATGACCTTGATTTTGCTGATGACCTGGCACTCGTCACAATTACAACCAGATACAGGAGACCATGACTCAAAATAAACAAGAAAAAACTGAGCTGATGAAGGTCAACACCAATGACATTCGGTTGTGAGCCCATCAGAGAGGTGGAATAATCTACCTACCTGGGAAGTGTGGTTGATCAACATAGGAGAACCGACCGAAATGTCACAGCCAGGATTAACAAAGCAAGAGCAGCTTTCATCATGCTAAGGAACATCTAGGCATCAAAAGAGATCTGCCCAAGAACTAAACTTTCCATCTTCAACTCCAACGTGAAGGGCGGTACTGCTGTGAAACTTGGAGGTGCAGTAGAAGATCCAGACATTCTTCAACACCTGTTTGAGGCGCATCTACAACACCAAATGACTGGAGAAGATCAGAAACAAATATCTGTGGAAGCGAGTGGAACAGGGACCAGTGGCAAAGCAGATTCAGCAGAGGAAGTGGAGCTGTGTTGGGCATACCCTGAGGAAACCAGCATCCAACACCACACATCAAGCACTGACCTAGAACCCAGGTAAGAGGATGAGAGGCAGGCCCCACAGCAGTTGGAGGTGTGACACTGAGTTGAGAAAACTGGAGTGGAGTGGTGAGAGCAGCCCAGGATCGTGTACAATGATAGGTCATCAATGGCCTATGCTCCAGAGAGCGATGGGGTTAAACAAATGATGAATGAGTGCTGATAGTCCACTAATGGATGGATACCTTTCATCACATAACAGCTAACTAGGATCAAATAATCAGAAGCAAAATATGAATTTCTTTCAATACTATATATAATTTTGGGTATAGTTGTATGCTTAGTAAACAATCGGCATAAAATAACAGCTAAATTCCTTCACACTATCAACAAAGAAATGACACATTAGACAATATAGTTCCTTTTGAATAAGACAGGATGGTTACAGCTGGAATATTTAAAACCCTATGTATTCAATTAGAGAAGACCTGGGGTTAACCCAATAGCATTTAAACCGGCTATATCCAGCCAGAATTATCTCACCGTTTTCTGTTCAAACCAGCCGTGTATTGTTCTCAAAATAAATATCAAAATCCCATGGATTCAATATTATGTGAGAAAATTACGTAAGGTAAAGTATTTACTGTGAAAATACAATAGTAAATATAATGTAAATACTAAAGGGTTAAACAATAACCACGACTGAATTTACATACAAAAAGGCCTCTACATGATTGCTTCCCTTGCTAATAATAATTTCTAATTCAGGCACAAGGGCAGCATTATGCTAATACTAAATGTTATCAACCCTGGAAGGATAAAAGCAAAGTTGACCATAGTGTAATTTGAACTCAGAAAGTAAAAAGCCAGAATAAATACTGCTAAGCATTTGTCTGACACTCTCATGACTGCCAATCCTGTAGACATGTCTATAACAGGTCTTTAATCAAAAAATAAAATAAACAAGTCCCAGTTGGGACGCTTTTACTCATAGGTCTGACCTGGGATTAAACTATATATATATATACATGAAAGTGTAAAACACTTTTGTATTTTATAGAAAGTGAAAAATAAAGCCACCAAAAAACTCTCCCTTCCCCATAATTTTTGCTGGGATCTCTCCTAATTGATATATATTCTCATCATATACTTGAATTATTATTGTAGAATAATTTTAATCACAGCTGGCACTCTAACAGTGTGTATACATATTAACAAAGTGGACAAAGCATTTTAGTTATATTTACACAGCTGCTAGCTGTGACATTTGCTACTAGTTAGACATTTTTTATGAATATGTCTAGAGTGCAGTAATAATTGTCAAGTTGTGTTGATCATGATAATTATGATATGATAGTAATAAAGTTGGCAGAATTTTACATTTGTAATAATCAGTGATGGTGTGCTTTTGTGGAGCGGTGGCAGAAGATGGAAGAGGTGATGACAGCAAGTGATACTGATGTTATTGGGGATGGTATTTTTGGTTTTAAGATAGAGAAATAGAGGCAGTATCCATGACATTTGCAAACCCACCCACACTAACATTCAGGAGAAAATTTGGGCATGAAGAAATTACAAGTGAAGTTCTATGGAAGAATTGAGTGGGGGTATTTACAGCTGAATATAGAACAGGGCTCACCAACTCAAGGACTCAAAAGGGCCATTATGTCCTAGAGAAGAGGCACAAGCCATAAGTGAGATGTGGAGGGGCATGACTCCACCAGTTACAATTTTCCATAATTCTGTTTTTTACTTTCGGTAAATTTCCTTTTTATTGTACTTCTTAGGATACATCATTAGTGATGCTGGACTGATTTTATTGCTCGTTTAGTCACCATGGTATGAAACTTGGCGTCATGATCCACAGACCAAGCAGCAATCTAAGTCCCTAGCCCACACTTGTGTAGGTGTCACGACAAAAAGCACCCAGTACTCACTGTAAAAACCAAGCTAAAAGAAGTTCTGCATGAGCAAGACATGGCATTTCTCACAAGACAACTCGCCTAACCCATGCTAGCATGGAAAAATGAATGTTAAACAGTGATAATGTGAGTGCTGTTCAAATGTTCTCACTGAAGGGTGCTTTTAACATGTAAATAAGTGACAGCAGTATAATGTACATAAAAGATGTCAGATACATAACACACCATAGTTAATAGAAGTTTCCTTTGAAAGACCTGTTAATACATATACAATGGTAGTCTGCCAGAGTATAAGGGGCTCTAGAGTTCCTTATACTCTAACGAAGGGAATAGAGATAGATGTAAATAATAGGTGGGCAATGTAGCAAGATTTTCATGTTGAATATGATCCAAGACTCTTCTAATAAATGCAAATGCATTGGCTTCATTGAAGTTCATAAGGAGAATATTTATATGCCTTGGCTCCACAATCACTGTGTTTCCATTATAGTTGAGATGTTGGAAGCAAGGGTAAAAAAAGTTGACTGTTTCAATCTCTAGCCGTAAACATAAAATTAAAACCACCAGTGTTCATAGAGAAAGAAATTGAAGAGTGGTTTCAAGACTCCCATCACCTTGTTAAACAGGTGTAGTTCACTTTCAACCATTACACATAATAGTGGTATTGTTTTATTGAAAGCACAAAGGGCTTCTGTAGAATAGATAGATAAAAAAAAAAAAAGAGCCCTATGTACACTATTCTTCTATATAGGCAGTTGAATATTAACTAATAACACCGTGTAACATATTTTTTGTTCCCCGGTTCTAAGTGGAATTGTTATATCCCATTATTATAAAAAAAACGCTATTATTTAATCAGAAGTTTGGGACCTCAGCAACACAAAAAAGTGATTACAAGCCAGGAACAGAGAAAAAAATTTTTTTTCGTTACATGGTGTAATTCATTTTATAGTGATATTAAAATTTAAATAATTCTGAGGCTCGACGAAAAAGTAATTTTGAAAAGTGCCTGTTCATATTAATAAACAAAAATGTTATATTTAACCCTTTAGCATTTACATTACTCTATATATATACTATTGTGTGGTAATAAAGGCTTTACCTTACATGATTATCGAATCTACGAAATTTTGATGTTATCTACTCTGAGAACAATATTTTATAAGTATGAGCAGCCAGTTAAGGCTTTGAACAGAAAGAGGCCAGTTTAAATGATAAGTGGTTAATACATCAGAAAGTGGTAACTTTTAATCAAACCCTTTTAGGTGCAACAGCTTTGTTTCTAGTGACCTTAGCTAATTCATACCCCAATAACTCCTTGTACATTTTAATCTTTGCAGTCTTCTTAAAGTTAGAGAACAACAAAGTAGATATGGCCTTTCCAGTTGTGTCAACATCAAATTAATTTTATACACAAAGTGTCACTGAATATTCTGAGATTGGAGTGAATAGAAATGGAGATGTCTAAAAAGTTGGCATTCAAAAAGAGCATAAGGAGTTAGAAGCTGCAATAATATAACTCAGCAAACATCTGAATGCTTTGAAGCAGTTGACATCCCCTTCCCTCACTTATTCCTGGGGTCAGAAGCAACTGTCTCCAGCCAAACTCATGGACGTTATCTAACCCATCTTGTCTGAGGTCTACCACAGGGTACCCTGCCAGTTGGCTTTGCCTGTAAAATCTGCCCAGCAGACATTCTAACATGTCCGTAATATCTCAATTCAGAGAAACAGCTCTAGCTGGAGTAACTCTCTGGATCTCCAGTGCATTTCATAGCAGTTAATCTTTAAATAAAAAGTAATTCATACATACAGTATATAAATCTGATGCATTTTAGAGAGATTAACAGATGTTGAGGAATATGTTTGGTAGTAATAGTTTTTAAATGCCAATTTTATGACAAAAGCATTGGACCACGTCCTTAGTGAAGATATTAGAGATGTCATATTCAACAGGAGCAGTGAACCAAATAGTTTACAATAAGTCTGATAGTGACGGGTGTAGAATTTGGAACCCACAAAACCTTTTCACCACCAGATCTACAGATGTAATATGGCATATTGTTTGCAGGGAATGGTGCTCCACTCCCTATTGTAATGTCAAGAGGTAATATTGAGCTTATATTATAAAACACTGGTCTGGACAAAGTAAAGAAAACAAATTTGATGAGGAGATAAACTTTATTTAATCCTTTTACAATTTTATAAAAAACAGTAAAATATATTGAAAATAGTACTGGCAGTTTAGGCCAGTAAAAGTGTGATGTAGATATTCACAGCTTGACTGCCTCTACAAAAAACCATGACATTTAAATAGTTCTTATAGCTACAACAGAGACCCAGTCAATGTAGATGCCCTTGCTGTCAAAGAATTGGACCACCATGAGCTTCCCAGAGGACCCGCCTTCTAGGATCTTTGGATCATAACAGTAGACCATGGTCTCGTCATAGGTTACAAGAGATTCAAAGTGAACCACTTGACCATCTCCATGCTGTCTTCAATGTGCCTCTGCCTTGGGAACAAACTTGGGCATGTTCAGATCATCATGAACGACTGTGCAGTGCCCTGAGCCACAGCTTATGAATGTTAGCAGTTTTGACCATTTCACAGGTTTCTGCAGCATTTTTGCCAAGCTTAACATAAAACTTTATTGCATCTTGAGTATCCAAGTAGTCCCAACTGCATTGTGGAACCAGTCAGCCGTGACAAGACAGGTATGAGGGGTGTAATGTTAAAAGTGCTGTAGCAGCCCGAACCTTCAACCTGGAAAAGACTTGGCATGTTAATATGAGACCATATACTAATAACTATAGCAGCTACTAATACTTTCTAGAGTAACATGTACTAAAATCAGTTACATCGATTCAGTCAAAACAATTCAGACTGGGGCGATATCTAATTCATCACAATTAGTACAATAGTAGGTAATTTAAAATCAAATTATAAAACAATTTTATAAGGATATTTTGAACACACAAACCTGCTACTAGCTTTAAGCTGTATTAATACAACAGCAACTTCAATAAATTAATAAAAATACTCCCTGCTGCTTTATATCCAAGATGGCCAAAGGACAGCAACAATTGATGAGAACTGTACAGTATAAAAAGAGAGAAAGAGACAATTTTATAACCATACAGCTGTTTGGAAAGGAATGAAGCTAAACAAATTTTAGCCATTAAACAGTTGAGTTCCAATCTACTGTATATAAGAAAAAGAATCTGCTTTAGAAACAAATACTGAATGATTAACATTGGCAGATAATTATTTGATTGACATTAAATTTAGAGAGGAATTTAACACAATCTAAAATGTTATAACCAAATTAAAATTTTACCAAGTACTAAATTAATGACATATTCATCACATTTAGTAAAATTATATCTAAATAAACGATTCATAAATCACTTATTTTAATATTTTGTATCAGCATATACACAACCATATTACACTTAATGAAACAATAACCTCTTCGGACTAGAAGTTGATATCACATCATAGACCCGATATTATGTGAGATAAAGCCGTAACTGCAAATATACAATAGTAAATATAGAGTAATGAAATTGCTAAAGGGCTAAAATGCAAATAACTAAAGACTGGACATCTAAACACAAACAAAATTACTAAAATACTTCAAAACAGCTTTCCAATTACAATAAACTCAATGAATCAGCCAAATACTATATTCATACCTTGTGACAATACGAGATGAGAGCTGGCAAAACTTCCTATAGTAATGTACTAAGGTCAGTTATATCGACTCATTCAGATAATTCAGACTGGGGCGATATGCTATTCATCACAGTTAGTACAGTAATAGGAAATTACATTGATTTGAAGAAAATATTTCCAACCCAAAAGTTGTCACAGCAATTTCAGTCATCAAGATAAATAAAATATAGAAACTAGAATATAAATATTAGGCCTCTAATGAAACAATTTTAAAACTTTAATTCTCCATGCCTCTCTGATCCTTTCATCAAAAGTTTGAGTATCATGTTGGAAAACCTTCTTTAGATATCCAATAAGTGAAGGGCTTAACCCTTTAGCATTTACATTACTCTATATATACTATTATATTTTCACAGTAAAGGCTTTACCTCACATAATATCGAACCAATGAGATTTTGATGTTATTCATTTTTAGAATACCTTAATTAACATCAATATGAAAATTCTGGCCGGTTTAATATCTGGTGACCTTGCCAGCCACCCCTACAAGAGATACGACCAGGAAACATATTTCCCTCAACACTCCAAGCAAACGCCGTGCTGTGAGAACAAGTGGCCCTGTTTCAAAAAAGTACAGGCCGACCACACCAAACATTAGTGATAATTCTGCTTGTTTACAGCTCCAATGATATGGAAGTGAGCCTCATCGATACTATTCATACCTTGTGACAATATGAGATGAGAGCTGGCAAAACTTCCTATAGTAATGTACTAAGGTCAGTTATATCGACTCATTCAGATAATTCAGACTGGGGCGATATGCTATTCATCACAGTTAGTACAGTAATAGGAAATTACATTGATTTGAAGAAAATATTTCCAACCCAAAAGTTTGTCACAGCAACTTCAGTCATTCAGATTACGGGAGCAAATTCAAGTTAAATAAAATATAGAAACTAAAATACAATTATTAGATCGCTAATGAAACAATTTTAAAAGTTTAAATTTGTATCAATCTAGTCCACTTTCCGTTCTGGCATGGGCATAAAGATCTCCCAAATTCGAAGGGATATAAAAGAATATAACTATCTAGAAAAAACTGATTACATTTCTAAACAGTACAGAAAAAATAGTTTGTTTTAATATTTCAGGAATATAAAGGAATACACTAACCCTAAATCTAAAGTTTATAAGGGCAAATAGTATATTAAGAATTAGTGTCCCTACAGGAAATGTTTCACATTTGTTTTAGAAGTAACTGGGCCCTATCAGTCTTCCCAATGCCTTAAGTCAATTGACTATTTGCTTCTTATACAGTAATTTGAGTAATAAAGACAGCTAACCATTACAAACAATATATCTGACCACTATTAAAACTAGGGTGAATAAGCTATGTAGCCAGTAAACCCTAAAAGGATGCAACACCCACCGCTATAGCGTTTCACCAGCCCCTTCCTGTTTATGTATTTACACATGCGTGTATTGTAACTAAAGCGTAACGTACGTTAAGAATGGATAAATGATTTTAACTGCTTTTTAACAATTCATGGGGTGACTGTTACCGGCTACTTAGCCCCTTCCATACTAGTGATAAAACATCTAAAACAGCTGGTAATACATCCTATTTAACATGTACTAAAATCAGTTATATCGATTCAGTCACACAATTCAGACTGGGGCGATATCTAATTCATCACAATTAGTACAATAGTAGAATGTTACATACTATACAACAGCAATTTCAGTAAATAGGGAGGGCACCTCAAGATGTAAATAATACATACCATAAAGTCACACACTAGATGGCCAGTTTACTGTTAGGTGGACAAAAGACAGCAACGGTTGATGAGAACTGTTAAAGAAAAATAATTTTGCTTTAGAACCAAGAATGGCAGTAAATAACATGATGTAACAGGAGCCATATATTGTTGGATATTGAATGCAAACCTGATTTCCAGTATTAACACATGGCAAAATTTTGAATTATTATAAATAGAATGGTGCTTGTCTGGCACTTACCGACTCCCAAGAAAGATATTGAGAACACTAGGAGAGTGTAAAGAATATGAAGTTAGAAGACACCTATTGAAACATTTACATGGATTTAAGGAACCATATAAGTGCTTAATTATAACATTCTCCTATAGAGCTTTCCAATTACAAATTGAAAAGTAATGCATACAAAGAAATACTATTAATACTTTGTTACTAGTTATCCTGGTTAAGCCAGTTATATTGATTATTATCAGACAATTCATATTAGGGAAATATCTTATAAACAACCAGAAGCTTCATGAGATTATTCTCAAATAAAACAAGCATCAGGGGAGACAATCTTGAAACTGCCTTGTAATTCAAGACAAACAGCTGAAAGCTTCTGAATCCATGGTAATTTGAATAGCATGTTGATTCAATGTTGGATAGAAAATTTCATGTTTGTAATATATATTCTGGCTCCTGTTTGTGTTTACCTCTAACCATAATATGAAAGATCACATGAACTTCTTGAATAACTAGAATATTTCACTCGACAGAAGCCACATATTCCATATAGTAACACGTACTAAATGGGTTCTAAAAGTAATAATTTCCACTGCAATCCCGTTTTCCAGCACCATCAACAGCACAGATTTTTAAGGCTGTGAATAAGCATATATACCTAAACACACCTCACAAAGTCGAAAAAAATCGACCAGTAGATACTGCAATATTTGAAACTAATGATAGCACTTTCTAAACTTTCATTGTCGAACCCAAGAAAGCTGTATGTATATCGCATTTGAAGTTCTTCAGTATACAAAAGAGGCCATAGCAACAATGTTTCTAACAAATGCACTAAAATCAGTTATATCGATTCAGTCAAAACAATTCAGACTGGGGCGATATCTTATTCATCACAATTAGTACAATAGGATGTGGCCTCCCTTTAAATTACAATTTATTTTCGGTGTATATTATGATTATGTTGATTACATTTAGTAAAAATAAATTTTTAGAATTTATAGCTGCTGTACAATTCCATAAAAAAAAAATAATTGGAGAAAAGAAACTGAAATGATTTATTTTCTACGTCTCAACATATGATTCAGCTGTTTCTCCTCTTGGCAAGAAATGTATAAGAATCGCTCCTTGAGGATCCCAAGAAAGCCACCATCATTTTTCCGGCTGCCTTTTGTGCCTCGAACCTCTGAAAACCTAATAGTACATTTACATTACTCTATATATACTGCTGCATTATCGCAGTAAAGGCTATATCTTACATAATATTGAATCTATGAGATTTTGATATTAATTTTGTGAACAATACCTTAACATAAGTATGAGCAGCCGGTTATGGCCAGTTTGAACAGAATTAAATGAGAGAATTCTGGCTGGATACAGCCGGTTTAAATACTAGAGGGTTAAGCGATTTCCTTGTGGTTTAGATCATATACATACCTTCTGAAGAAAGCACGACTGAGCTTGAAAACCAATTAAAAGAAGTTATTTTTTTCAATTTACAGAGAAATAAATTTTCAAATATTCTATCACTGTTTTATAAATTTGTCTCGCTTACTACTATCTGTATGTTATTAAACAAATTAGCAATAGCATGATTATATTTATTCCAGCACAGATTTTAAGGCTGTGAATAAGCATATATACCTAAACACCCCTCACAAAGTCGAAAAAAATCGACTAGTAGATACTGCAATATTTGAAACTAATGATAGCACTTTCTAAACTTTCATTGTCGAATCCAAGAAAGCTGTTTTAGATAAATATGTATATCGCATTCAGTATACAAAAGAGGCCATAGCAACAATGTTTAACAAATGCACTAAAATCAGTTATAACGATTGAGTCAAAACAATTCAGACGAAGGCGATATTCATCACAATTAGTACAATAGGATGTGGCCTTCCTTTAAATTACAATTTATTTTCGGTGTATATTATGATTATATTGAACATTTACGTCTCAACATATGATTCAGCTGTTTCTCATCTTGTATGAAACGTAGCATCGACTTGCTAGGTTCATTGTTGATGGTATCTTGAACTTCAGCGACGAAGTCGGGCGTTCTGATGGCGTCAGATCGTCAATCATGTGTTTTCCTCTCTGATGTTGCTTCGTAGTCGAATCCTGAATCTTCCAATTCCTTTCTAACCTTTTCCACCATTCTCCTGCTGACGCTGAGAAAGTCTGAAATTTCCTTATTTGGCCTCCCGGCGCGGATTCCAAGAAGAACTCCGTCTTTTCCACAATTTGGAGGTTCAAAATTATTCATAATCAATTATTCTTAAAATAAATAATCGAAATATAGTCACTGTTTTTATGAAGACAACGGAAGTAAAAAAAAAAACTGCATAAAATTAACAGTTGAAAATTGCGAACAAATATCGTCAGCACCCTGTATAGGATCCCAAGAAAGCCACCATCATTTTACCGGCTGCCTTTTGTGCCTACGTATTTCCTTGTGGTTTAGATTATATATTCTTACCTTCTGAAGCTTAAAAATCATTCAATTTACAGAGAAATAAATTTTCAAATATTCTTATTAGTTTTATAAATTTGTCTCGCTTACTACTGTCCGTACGTTATTAAACAGATTAGCAATAGCAGGATTATATTTATTCAAGTAGAGTATAGGAAGAGTCTACGAAGCCGCTAAGTACATAAACAGATTGAAGGGGCTGGTGAAACGCTATAGCGACGTGTGGTTTACCGGCTACTTAGCTTATTCGTAGAATTTAAATGTCAGAGAGTTTATTAAAATCTGAGAACTGATATTACTCGTTCCAGCAACTTTTAAAATCTCTCAATTTTTTTTTATAGCACAGTTAGACACCATAATTTCAAATTGATTGAGAAAAGGCTCTTAAAGTGTGCATTTATTTAGTTTTTAAAACATTTTTACATTATCTAAAATAGCAATCTGCAAGAGTAAATAAAAATCAAGGAAGATCTTTATAACATAACAGTACAATGTCTCCCTCTCACAGGTTTGTTTCTCAGACATCTTAATACATGTGTACATTTTTTCTTTCGCATAGAAGGGCTGACATTATCCTGGTTAATGTTATTACGAAAACGATACTGGATGGTATGCTAAAAACTTTTTACAGGGTTACTTCAGACTACTGCGATTGAGGTGGGTACTACTGGTGGTTTTTCCAAGTGCAGCATTTCTTTAACAAAATTTTAAAATTCATTTCTAATTAGCAGGAGACAAATAGCAAGATGGTTTGATAACATCCATGAGCTTAGCTGATCACGCTTGGGGATCCACCCGGAACAGCTGGAAGGAGTGTCTAAGGACTGTCTCCACGATCCTCTCAGGGATAAGATATCTAATTAGCACATTTCTCCCAGTATTAAATAATTGTTTCTACTTTGGGGACAAGGCCAGCAATTTCCCAGTGCATTACTGGTACTTTATTCTATCGACCCCGTAAGGATGAAAGGCAAAGTTAACCTCGGCGGGATTTGAACTCAGATAGTAAAGGGACGTAACTATGCTGGAAAGCATGGCGTCCGACTCTCTACCGATACTGCCAATCAATTTTCTTTTCCCGCTTCCACGTATAATTTTTTACACTTTACAACAATACCTTAAATGTTCTGAGAGATGTAAATTATATGGGCATAAGTAGTTGTTAATTCATATAAAAAAAATCATATCTATTCTTCAGTCTGATTTCGATGCTCATAATTTTTTGTTCAAATAGAATCAACTGCCATCACGTTTAAAAACGGGCAAGTGGATTTTTTTAATGGCTTTGCTGATCGCTACAAGGCATAACACGTTTTAATTTATTATGCATTGATCATGACATTGTGAATATCGGAAATTACGAAATAAATTATACAAAATTCATCAAAACAAAAAATATACCAAGAATTTAAACTATATCTACCTTAAAGATCTATTTCAATGTTTGTATTGTCAGAAAATGATTATATTTAAATATAAATTAACATAATAAATAATATGCATGAAGATAAACACTGTGCTCGTTTATTGTTTATGTTATAAAAGTTGAAGGTGACTTACTTTCATGAAACACTTTTAACATGTTATCAATTTCAAGACAGGAAACCAAAGAACGACCGCATGCGAGTTTCTTAAATATATAGTATATGAAGTCTCGTGTTCAGACGAGATTTTATGAAGTCTCGTGTTCAGACGAGACTTCATCAATACCAAATAAAGTTACAAATTAATTTTATTAAGTGAATTAGTTACTGATATTTAGGCGGTTTAAATCATATTAATCTGTCCACTATATTTTTAATAAAATCCCCCCCTTTTTCAAAAAGTGTACGGAAATGAACGAGCATTGCCTTCGCAAACACGTGTTTTTTTCTTCGAATAGGCTATGTAGCCGGTAAACCCGAAAGGGATGCAACACACATCGCTATAGCATTTCACTAGCCCCTTCCTTCTGTTGTCTGTATCTGTTTATGTATTTACATGTAGATGTGTGTGTATGTAACTAAAGCGTAACGTACGTTAAGAATGGACGACTAAATAATTTTAACTTGTTTTTTTAACAATTGTCTTAACTCGGGCCACAAATCGTGGTGTCTGGCACTCTTACTGGCTACAGAGTAATTTCCTTTTTTTTTTGTGGGGATACAGAATGACATTTCTCTCCTACATCTCAAATTTATGGTGGTACTCTTATTTCAAATCTCCACCTTAAGATTATTGCACAGTAGAGTTCCTTAACTGTATTGCCATTCTTACATGCTCTTGTATAGATCTTTGCATTCACATGATGTTCAATAAATGTAAATGTGGCAACATCAAAGTTCCATCTTTGTGTTGTGTACCCTGGAGACAGGCCCATCTTCTGCACATTGACTATGCCTTCGTTCTCATGCTTGTCCTGCATCATCTCCATGCTTCTATATTGCATCTACCTCTACCTTCCTTCTTTTGTCCTAACTACTATTTGGCTGAACATTACTACCATTTAGCCACTAGAGTGGTGGGGATCAGAATCCATGCTAAAAGGATTGTAAATAAAGCTGTTATCACTTCTGGGTTCATTTTTTGTTATTAAAATTTCTATCCTGATCACTAGAGTGTGCCAAGATGATTGGCTTGGCATCATGAGTAAATGTTACAAATATCGGATCTTTTCCTCTTCAAAATCTCTTTGGGTCAATAAATCTATCATTTGCCGGCCATGATTTTTATGAAAATTAAAAAAAGATAGAAATCAAACTATTGATCACACAACTTTCAGCTATTATCTGCCACGATATTATAAAGAACTAATTTAGTTAGTCAGAAATAGATGTTTGTAAACAGGACCATGTAAAAGATAAAATTTTGGTTCATCTGTATCATTATGATATGTAAACTCAAGACAAAAATAGAACCTGCGTGTCAGATACAGAAGGTTAAGTCTGTTGAGTTGAGACTGGCCCGAATGCTTGCAAAACACAGTGGATTTTACTCACGGACCATGTGGTGGTGTTAAACTAAGCTACTGATTAAGTCTCTACACCCAATTAGGTCATGGTGGGATTTGAACTTAAAATGTAAAGAGCTGGAATAAATAGCAGAAAGAATTCCATCAGGCACTCTAACAATTCTGCTAGCCCACTGCCTTAGAGGTATTGTATTTTTAGACCCAGGAAGGATGAAAGGCAGCGTTTGAATAAAGAATGCAAGCTAAAATAAATAATGCAAAACATTTCATCTGATATTCTAATTTTTCTGCCCATTATATAATATTTTAGAGCTTTTTCAGCAATGTGTTTACATTTTTATGTGAATTTAAAAGTTAAAATATGATATCAAATTAATAGAGTCAAGATATTAAAATGTGTATATATGATACATTTTGTTGTTTACACACTTTAAATGATGATTTTATTTACCATGTGTCTCATGTTTACAAAGATGAATGTATGTATATATGTATGTACATGAAAAAAACACAAACACAATATGATTGGTATATCCAGCTACACAATATGATCAATATGTCCGCCTGCAGCTTGTATTAAGTGCTCAACACGTTTAGGAAGACTAGCAACAGCACAAGAAAAATCTTCTATAGTAAAATTATTACATGCTTCTATGATTTTGCATTTCATTTCAAACAAAGTTGCTGGACGGTTATTATGAAAAACTTTAGCATTCAGACACCCCCAAAACCAATAATCTACAGGTATTATGTCAGGAGATCGTGGTGGCCATTCATTAGGACACCCAGGAGAAATAACACGTTCAGCTGTGAAAGTGTTGATAAGAAAATCTTTGATGGCTGGTGCAAAATGAGCTGGTGCATCATCTTGCATGAAAATTGTTTGAGAAAGTTTTCCCTTTCTAACAAGTTGAGGTCGCACATGCTGTTGCAACATAGCAAGATAGTTATCAGCATTAAAGTATTCATTTTCTTCAAAAATGAATGGTTCCAGTGCAAATTCAGATGTGAATCCCATCCATAGAGTTAACCTGGGACCATTCAAAGACAATTCTGTGTCATTTTCTGTTTTGTGTCGACTCCAGATTCTGCAGTTATGGCGAATAATTCTTCCATCAAGATAAAAGTGTGCCTCATCACTCCAAAGAATGCGTGAAATCAAATGAACATTCTCCTGAAGCCAATTGGCAAAGGTAAGGCGTTTAGGTTTGTCCCACTCATTAAGCTCCTCTACCAGTGACATTTTATAAGGATACAATTCAGGATCATTCCTCAGTAAGCGATACACAGATGATTTTGGAATTCCAGTAGCTGCAGCGATTGCACGTATGGATGTTGTTTGCAGATATGATTTTGCATCTTCAATCAAGTTTCTCCGTTCATCAGCTAATGACTTGCGACCAGACTTTGGTTTATCCATAAGAGTGTAAGTTTCTTCAAAACGTTTAACAAATTTAGTAACAGTTGTTGGATCACAGGGGTCATGCTGTAAGCCCTTTTCTTTTTTGTATAAACGAAGTGCAGCAACAGGAGAATTCCTAGATGCATAATAACAACGTAAAATGTCACGCCTGGTTTCAAGATTCATTCTGAAAAACCTGAAATAAATTAATAAGTATTGTTTATGTTGCAATAAATTATATTTATTTTAATGTAATGTATGCTTTAATTACTAATTAATAATTGAATATAACCCTTTAACATTTAAACAGGCCATATCTAGCCAGAATTCTCTCACATCTTTCTGTTCAAACTGGATGTAACCGGCTGCTCATACTGATGTTAAGGTATTTTTCCCAAAATAAATAACAAAATTTCATAGATTCTATATTATGTGAGATAAAGCCTTTACCATGAAAATATAATAGTAAATATAGAATAATGTAAATGCTAAAGAGTTAATTATTGTTTAATGCTTACAGTCAGTGATGAGCTAGACCCAGTTGTTAAATTTTACATTGTTTTAAAGAGAAGCAGATATTGGACAGAGATCTACTAAGTAATGTTACAATGTTAACCAAGCCACATAATCTGATGACTGTATCCAGCACTACTGGCAATTCAGTTAATCAAGCCACATAATCTGATGACTGTATCCAGCACTACTGGCAATTCAGTTAATCAAGCCACATAATCTGATGACTGTATCCAGCACTACTGGCAATTCAGTTGGTCAAGCCACATAATCTGATGACTGTATCCAGCACTACTGGCAATTCAGTTGGTCAAGCCACATAATCTGATGACTGTATCCAGCACTACTGGCAATTCAGTTGGTCAAGCCACATAATCTGATGACTGTATCCAGCACTACTGGCAATTCAGTTAATCAAGCCACATAATCTGATGACTGTATCCAGCACTACTGGCAATTCAGTTAATCAAGCCACATAATCTGATGACTGTATCCAGCACTACTGGCAATTCAGTTAATCAAGCCACATAATCTGATGACTGTATCCAGCACTACTGGCAATTCAGTTGGTCAAGCCACATAATCTGATGACTGTATCCAGCACTACTGGCAATTCAGTTAATCAAGCCACATAATCTGATGACTGTATCCAGCACTACTGGCAATTCAGTTAATCAAGCCACATAATCTGATGACTGTATCCAGCACTACTGGCAATTCAATTGCTCTTTAATATTTGCTGCGTGAGATTTTCTTTCTCAATGTTATTTTTAAAATATTAGAAAATAATATTGAGAAAGAAAGTGGTTAGAATGTCTCAAGAAAGAATTGTTGGTCAGATTTTATGAGTAAAACCAACTGTCAGGAGACCCCGAGCAAGATGGTTAGATAACATCCATGAGCCCATTGGTCTCACTTGGGGATCCAGCCAGATCAATAGGAGATAGTTCCTTCTGACAGGACAGACTCCCAAGAATAAGAAAAAGAGAAAAAGAATAGTATTTTCAGAAAATTGGTAAAGTTTATTTGCTGTGGTGAGAGTGAAGACATACATGAGTGTATATATCTGTGTATGTAATTATATTTGCATATATTCTACCTCATCCAAACTTTTTGTTATTTTACATAATACTTTAATCTGTAATGATTGTTTTTTGTTTTAAACTTAACTACATTCTTGCCTCATTGCTTCTCCCAACTACACTTTAACCTGTCATCTTAACTATAACTATTTTTGTAATTGTTTGAGGGATCTGTAGATTCCTTCCTGTTCAACGTTTTGACCACTCTCCTTTGTTTACCTCACATTTCTTTAAACTTTCCAATCCTCTAAACTTTATATTAACTCGCTTTTGACAATGCTGATCACCAGTTGCCTCGGACTTTGGATTTTACCATATTTCTAGATCTGCATATTATTGTACAGAATTTTGGAACTTTTTACATGGAATCCCTAATTACAATTTTGGCAACTCAGTGAACATGTTTGCTAATAATTGTTTATACTTTTGGCACAAGGCCAGCAATTACTAGTGCTTTATTTTAACGGCGTAAGATAAAAGGCGAAGTTAACCTTGGTGGGATTTGATAAAAGCAAACAGTATCCTTATAATATTTGAGTTAGTGTTACATATATAACAAAAATGCCATGTGCAAAGAATGTGAAAACAGTCTATATATGTGTGTATTTGAATCTATTAAGACATATATTTATCGTCATGTATGCCTTTGTGGTGTGGATCTGGTGTCTATATTTGCCTATGGTGTGTAAGTATGCAGCTATCTGTACAGTGTATGTGCATGTTTATCTGTTTGTGTGGTATTTGTATGACATTACGTCTAGTTTCAATGGGATATAACAACTTTGGATTAATTATTATTTTTTTTTTTTTTACATTTTCTTCCCATCTCTCTCCTTTAAATATAAACCACACATCCTCTTTTGAGAAAAAAACTGGTAGCATAGTGTTAAGCAACCACTTTGCCTTTTTGAAAGATTTGTTAATTCAAATGTTTGTAGAATCTTTACTAATGGAAAGATTGTTGTGAATATTTGCAGTAAACTTTAATCACATATGATGCAGTCATAGTGCTGTTTTGTCATATTCAAGGATATCTTGCTAATGTGGTACAGAATGTTAAGAGTTAATTATACAGAATCAAGCTAAGAGTGGTGGATTAGTAAAATCATTAGATTAGATCAGTGGTTCCCACAAAAAAAAGGAGTATATTTATATCATGACGTCATAACAGTATTAGACTTTGGGGTTCCTCCAAATATTTCCGAACCAAAAAGGGTTCCGCGTTTGAAAAAGCTTGGGAAACTCTGGATTAGATAAAATGTCTTGCAGTAATTGTTCTGGAAATTTACATTCCGAATTCAAATCCTGCCAAAATCAACTTTGGTTTTAATTCTTCTGAGGTTGATCAAAATAAAGTAGCAATGAACTATTGAGATCAATGTAATTGACTATTGATCTGTATCAACATGGCACCGAAGAGCTCAACTGTGGTTTCCAACAGCAAGTAAAGTAACTCACTAGCAGAAGTACAATGCTGTCACCTTAATATTATTTATCTGTAGGGCGGTGGATTGGCAGTATCGGTAGAGGGTCGGACGCCATGCTTTCCAGCATAGTTACGTCCCTTTACCATCTGAGTTCAAATCCCGCCGAGGTTGACTTTGCCTTTCATCCTTACGGGGTCGATAAAATAAAGTACCAGTAATGTACTGGGTAATTGCTGGCCTTGTGCCTAAAGTAGAAACAATTATTTATCTGTAGTGAACACAGGAATGGCTGAGTGGTCAAGAACTTTGCTTTGCAACCATGAGTTGGTCCCAAGTTCAATCTTACTGCCTGTCATCTTGTGTGAGCATCTTTACCATAGCCTCAGGTCAATCCAAACATTGTGAATGAAATTGGGTGGACAGAAACTGTGAAAGTCCATCAGATGGATTGAACCTGTAATACAAAGGGCCGGGTTTGTTACGCTTGATGAAGGATACTCATGTTTATCGAATACTCAACCAGTGTTAACTAACAAGCTAGATGTTCAGTTGATCAACCAACTGAAAGCTCACCGTTGAAACCGACGGAGGACCCATCATACCACTAACACTCTAAAAAACACCATTAACCGCTAGGTTACGGGGCATAAACATAGGCACATTTTACGACGGTCATATGCAGTTTCCGTTTACCAAATTTCAATCAGTAAAATGCATGTTATGATACGTTTTCAATGTGCCGTAAAGCGAACTCCTTAATTATACTAGTCATGCCTTGTCTGTATAGTCTATAATCCCATTCACATCCAGGATAATTTATAACACTAAATCACCCACAGTATTTATATTAACGACCTCGTACAGATGACAGGCAAAATTGGTACTGGTAGGATTAGAAAGTAAAAAGCCTTAAATACCGAAGATATTTTCTCCGGCGTTCAATTTTGCTAATTAAAGGTCTGGTGGTAATTTTAAATTTTAAATAACTGTAACTCTTCTCTGAGAAAAAAAAAAAATGAAATGTGTAAAATAAGCGGCAAGAAAAAAACACACTATCAAGTCCGAATCGTAATGTAATGTTTAGAGAGAGAGAAACAAAAAAAAAAAAAACCGACATAGGCGAACGAGTTTCGTTTCGTTTACTTTGATAAAACAAACAAAATTAGGTTTTGCTAGACATTTTTTAGAATACTTAAATCAAACCCCGCCGTCTTGAATATGAAAAGGATACATTAAATGGAAAGAGTGGGCGCGTCAGAAATTCCGAGGTTAAAACATACGGCTAGACAACTGTTATGTATTTGTGGTTAGTGCGTGTATTAATGATGAAAATACTCGCTTTCATCGATTAAGACTTAACATCACGTTTCAAAGACACAGTCAAATATCGTCGTCTACTTCTTAAATATAAATTAACCTTATCTATTTTAGAATTCTTCCAAAACAGATACCCAAGTGATACTTATGTATTTAGTTTCTATTTTGGTATAAAAATCCTAAAATACATATTCATAACCACACGTTAAAGCCATGCCTACCGAAATGTATGCTAGCTATTCTTATACATAACGTTAACTGCATATGAAAACAAATATAATATAATAAATATACGGAATATAGCCGTAACTGTGTTTGTAGATCTCTGAAAATTAAAACTAACTTACTTTACAAAAGAACAAAGAAAATTGCTAAGGATGACACCAACCTCAGATATGGAGACTAAAAAAAGTAAACAGGCACGTGGTTCGTTCATCCACTTACAAACACACAATAAATACATATACGGTGGTAATCTAATGCGAAAACGACATTTTGTTAAACGTTTTTTTTCTTTGGTAACAAATAAAATATTCATTTAGCAGAGAAAGATGGAGAGCGCAATTGATGATACGGAAACAACCGAATACTGCCGTTGAGCTGCATTCGCTCCTTAAGGATTTTAATGCTGTAATACAAAAAAGATGTTTTCTTTCAACCATGAATCGAAATCGATCGGCGAATTCAGCCTGTCGTAAGCTACGTCTTACCATATTCATAATTTTTAATATTTCTCGATTGTAAATTAATTTTTTCTTTTTTAAAACAAAAGGACTTGGTATCCAAAAGAACCCAATGACGAAGTGCCCTGAATTAAATTCCCTCGTAATCATCTTATATAGTTTCTCGGGTAAAAAATTCGAGATCGACTTTCCAAGGGGAGACAACCCAGTAATTTTGAAAAGAGCCAGACAAGTCTAGGTGCGTCTTGAGACTAAACATAAACAGTAGTAAACCGCATCCCTCAGAAACCAGAAAGATGCCTCCCACCCCCGATAATACTACGCAGCGCAATACATTTTAGTTAAGGGAAGTCACTAAAACAACTGCATATAAAATTTCTACAATCCGAATTAAAAATAGCATAGCGTACACCCATGTTCTTATGACATTGTACATTTAAGCAATTCATGTCTACCTGGCATCTTACCATGAAAACTCAAATCACATTTGAAATGAAGGATTTTCTCTTTTGTTGATATATTCAACATCCACGGACCTGGGAACCAGTATTTGAAAGAGGCAGCACCCCTTTCTAAATAAACTCACTTATATATGAAGACATGTTTCAAATAAAATCTAAAAAGTACATGAACGTTTAACAGGATGTCCTCTCGAGCTTCCAAAACACAATGAAGCCTCTTAAAATATTAGTGGCAAGTTCTGTAGTAGACAGACCTATTCCCAAAAACCTACTTTGAAAGTTGCCAGACACAAAGCAGGCAATTTTGCAGGGTCAAATAGAATCCAGTAATTCACTGGTACTTTATTTTATCTTTACCCCACACAAAATAGGAGGGTTGACTTTGGCGGAATTTAAATATGAATGCCGCAAGCAGTGCTGGATGTTTTAATCACCACGATAATGATATTAACAATCTTTCATGCCAACATTTATCTATTACATCCAAGATTATTGGAAACACACCACATTTTCAACAACATTGTCGTCTGTGTAGACAATCAGCACCCGGAAACCCCAAATCACGCAACAGAACAGCATGTAATCTTGTGCACCCCAACAGCTATATAAACACTCCTTTCAAAAGTGCATACAAAATCATATTCTTTCTTTGCCTACAACACAGAAATGCCACATAGAAATTTATTTCCAATGCACACTTCAATGTTGTAAAATGAGCTTGAGCTAATTATTTAAGACTAAACAGATTGAAACAAAACAAAACAAGAAGTATACAATAATATTTTTTAATGAAGGAGAAAATAATGATAAGGTAGATGATCTTTAATCAAAGAGACCAAAGCCCATGTCATCATCTGATTCTTCAGATTCTTCTTTCTTCTCTTCTTTCTTTTCTGTAATACAAAATTAATATATATATATAACATATAAATAAATATATGCACATTAGAAAGACACTAGAAAAATGGATTTCATAAAAAAGAAAAGAAATATTCCATTTTTTACCTTCAACTTTCTCTACAGCAGGAGCAGCAGCACTTCCAGCAGCAGGGGCAGCTGCAACAGCAGCACCACCTCCACTTGGTACAGATGCAAGCTTAAGTTGACCTATGGAAAAAAAAAAAAAAAATCAAAATCATTATCAGACCACTAAGAGGAAAGAAGGACAGGTACATTTTAAAAAGGAGAAACAACTCAGATGTGGCATTGCTATCGTTTAACAGAAGAGCTCTACAATACATTGCATTTGGGGGATCATAGCAGAGACAAATTATTAAATTGGAAAATGAGAGTAAAGTCATTTTCAGTTCCCAGTATCGTATTTCAATAAACATTCTTATCAGCAATAATTCACCCAACTGACTTAATGAAGAGCATGGAATGAAGACATACACATTTAACACATGAAAGCTAAATGTAAATTTCTGGCAATGCAGAAATTACCTTCTTTGATGAGAGTAGCTGGGTCTTTGTCCTTTAACTGTGAGATGACTTTCTTCATTTTACTGGACTCGGCCTCAATGCCAACGCTGCCTAAAATCTTCTCCAAATCAGCTTCAGCTGGTTGCTTTACACCCCCAAGGGTAGCGAGGAGATAAGCGGCCACGTAACGCATTCTGCAAAGAGAGAAAGGAAGAGATAATAGCACAAGAACTTCAGATCCATTCATTGCAATGAAAACATTAAGAGTGATTACAATTCTTCAACTAATCTTTGAAATAGTGAACAACTGCACTACACAACATTCACTTGTCAAGAAAATCTTCATTCAACTACAGTAAAGAAAAAACCTGTTTAGCCACACAATTATGAAATAAACCATTGTCCTACTATTATTAATTCCATGTCTATTAAATTACTAACATGTTTTTACTTCCAGCAATATAAACCCCGAGATACCCCTGGCATTACAATCTATCATATCACAATTGTTATTCAGGAGAATGAAAATTTCCACAGTTGCCATAGCAGTACATCAGACGGTGGTAATGTAGCAAAATATATAATTAATCATACTATCAGTAAATGTTTAGTCATCATCTATACTGTCTAGAAGTGGCAATGTTGGAGAAAATCAACAAACCAAGTAATGAATATTGAACACTTCCCTGCAATGGCACAAAATTAAAAAAAATTTCTAACCCTATAAACCCCTAATCATAACTGCTAGCATACAAATACACTAGAATGTTGCACTTACATTAGTTGTATGTATTCAGTTTAAAATAGGTACACTGTATTTCTGAGTGACATAAGAAACAGCCAAATAAATTCCTTCAAATTACCCCAACCCATGCTAGCATAGAAAACTTGACGTGATGATGATTGTGAAGTTTATTAATGAGAGGCCTATTAAGGCTGACTAAAATATATTCACTGTAGACAATCATATTAAGACAGAAGTTTTGGAAATCACCCACCAAAATAGTAAATTCAAATACAACACATAATAATATTGTCTGGTGTCTATTCGGGGCACCAAAATGAATAAGACAGTTGGCGTACGCAGGATCACCAGGTTAGTATAGCACTTGGTAACAGAAACTTACAACTGACAAATATTGGAAGTTGTCGAGAAGTGCATAGATTAAGAACATAACCTGAAATAAAATTCTTTTTATTTTTATAATGATTGTGAAGTTTATTAATGAGAGGCCTATTAAGGCTGACTAAAATATATTCACTGTAGACGCCTCCCTCACAATCATATGAAGACAGAAGTTTTGGAAATCACCCATCAAAATAGTAAATTCAAATACAACACATAATAATATTGTCTGGTGTCTATTCGGGGCACCAAAATGAATAAGACAGTTGGCGTACGCAGGATCACCAAGTTAGTATAGCACTTGGTAACAGAAACTTACAACTGACAAATATTGGAAGTTGTCGAGCAGTGCATAGATTAAGAACATAACCTGAAATAAAATACATGCCTGACTACAAAATTATTTTTATTTTTATAATGATTGTGAAGTTTATTAATGAGAGGCCTATTAAGACTGACTAAAATATATTCACTGTAGACGCCTCCCTCACAATCATATGAAGACAGAAGTTTTGGAAATCACCCACCAAAATAGTAAATTCAAATACAACACATAATAATATTGTCTGGTGTCTATTCGGGGCACCAAAATGAATTAAGACAGTTGGCGTACGCAGGATCACCAAGTTAGTATAGCACTTGGTAACAGAAACTTACAACTGACAAATATTGGAAGTTGTCGAGCAGTGCATAGATTAAGAACATAACCTGAAATAAAATACATGCCTGACCTATAAAGTTTTTTTTAAATTTTTTATAACCTTTATAAATTTTTATAAAGTTATTCACAATTTTTACGTGCCTTTCTGTCCGCCGCAAAACACGCCACACAGTCATATGGGGTATTACTAATTCTCGGCTGGCACTACGAGTGGATTTTTTTGGGCTATGCTCAAAACTCTGCCGGATACGATCAACGTCTTCGTCGGAAACACGGGGGCGACCTGTAGATTTACCTTTACATAAACAACCAGTCTCTTTAAACTGTTTGTGCCAACGACGAATGCTCTGAGGAGTAGGGGGTACAATACCGTACTCTTTACGAAAATCACGTTGCACTAGTGTAACTGACCCACATTTGTTGAAGCAGAGGACACAGAACGCTTTTTGCTGCTGGATCGACATTTTGAAGCAGACTGAAAGCATGTAAAAATTGTAAATAACTATAAAAATTTATATATATATATAAACTTTATATTCAGATATGTATTGTACGAGTTACCGCATAATTATATGGTCATTTGTTTAAAAAAATATAGCCTTTTAAAATCAGATGATCCCTTTTCAAACACTTTAATGCCGCCTACCTAATACAAAAGAATGTGTGTATATATGTATATATATATTAGGAGCACCAAAAGGATTTGATAATAGTATATCCCACTGAATACCGTATATAATCAAGTCGTGGAATTTGACCCCCCTCCCACCATGGTAAAACAAGGGGTCGACTTACATCCAGAGCCTAGTTTGACTATTTTCATTAACTACGTAATTAAGGTGCTAAAATAACTAGGGTGATTATTTTATAATTAAAGTTTTATATCGTCAGTAGTACTGAATATGACATACACGCACGCCGACTGTTGATTTAATACATATTCTTTCAATATTACTTCTACTGCAAGAAATACTGACATGAGACCTGCATGTGGTTCAACCAAGAAATGACGACTGGCCCACCCTCAATAAAAAAAAGGTACATCTAGGTGCTGAGGTGCATATGCACTTTAAATACTACTTCGATGAGAAAAAATACAACTGCAACAAGCATATAACATAAGTATAAGAAAGTATATATTGTAAAAACGGCAATAGTTACTTTTGTTGCCTTAGCGGTATATCAGACGGTGGTTATGTAGCAAAAGAGAAAATTAAATCATATAATCTCAGAAAAATTCCAGTCATCATGTATACCTCCTAAAAATGGCAACAGGGGAAACAACCATTCTCTGCTCTATTTTCAGTAATTTTAATCCTCTTTAACGAAGCCCACAAATAACACCTTTCCATGTGAAATTTCGAACTATATTATTTGTACAAAAGTTCATCTAAAGAATCTTTTAATTAATTATATACAGCTTAAAAGTTATTTGTTTTATTTTAGTGAAGAGCATTGCTAAAAGCACTACATCTAATGAGATTTTGCTTGAGCAAGTTAACTCCATGGTGTACACGACTGAAATATAAATACACATACACGACGAACTCCAGTAGTTTCCATCAATCAAAACTTCACGCATGGTAGATATGGATGTAGCATGGCAAAGACCAAGGAGTTTGCCTGGAAATTATTAAGGTCCTGTCTCGACCCCACTGCATGGCACCGTGGCCAAGCGTCATTTACCATGTCAGGTCAACCCACGCCTTGTGAGTAAAATTAATCAGAAGCCCGACAGCGTCTGTAGTTCAAAGGGCCAGTCTTGTCCCGTTAAATCCACATGAAAATTATGACAGGCAAGTGTCTAAAATACTCCATTTACCGCAGATGTGCCGGAAAACGCTGCAAGTACACGCTATTTGGGAAGCCAACTTCTACGCCTACATGTGAACAATATTTTCGAAACATATATTGTATGGCGTCTATTCGGGGCACCAAAATGAATTAGGACATTTGGCGTACGCAGGATCACCAAGTTAATATAGCACTTGTTAACAGAAACTTGCAATCAATAAATATTGGAAGTCGTCGAGAAGTGCACAGATTATTTTACATATATTAAAGACAACCTCATTATTTTAAAGTACATATCTTAAATCAACAAACTAACCAGTAACTTAATATTTGGTGTCAAAACAAGCATCAAAAGTTTGGTGCACGAAGGATCCCCTGAATAATGCAGCACCTTTTATTTTCAATTTACGATCATCGAAAGCAGCTGAGAGGTGCACTGCATGTTAAAATATTAAGTATAGTAGTTCTAGCAGTGGATGTTCTCTTTTAACAATACACGTTTCTTTCTATGACCACGAACAAATTATAACGAACCACGAATAATAAATAAAATAGCTTTTTTTTTTTATTAAGTAAAAAAAAACAAAAACAAATCTGCATCCTTAAAATAACACTCTAAACGATTAGAAACGACGATTGCAAGATCACAAAGTTAAAAAAAAAAAAAAATAGGAAACGTCTTTATTCTTATTCTTCATACACCGTAGTAGAATTAAATCCAGATATAAAAATTAATCAGAGTAGATCTAATAAGTACACATTGGGAAACGGCGGAATTTCTACAAAAGCTTATATTTGGGATACGATAGCATATGAAAGATAGTTTTAAATCGGATATATCTATGTAAATTGCGTAAATACAACACAATATTGTCTGGTGTCTATTCGGGGCACCAAAATGAACCGAGGACATTCGGCGTACGCAGGATCACCAAGTTAGTATAGTACTTGTTAACAGAAACTTACAACTGACAAGTGCTCAGTACATTTTACATTAAGAATAACTTTATTATTCTAAAAGTACATATCTTAAAAGAAACTTAGAGCAGGATGCTATCCAAGTTTTTAATAATAGTAAAAGTAGTACAGTATAGAACCACGTGCTCAATATTTCCAAATACCTTTTATAAAACGAATATTGTATTCGATATAGTTTTTTTTATCAAAATTTATAATTTAAATGGATCTAAAATAAATCGGGAGACTGCCGTTTATTTAAAATAAAAGAATGTCGTTATGTATATATATTAAATTATAGAAACTGTAGATAATTCGAGTTTTAAAATAGGCACCTCAATTTTAGTTTAAATAATATAATCTATATATGGACATTAGCGTTTTAATAATCGCTACTTTAGTTAGTATAAAATACCTATTTATAAAGCTAATTTAGATTTGCATCTTAAACAGAAGCTGTATTATAGAGCTTCCGTTTATACATATCTAGAATAAAGCAAGCATGGCTGCTAGCTGACTAATAAAGCATTAGAAAATAATTTCAACTCATAATAGTTGAAAAATAAACCACAACAAACATTTAAATTAATGATCAGGCCGTAGAAAGGTTTTAAAGCAACCAATTTATATAAAAATAAAGTAACAATTCTTTTTTAAAATGACTTACTTTTAAGACTTAGATTGACGCGAAAACGTGTTGTGTCACTTAAGGAGAAATTCTGTTCAAGGAAAGAGGTAGAGGACACGTGGGGCAGTCAGACGTCACGTGATATCTATTTCTGCATCCATCGCTTCGTACTAAACGGAGGTTAAAAAAAGTTCTCGAAAATCTATAAATACATAAAATTAACAAATAATATATTAAACAATTAAACGCATTAATATTTTTTATTTCCATATTTTTGTGATTGAGTTCGAAAATATTATAATAATTTCAAGGTAGAGAAAGTTGAAGTTAACTACTAAGGTAGACAACTGTACTGACTAATTATTGATTTCTACCATATAGACACAAGGCCAGCAAATTGTGTGTGTGTGTGTGTGTGTGTGGGGGGGGGGGGGGTTTAAAACAAACGACCCCAGTGTTTCCAAAAGGCCAATGTTCTGGGTAAGAAGGACTGGGCTTAGTGCAGGACCTGAGAAATGGGTGATGAGAGGAAGAGGAATGTGTTCAACGTGCCTAAATGGAGGTGGCATGAGACCATCAAGCTGTAATAGCAGTAGAAGAAATAGAGAGAAGATAAAGCATGTTTGGTGAAAAGCTCTTTGGCAAGGGACCAGAAGGATCAACTGCAGATTGGACTGGAGAGTTTGAGAGCTGTGCGATGCATGGAGGCATCCATCGTGGTTTGGATAGTGGTATTGCAAGAGTTGTAATGTTGGGTAAATACTGCTAAATTTTTGCAAGAGGGTGACTCTCATGGCGTTATAGCCCCTTGGTTTTTGCCTGAACTGCTGGAGCACAGCTATGAGAGAACTAGCTAAGGCATTGAATTTTTGTTGTGTGTGAGTGAAGGGACATGTTTAAGAGGATTGTTTGGAAATTATGATAAATACCAAAATGTAATATATTGAAATGTTGTAACATAGCATATTTGAAATATATATATTCGATTCTTGGAAAACTACAGTATTTAAATGAAACATTCAAGTTGAAGACTTGATGAAACCAAATTATTAGATGATTTAAAATTACTGGTAAAATCATCTATACATAATATAAAAGAGAGATGTTTGTTGGCTGGTCGGTTCTTTCGAACATCACACAAAAACGAAAACTGCCAATCGATTAGTATGTACACCAATGGAATAAGGGTATACACAGAAAGGTTTATTGATACTAATTTTATAGAATGAAAGAAGAAAAACATCCCAGGTAAACTAACCAACCCGACTGCTATTTCTAGCAGGTTGGGGGATTCTTTCTGTGTTGTCAGCGATGCTAGTGTTTTGCAGCCAGAGTCTGCGTGGAATCGAATGCTGGTTTACACACACACGCACACGCGCACACACACACACACACACACACACACACACACACACACACACACACACACACACACACACACACACATTTATATATAATTATCTATATCTATATATAATATAAAAAAATTCAACTCCAATCATCCTTTTGAAAAACCTGGACCAGCCACGTCTATGCAATGGCACATGCTTAATAGTCACGCAGATGATCATCTCCTAGAGGTCACTGATCTTGGAGGCAATCATCAAGGAGAGAATGCATTTATTCCCAAGATTCCTCTTATCTCTTTCTCTACCGAGCTGCCATTAAAATTCTCAAGACTTCAGTTCCCTGTTAGAGCCAGTTTTACTATGACCATAAATAAAGCTCAGGGTCAGAGTCTCTAAGTTGTAGGATTGAATATGAGAGAATCAGTTTTTACCTATGGACAGTTAAATGTAGGTTGTTCACGTGTGGGGACATCTAGAAATCTTCATATACTATGCACGGATGGTAGAACAAAGAATTTGGTGTATTTGGAAGATTTTTGACTGATCTTGTTTTGTCACACACTCCGTGGTCTTGCCTCTGACCGTAAACCAAACAACACATCCAATACAGTCATTTTCTCTTCTACCGGTCTTCTCTTATCATCTGTTTACCCAGGCGAAGCTAGGTACCTCAGCTAGTATGGAAATAAATCTAAATTACCGACCTTAGTAATTCGTATAGAGACATCAGAGCAGCAAGGAGCTGACCATCGATCCCATACTCCTGCAGAACCTTCCATAGCAGGTCCCGAGGAACGTGGTCATATGCTTTTCAAGATTGACAAAACAAGAATATATCTCTTGACAATACTCCCATGATTTCTCGAAGTGTGAATATTTAATCTGTTGTGCTGTGCCTGGCGCGAAAACCACACTGTTTATCAATTAGCTTGGACTTGACAATATCCCTACATCCCCTTGCCAGAAACATAGCATAGACTTTACTGGGGAGGCTTAACAAGGAGATCCCGCTGTAATTGGAACAATCTCTCTTGTCTCCCTTTTTGAAAACTGGGATTATCACTCTTGATGCCATTGCTTAGGGGCCTTTCCAGATATCCCGGTCACCAGAACACATGAGTCAGCCAGAGAATACCTTCTCTATTTAAGGGTTTTAACATCTTGGACCGGATTTCATCTTCCTCAGTGGCCTTGTTACAAGTATTTGTGTTTGGATAAATGGTGCTAAATCGAAACCATTCAAAGTGGGAGTCGGACTCCACCAAGAGTGCGTACTGTCACCTCTCCTGTTCATTATTTACATGAACATGATTGACATGTACAGCTGAGTTGGAAGTGGCAACATGACTGGTGGGTGTAAAATCAGTCAGCTGGAATTTGCAGACGACATGGTGTTATTTAACTCGACATAGGTTTGATGCCAAGTGCTGTATGGCTGGAATGAAAATCTGTGCTGCGAAAACGAGACACTCTTACTCTTCAGGAAGCCTGCGCAATGAACTCTACATGTAAATTGTGTTCCACTGAAGCAGGTAGAGTAGTTCAAGTATCTCGTGGCTGTGTTCACGAGTATTAGAAGGCAAGAATCTGAATTAACTGCAAGAATTGCAGGAGCTGGTGCAATAATGCGCCAGCTTCAGCATTCAGTATTGAGAAGAAGGGAGGTAGGCGTAAAAGCCAATACTTACCTATGGTCATGTATCTTAGGTAATGACCGAAAGAATATGATCGTGAAGAGAAGCGGCCAAAATAGGGTTCCTCCAAAGAGTCTTTGGAGTAATGTTACTCAATGGAGTGCGTTTATAGAAGAACATATCCTTCGATTTCAATGGGTAAACGATTTTTTACTCGCTTTTTTTTTTCGTGTACTATCAATTAATCTAACCTCCAAGGTGCTCGCAATCGACTTTTGGATTGGAGAGAGGGTTGGGGTGGGTCCCCCGCCTCGGATAACCCCCTCTGCTTGGAGAGGTGTGTAGAACTGCCAAACTCGAGTGGTCTTTTGACCCTGCTTTTCTGACTATTTTGGAGGTCATATTCGTTAACACGCGAAAAAATAAAAAAAGATTTGTAGAGAAAATTCCGAGGGGCACCCCACCCCCTACCTCCTTCGTTTTCTGGGAAAAAAAGTCGATTACTAGTATATTGGACGAAAAAAACCGAGGAAAAAATTCCCACTGAAATCGAAAAAAGTAATAATACCATAAAAATTTGCTGAGAGCAATTTTACACAAAAACTAAAGCAAAAATAGTAGACCAGCCACCGGATGCCGAAACCCGGGATTGAACCAGGGACCTTTAGATCTTCAGTCTAACGCTCTCCCAACTGAGCTATTTCGGCTGGTAAAATCGAGTGCTAAAGCTATCAATGTCAGTCGTATGATAATATCAATTTGATTATTTATAATAACGTGAAAGATATTTTTATGTGTTTACTAGGCCACACAGACTTGAGGAACAGTATAATGCATTATATTGAATTCAGTACTACTTAATTCATTGATCCCAAAGTCAATATTACCGGCTGTTTCCTATTTTAGGAACACATGCTCATAATTCAGAAACAAAATGTAAAAGTGAAACGAAGAAATATGGTTCATTTTATGTTAAAATAGTGTCTCGTATATATTATGTGCTATATATATTTACATATACACACGCATCCTTTTCAACTATATATATATATATATATATATCGGTGCCCCAGCATGGCCTCAGCCGGATGACTGAAACAGGTAAAAGAGTATATATATATATATGTGTGTGTGTATATATATAAGTATGTATTATGTGTGTATGTTTTTGCATTAATTGATTGGATGGTCACAGCTGGAACACAAATGCATTATTTTCTATTACAGACAGTTATTGAAACACAAGTAAAATTTTAAGAAGTATGTTCTTGTATATATAGAAACAAATTGTAGGAATATATTAGCGGGTTCTAAGTAGAATTCATTGTTTTCGTTTCGATTTTTCATTTTACTTCGGAATCGTTTCGTCGTTTTCGTACTTCTTTCTATTATAGCATGTTATTGAAACAAGGGAATATTAAACATTTTATATATGTACATGAATATTAAAATCCAAGTAAAATTTTAAGATGTATATTCTTTTAGTAGCGTATATACAGAAACATAAATCGTAGGAACGTATAAATAGAGACAGTTAATTTCGTCATTTCCGTTTCGACTTTTCATTTTACTTGTGAGTCGTTTTAACATTTTAGTTAAAATCAGAAATAATCCAGCGTATTTTTTTATATACAAAAAATAACGGGATAATCATGGCTGGAATTTGTTTTATCAGATGTCTGCTTTATTAAATCTGACATAGGACTAAACAACATCGACTCAATTAGTGCTGATCTGGTTAGCCTCTTTCTGTAGTAAACTATTTAGATTGCCTCTTTACTGTATCAGCGAAGACAATGAATTTTTCGAAAATAGTGAAACAGTTTCAAGTACAAATATTATTAAATTATTACACTGTCTTTTACGCCAGTGAAAATAATCGAATCGATTGATAATAACGAGACCAAGAGAACTGAGTGGTGTACTACAGTAAATAAATATAAAAGGTTCATCAAAAAGCGACAGTAGCAGTTATCTTCTTACAGCACATAAACGTGATGCACAGTAGAAATGAGAACGATAATTTACCAGGATATTTTCACCAGCCGAAATAGCTCAGTTGGGAGAGCGTTAGACTGAAGATCTAAAGGTCCCTGGTTCAATCCCGGGTTTCGGCATCCGGTGGCTGGTCTACTATTTTTGCTTTATTTTTTGCACTGTACAAACTATTTTTTTCCAGAAATTTTATTCTCACATAACACCGAATTCTATCATCCTGTTATTACTTATCAAAACGCTACATACAGACAAAAGATATAGCGGCTATGTGTTTTATTTACATAGAAATTTCATGTTTAATTTTCGTAGATGTAAAATAAATATCTTGTTTAATCCCTGTTCGCCACTAATTAAAGAGGTCCATTATCAATGATGTTTGTAACCATATCAAGTACTACAATGCTAATGTATCCTTACTTTAGACGTTAGTGTGGGTATTAAGGGGAATTTGACTGCTATTTTAGTGGGTTTAGTGACCATGTAGTGAGGTGTGGGTAAAACACAAGAAGCACTAAGAAGCACCTTTTTTAAAAGTTATCTTTGACTTTTAAAAAATCAAATTTAGATACTAGGCTATGGACTGTATAAGGTATATTTTTTTTTTGCTAGACTACTGTCTCGACCAGAACGGAGCTTTTGGGCCCCAGGCCATATCCTTGTTCACTGCTATCGGAACGGAGTTGGTTACCCGCATGTAGGATCCCCACGATGTAGAGTGGTTGTTCCAGCGCGTCTTCCTCGCCCTCCGCCGGGGTAATGACCCTTTCGGCAGGGACCACGAGGCAGACTGACCCTTAAGTTTTATTTATGATGGTGGCATGTGGATTAGATATACTGCCATAAGCATGATTAGTAAGAAAATGAAAACATTTATATATGTAACTTATTTGTACTATTATAAAGGACACAAACGACAACAATAATTTCACCGCACCATTTCACCAGCCGAAATAGCTCAGTTGGGAGAGCGTTAGACTGAAGATCTAAAGGTCCCTGGTTCAATCCCGGGTTTCGGCATCCGGTGGCTGGCCAATTATTTTTGCTTTGGTTTTTGTATAGAGAAACATTCAGAAATTTTTTATTATTATAGTTCAAATCTCCTGAAGTTAACTTTACCTTTCATCTTTACGGAGTCGATAAAATAAAGTACCAGTAATGCACTGGGATAAATTGCTGACCTTGTTTAAAAGTAAAAACAATTATTATATTTGCCAGAAATGATTCGTTCTTAAGTTAACCCCCAACAGCCCTCAGTTTGAGGACACTGCTGGAAACCGGATATTCTCGAGTGGGCGAACCACAAGAGACGGATGGGTTTAAAAGTCAGATTCGTTGAAAACACCGGAGAAACATAAATTTCATGTCCAAAAGGGAAACAGGAATGATAATAAAAATTTGCCGTTCTCTCAGTTATTATTTTTATTGTCGAAACCACATTAGAATCCACCCAGCTTCAATTCAGAGGTAGGCCCAACTATTCCATCTCGTTTTCCTCGCTACAGGATTTATGAATCATCAATCTTAGTATGCCTATCTTCAAACACTTTGTCTTATTTGTCTCGTAGCATCAAATAAATCATGCCAGCCCTTGCCCCGCGCACCCCCTTTCAGTTCTCCTCCACACGGTCTTACGCTCTCACCTTAAATAATCCAATTAATAGATACAACAATACAACTGACATCGATAACTTCACTGCTTGATTTCACCAGCCGAAATAGCTCAGTTGGGAGAGCGTTAGACTGAAGATCTAAAGGTCCCTGGTTCAATCCCGGGTTTCGGCATCCGGTGGCTGGTCTACTATTTTTGCTTCACCCTTTAAAAAAATTTTTTTTAAAAAAATTTATTTTTATTTTACTATAGAGAAACATACTTTTCGGTTATCATTATTAAGGTTGTTTTCATGAGTTCAAATCCCGCCAACGTTAACTTTGCCTTTCATCCTTACAGGGTCGATAAAATAAAGTACCAGTAATGTACTGGTTAATTGCTGGCCTTGTGCCAAAAGTAGAAACAATTATTAAGGTTGTTTTCAAGGGCGGTGGATTGGCAGAATTAGTGGTGCGTCGGACATCATGTTTGCAGTATAGAGTTACAGTCATTTACGGACGGTCTGAGTTCGAATCCCATCGAGGTTAGCTTTGCCTTTCGTCCTTACGGGATCGATAAAATATATCATGAGTAATGCACTGGGATCGATTAATCGACTTACCCCTCCCTCAAAATTGTTGGCCTTGTGCCTAAATCAGAAACCATTATTAAGGTTGTTTTCATTTCACATCACCTTTTTTTAAACCATAATATTGTTTAATCACTGCAGAGATATCCTTTTTAATTTTTAATATTTTTTTTATTAGTGGATTGGCAGTTTCGGAAAAACGTCGGAAAACATGCTTCGCGACATAATGTTACAACCCTTTACGTTTTGAGTTCAAATCCCTTTGAGGTTAGTTTCTTTTTTATGGTATCGGGTGGGATAAGGGGATGTCGATTAAATCGAACCCAGTACTTGATTGGTGCTTTATTTTATCGACCCCAAAAGGACGTAAGGCAAAGTTTAGCACAGTAGGATTTAACTTAGAACGTAAGCCGTTCGGAAAATAGTTCTTTGCATTTACCCCCGCCCCAATGATTCTGCCAAACGACCAGAAATAAGTCAATTACAAGTGACAACGATAATTTCATCGGGAGATTTTGCCAGCCGAAAAAGCTCAGTTTGGAGCGCATTAAACTGAAGACCTAAAGGTTCCAGATTTAATCCAGGGTCCGGCATCCGGTGGTTGGGCCACTACATGTGCTTTTCTTTTTTTATAGAGAAATATTCAGTATTATATCCAATTACCTTTCGAAGTAATATTTTGTAGTGTTTCGAACGAAGCCGACTTTTCAAAATGGTAGAAAATTATTCGTTTTAAGTTAACCCTCCCTCCAGGCGTCAGTTTGGGGACACCCTGCTGGGAACCGGGTATTCTCGAGTGGGGGATCCACAAGATAAAGAGGAGTTTGAAAGTCAGATTCGTTGAAAACATCTGAGAAAAGGGAAGCAGGAATAATAATGAAAATTTACGAAACATTCTTTTCAGTTATTGTCATTGTTATTATTTTTATCATTGAAATCACATCAGAATCCACCCAGCTTCAATTCAGAGGTAGGCCCAAGTGACATTAATAAATAGTTTCAAAGAAAGTTATCACCAGCCGAAATAGCTCAGTTGGGAGAGCGTTAGACTGAAGATCTAAAGGTCCCGGGTTTCGGCATCCGGTGGCTGGTCTTTTGCTTTAATCTCCCCCCCCCCCATAATCGAGGCAGGCCTAACTATTCCATCTTGTTTTCCTCACTAACTCAGTATTTCTAAATTATCAACCTTACTGTGCCTTACTTCAAACACGTTGCTTGAAGTCTTGATTTTAACAACTATTCTTCTCAAAACAAGAACATAGAACAAAAATATACAGAAAACACTTTGACTGACAACGATAGTTGTCTTTGTGTGTGTATGTGGAGGAGGGGGATGCAGCTGCACCTCACGGGGCCCCAGCTATACGCCACTGATGACTGGTGCTTTACTTTATCGAACTCAAAAGGACGAAAGGCAAAGTTGACATCGGAGGAATTTTAACTCAAAAGAACCAAAAAATCTGTCAAACAACTTTGCTAATCTACCGTCTGCTAACTTAAGTAACCCAATCGATAAACCATTAGAAATGACAATGATAGTTTCAAAGACAGTTATCACCAGCCGAAATAGCTCAGTTGGGAGAGCGTTAGACTGAAGATCTAAAGGTCCCTGGTTCAATCCCGGGTTTCGGCATCCGGTGGCTGGTCTACTTTTTTTTTCTCTTTACAGAAAAATTCTTATTAAATATTAATATTTCTTTAGTTCAAATCACATGAGGATCAACCCAACTTCACTCCAAAGGTCCAACTATTCGATCTTAACACTGGAATCTGGCTTATCGTCAAGTAAAGATATTGAGTAGCAATCCCTCCCCCGCCTAAATCTTTCAATGGGTCGCACTGAGAACTAGAAAACAGGGTTTCTGAAATACGTTGCTTGAAGTCTTGATTTTAATAACTATCATTCTCAAAACAAGAACATAGAACAAAAATATACAAAAATCACAAACAAAAATTTAACCAATGGAGCTGCTGAAAAATTGACTAGGGGATCAGTGTCCACCCAGAATATTCTGAAGACCTACAGAACATCAAAGCCTGGTGACAAGTGGAACTGTATTCATGTGGAACCTTACAATGAACTAACCTCAAACTCTTTCTTTGCGGTCTTCCTCAGAGTCTCAAACTATTTCTGCTTCTCCACCTCATTTTTCTCAATTTCTGACTACATAACCTTGCATTTTCTATTGGAAACTCTTAACTCACATTTACTTATATCTTTGACCCTAACATATAGAATCAAATTGAATTGCACTTTATTTATTAACCCTAAGGGATAAATGGCATAGTTGAGCCAAGCAGGATTTGAGCTCAAAATCTGAAGATTTCAACTTAGAACATAAAAAGCAGGAATAATACTGTTTCTTCTTTGTCTGACGTTCTAACGATCTTGCTAATCCTCCGTCTGGTAGTATAAATAACCTAATTGATAAAACAATACAAATGACAACGATAGCTTCAAGAAACTATTCTGTCAGCCGAAATAGCTCAGTTGGGAGAGCGTTAGACTGAAGATCTAAAGGTCCCTGGTTCAATCCCGGGTTTCGGCAGCCGGTGGCTGATCTACTATTTTGCTTTAGTTTTTGTATAGAGAAACATTCAGTAAATTATTATTATTATATCCCGTTACCTTTCGAGGAAAATTTGTTTTTCTTATGGTTTTCGAAGCGTTTCAAACGAAGATGACTTTCAAAACCGTCGGAAATTATTCCTTTTAAGTTAACCCTCCCTCTAATTGCCAGTTTGGGGATACATTGGTGGAAACCGTGTGTTCTGCAGTGGGGGACCCACAAAGGCTGGACGGGTTTGAAGTTGAGAATCGTTGAAAACACACGAAAAATCACACGAGAAATATAAATATCACCTCCAAAAGGGAAACAGAAACATTGATGAAAATTTACCAAACAATCTTTTTTCAGTTATTATTCTTATTATTCCTATCGTTGAAATCACATCAGAATCCACCCAGCTACAATTGAGAGGAAGGCCCAACTAAACTATTCCATATCGTTTTCCTCAGTAACACAGGATTTATAAATCATCTACCTTAGTATGCCTTACTTCAAACATTTTATATGATTTGTCTCGTAGTGTCTATCCTTTAGTTTTCCACTACACAGTCTTGCTCTTTCTGTTGGAAACTCTCGATTTATCTTTACTTTAATCGTTCATACTAGCATAAATATTCTTCAACCTCACAACAAACTCTTTCTCTGTGGTTTACCTTCCGACAGGAAGATGTCCCACCCACTTTGGGGTGGGTGAGAGATGTCTTCTCCTGTGAAAATAGGTATAGCTTTCATTATGTGAAATTTCTCCATTTTGTCTAATTTCTTCCCGTTTTAGGGTACTTGTTTTTCATGGTAGTCCCCGTTTGTGTTTTTAGAGGTTAGCAGGTCTGTTAAAGTCTCAAACCATTGCTACTATCCCCACCTCATTTTTCTCACTTTGTCACTACACAGCCATATATGTTCTGTTGGAACTCTTAACTCTAGCACAAATAATGAAATGTATTGCTCTTTTCTTCAAAGTTGTAGAAATAACATTACAGATTGTTCACAATTCTTTCAGAATGCAAATATAAACACAAATACAAGCACATATAATAAATATAATTAACTAAATAATTAAATCACCCCTAGTATATCAACCCCTAAAGGACGAAAGATGAAGTTGAGCCAGGTAAAATTTGAAGTAAAATTTGAACGTTAGGAGCAGGATAAATACTGATTTGAACGTATTTGTTCGATGCTCTAACGATTCTGTCAATCCACCACCTGCTAATATAAATAACCAATTGATAAAAAGATACAAGTGACATCAAGATATTCAGAGAAAGTTATTACCAGCCGAAATAGCTCAGTTGGGAGAGCGTTAGACTGAAGATCTAAAGGTCCCTGGTTCAATCCCGGGTTTCGGCATCCGGTGGCTGGCCAATTATTTTTTGGTTTATTTTCTGAATTTTATTTATATTAAAAATGTTATCTATTTAAACATTGTATCTATTTAAAAAATTTATCTATTTTAAAATTTTATCTATTTTAAAATGTTTACTATTTTATCCGACTACCATTCAAGATAAAGTTTTTCTTATGTTCTTTGTAGCGTTTTGAACGAAGCTGACTTTCAAAACCGTTGGAAATTATTCGTTTTTAAGTTAACCCCCCCCCCCCCCCCCCAAGCCGTCAGTTTGGGGACACTCAGGTAGGAAGCGGGTGTTCTGGAATGGAGGAACCACAATAGACGGACGGGTTCCCAGCTTCAATTTAAAGGCAGGCCCAACTACTCCATCTCGTTTTCTTCGCTAACACAGGATTTATAAATCATCAACCTTAACCTTACTATGCCTAACTTGAAACACTTTGTCTGATTTGTCTCGTCGTATCAAATACCCCCCCCCCCCCCTGCCTCTCATATCCTTCTGTTTCCCACTAAACGGTCTTGCAATGTTGGAAACTCTGAAGTTATATTTACTTTCATCGTTCACGCTACCCAATTTAATCCAATCGATACAACAATACAACTGACATCGATAGCTTCACCTCCTAATTCCATCAGCCGAAATAGCTCAGTTGGGAGATCGTTAGACTGACGATCAAAATACACAAATAAAAAGTTAACGAAAGAAGCGAGTGAAAAAATCCCTTTGTGGATCAGTGCTCACCCAGAATAGTCTGAAACCCTTTTCCTTATATATATTTAAAATATATTCCTGTTCTATCTTCTAGTTTTGAGAAGAGTGAGCTATTAAGTTGATCAAAAGAGCCAATACTGCTGCCTATTTATCTGACAGTTTAACTTTGCTAATCCACCGCCTGCTAGTGTTAATAAGCCAATCATAAAACAAATTGACTGACAATGATAGTTTCATTGAAGTCTTGATAACGATAGTTTCATCCTAAGATTCCATCAGCCGAAATAGCTCAGTTGGGAGAGCGTTAGACTGAAGATCTAAAGGTCCCTGGTTCAATCCCGGGTTTCGGCATCCGATACCTGTTTGTAACTTTTGCTCTATTTTTCTCTATCATATCAGAATCAAACCAGCTTCAATTTGAAGGTCCACCTTTTCGGCCCCATTAAGGGCAGTGGGTGACACAGCCCATACCCCTGATTCTAATGATGCAGTTTTTTTAAAAAGTAATATCCTGAAATACTTTCTTCACTTTGCTAACTATACTTCCCAAAACTAGAATATAAAACAAAAAATATTTTAGAATATATAAACCAAAGGTTAACGAAAGAAGTTGATAAGAAAATTCTCTAGAGAATCAGTGTCCAACCAGAATATTGTGAAGTCCCACTGAACACCAAAGCCTGGTGACAGACGAGACTGGATTGAGAAATCTTCAACCTTACTATGAACTAATTACAAACTCTTTCTCTGCGGTCTGCCTCATAACCACGTCTCTTTTCTCTTTTTAACACTAAACTGACAATTACTTATATCTTTCAAGCTAGCATAAAGAACCAAACCGACCACAGTATTTGACTGGTACTTTATTTTATCAACCAGGAAAGGATGAAGGGCCAAGTTGAGCACGATGGTTAACTCAGAACATAAAGAGCAGCAAAAATAATTGTTTCTACTTCTAGCACAAGGCCAGCAATTACCCCAGTGCATTACTGGTGCTTTATTTTATCGACCCCGTAAGGATGAAAGGTAAAGGTAACCAGGGCGAGATTTGAACCCAGAACGTAAATACCTCTATGCTGCAAAGCAGCAGGAAAAATTATGCTACGCATTTGTACGACGCACTAATGTTTTTGCCAATCCACCGACTGCTAGCGTAAATAACATAATTGATAAAACTATACGATTGACAGCGATAGTTTGATAGAAAGCTAACGCCAGCCGAAATAGCTCAGTTGGGAGAGCGTTAGACTGAAGATCTAAAGGTCCCTGGTTCAATCCCGGGTTTCGGCATCCGGTGGCTGGTCTGAATCTTTTGCTTTACTTTTTTTTTCCCTATAGAAAAATATAGTTTTCAATTTTTATTATTAATGTTTTTTTAGTCCCCTAAAACTCCTTCCAACGGGTGCTGTCAGAAGCAACTGTCTCCAACTGATCGGCTGGATACCCAAGCAAAATCAGCCAAGCTCATGGATGTTATTTAAGCCTCTTGCTCGGGGTCTACACCTGGCTCTCCTACCTTATGTTTTGTCCGTAAAATCTGTCCAGCGATTCTTTCCTTTGACATTCTAACCACATGCCTGTAATATAGGGGCTGTGATCTCCCAATACGGAGAAGTAGCGGCTCTACCTGTCTGACAGTTTAACTTTGCTAATTCACCGCCTGCTAGTGTAAATAAGCCAATTGATAAAACCAATTGACTGACAAGCGTAGTTTCATGAAGAGATTCCATTATCCGAAATAGGTAGGAGAGCGTTAGACTGAAGATCTAAAGGTCCCTGGTTCAATCCCGGGTTTCGGCTTCCTGTGGTTGGTCTGAATCTCTTGCTTTACCTTTTTTTTTTTTCCTATAGAAAAATATAGTTTTCGATTTTGATAAAATCTGTCCAGCGATTCTTTTCTTCGACATTCTAACCACATGCCCGTAATATAGGAGCTGTGATCTCTCAATTCAGAGAAGTAGCGGCTTTACCTGGAGCGACTTTCTGATCTCCAAGCTACGCACTTTATCGAGTAACATTACACGAAAGACCCTTCGGAGGAATCACATTTCGCCGCTTGTTTCTGTGACTGCTAGTGTAAATAAACCAATTGATAAAACAAATTGACTGACAACGATAGTTTGATAAAAAGATTCTATCATCCGAAATAGCTCAGTTGGGAGAGCGTTAGACTGAAGATCTAAAGGTCCCTGGTTCAATCCCGGGTTTCGGCATCCGGTGGCTGATAAAATACTTTTTGCTTTACTTTTATTTTACTCCTGCCTGGTTCAACTTTTCTTTTCATCCTTTCGGGTGATAAACGTAACTAGATTCATAAAATTTCAACCATGCTATAATTAACTTCAAACTTTTTCTCTGCTTTTTGTATCGTGGTCTTATTTTTGCTCACACTTCTCCCTCCACCTCTTTCTCTCAGTTTTTCACTACACAGCCTATCAATTTCTAGTATAAATGCTAAAATCTATCACAGAGATGAGATTAGTTCGTTGTAAGTTTGAAGATTTCTCAATCCAGTCTCACTTATCGCCAGGTTTGGTGCTCAGTGTTACCAACAGAAAAATAAAGTATGGGAGCGCAGAATTAGTTTGAGACTATGAGGCAAACCGAAGAGAAAGAGTTTGAGTTTAGTTCATACTAAGATTTCTCATACAGTCTCATCAATTGATAGGCTTTGGAGCTCAGTGAGGCTTCCCAATATTCGGGGGGGGGGGGGGGGGGGGCACTGATTCCCTAGGGAATTTTTTACCCACTTCTTTGGTTAACCATTTGTTTATATATTGTTAAACATATTTTTGTTTTGAGAAGAATAGTTAGTAGAGTGAAGACTTCAAAGAACGTTACTTAAAAAAAATCAAACAAACAACAACGTATTTTCTAAATCTCAG
>OZ024746.1:85434182-85454182 GCA_964016885.1 Eledone cirrhosa | reverse complement strand
GTAGTAAATTTGAAGCTTCAAAATAAGTTTGTATCTTTTTTCATATCATCAATATCATGTCATATACTCTCTCTTTCTCTTGTCGATTTCTTTTTCATTTTCTACCACTGTCAATATATCTATGTATGTGTATATAGACATAGTACACTCTATAATTGTTAGTGTTGTGGGTGTGGGTGCACCCCATCTTTACGAAGGGTACCGGTTGTTTTTACATGTTGCACAAATCCAGCAATTTGAAGGGATGGGGGAAAGTAATTAAATCGACTCCTGTGTTTTAGTGGTATTTTATTTTATCGACCCCGTAAGGATGAAAGCTAAAGCTAACCTCAGCGGAAATTGAACTCAGAATGCAAAGGGACGCAACTATATGATGCAAAGCATGTTGTCCGACTTTCTCCCGACATTGCCATTCCACTGCCTTCACTAATAAAAATAATAACAAAAATTGAAAAGATGTCTCTGCAGTGATTAAACATTAATGTGATATAAAAAAAAAGTTGTGAAGTGAACTAAAACAAAACACATAATTTAATGTATAATAAGAGCGTTGTCTCTCTCTGTCCGTTCGTTCCTCCGTCCGCCACGCGAGAGATATAAACATAAACACAGAGAGAAAAGGGAACGCCATGTGTTTTCGAGGTAATAGAAAGAGGTAGATAGATAGAAAGAGAGAGAGGGCATCGCTCTCATCTAGTAATAATTGTTTCTACTTTTGGCACAAGGCCAGCAATTATCCAGTGCATTACTGGTATTTTATTTTATCGACCCCGTAAGGATGAAAGGCAAAGTTAACCTCGGCGGGATTTGAACTCAGAATGGCAAGGGCCGTAACTCTATATGTCAAAGCATGGCGTCCGACCCTCTACCGATACTGCCTTGAAAAGTATATTTCTCTATTGAAAAGAAAGTAGAGCAAAAATACAAAGCAAAAAAAAAAAAAGAAAAAAGTAGATCAGCCACCGGATGCCGAAACCCGGGATTGAACCAGGGACCTTTAGATCTTCAGTCTAACGCTCTCCCAACTGAGCTATTTCGGCTGATGGAATTTATTGATGAAACTATCGTTGTCACTTGTATTGTTTTACAGTGGATTAGCAAAATCGTGAGAACGTCGGGCAAATACATAACAGTTATTTTTCCTGTTCTTTATTTCTGAGTTCAAATCTACTATGCTCAACTTTGCCTTTCATCCTTTCAGTGTCGATAAAATAAAGTACCAGTCAAGTACTGTGCTTGATTTGATTCTTTTTGCTAGCTTGAAAGATATAAATAATTGTCAGTTTAGTGTTACAAAGAGAAAAGTGAAGTGCTGGGGAGCAGAAATAGTTTGAGACTGAGGGAAACCGGAGAGAAAGAGTTTGAGGTTAGTTCGTTGTGAGGTTGAAGATTCATAACTACAGTCACGCCTGTCAGCAGGTTTGGCGCTCGGTTGGGCTTCACAATATTCTGGGAAGCAGGGGCGGTGGAACTGGGGGATGGGGTCAGGGGCAGCCCCCCCCCCCCCCCATAATTATATATTTTCTCCCCAAACTACCAAAAACACATATCTATTTGTATATGTGCTACAATTTATGTACGTTATGTTTATCGCATATCTAAGATTTTTTTTATATCTTGGTTGATATTTGATGATAACACTGTAATGTATTATGTTAACTTTCTTCAATCTCGAACTGATGAAAGGTAAATGTGAGCATGGCCGTATTTAACTCCGAACGTAAGAAGTCGGAAAAAGACTCCTAGGCATTTGCCGACGCTCTAACAGTTCCGACAGTCCACCCTCCTGCTAGCATAAGTAAGCCTGTTGCTAAAACAATACAAATGATCTCGATGATTTCATGAAAAGCTTCAACCAGCCAATATAGCTCAGTTGGGAGAGTGTTAGACTGAAGAACTAAAGGTTTCTCTATCAGGCCCGGCATTCGGCAACCTCTGGCTAGCCTAAAACGCTTGTTCTACCGTTTTTTCTCTTTAGAGAAATATTCTTTTCAATTAATATTATTAATATTTTTTGAAGTTCAAATCACAACCAGCTTTAATTCAAACGTCTATCTATCCCATCTTGTTAGGACTAGATTCGAACCCATTGTCAGAAGGCACTGGTGGACAACGCATCACTCCAACCTTTCAATGGTGTACCCTGAGATTTATGAAATATATTTAAAAAAAAAAAAATAATTGTTTCTACGTTAGGCACAAGGCCAGCAATTACCCAGTGTATTACTGGTACTTTATTTTAAAGTACCAGTAATACACTGGGTAATTGCTGGCCTTGTGCCTAAGTAGAAACAATTATTTATTTGTCTTGAAATACGATCTTTGAAGTGTTGACTATACCAAATATTCTTTTAAAAATGGGTTGATGCTGATATGATTTGAACTAAAAATATATTTAAAATAATTGAAAAGTATGAATGGTTGACGGCGGATGAAGTGCTACCCAGTGCCTTTTCTTCCAGTGTGAAGATCGAATAGTTGGACCTTTGGATTGAAGCTGGGTTGATCCTCATGTGACTTGAATTAAAAAAAAATATTAAATAATAATAAATAAGAATAATTTCTCTATAAAGAGAAAAATAATAGAGCAAAACATTCAGACCAGCCACCGGATGCCGAAACCCGGGATTGAACCAGGGACCTTTAGATCTTCAGTCTAACGCTCTCCCAACTGAGCTATTTCGGCTGGTAAAATACAATGTTGATTTTATTGATGTCACTTGAATTGTGTATCAACTGTTTTATTTATGACAGCTTGTATAAGGCAATAGCTTCCTTCAGAAAATGCAACGCTGTGTGATGAAATACTGAGAGAAAGGAGTTCGGCGTGTGGAGAAATTGCTTGAGAGTATTGAGCAAAGAGTTCGACGTTAGGCATACTAAGGTTGAAGATTTATAATTCCAGTGTCAGTGAGGAAAAAGAGACGGAATATTTGGTCTATAAAAAAAAAAAAATAATAATAATAATTTTAAAAAATGTTTCACTCGAAAATAAAAATGTAAAGCAAAAATATATATTTACACAGATCTATCAGCCACCGGATGCCGAAACCCGGGATTGAACAAGGGACCTTTAGATCTTCAGTCTAACGCTCTCCCAACTGAGCTATTTCGGCTGGCAGAACCTCAAACTATCGTTGTCAAAGTGTTTTTTGCATATTTCTGTTCTATATTCTTGTTTTGAGAAGAAAAGTTGTTAAAATCAAGACTTCAAGCAACGTGTTTCAGGACTTTTTCTTTGTGTTTTTGGTATATGCTTGTTCTATGTTATTTTGAACTAAAAAAAAAAATTAAAAATGATAATTGAAAATTATGGCAGAAGGGTCAGTGCTTCCCAATGCCTTTTCTTGACGATGGACCAGATTCCAGTGTTAAGATAGAATAGTTGAACCATTGTATTGAAGCTCGGTTGATATACTCACGTGATCAATTAAAAAATATATTAATAATAATAATTTAAAATAATGTTTCTCTAAAGAGAGAAAAAAAAAAGGATAAAGCAAAATAACTAGACCAGCCACCGGATGCCGAAACCCGGGATTGAACCAGGGACCTTTAGATCTTCAGTCTAACGCTCTCCCAACTGAGCTATTTCGGCTGGTGATAATATTCCGACAAACTATCGTTATCACTTGTTCGGTCGACTGGCAGTATCGGTAGAGAGTCGGACGCCATGCTTTGACGCATAGAGTTACGGCCCTTGCCATTCTGAGTTCAAATTCCGCCGAGGTTAACTTTGCCTTTCATCCTTACGGGGTCGATAAAATAAAGTACCAGTAATGCACTGGGTATTTGCTGGTCTTGTGCCAAAAGTAGAAACAATTATTTTATCAACTAGCTTATTGATGCTAACAGGCGATAGATTGGCAGAATCGTTTGAACCTCGGATAAATACATAGCAGTAGTTTTTCTGCTCTCTACGTTCTGAGTTCAAATCCTGTCTGGCTCAGCTTTGCCTTTCATGCTTTAAAGTACCAGTAAAGTACTGGCGACGATTTGTGAAAGATATCACCATAGTAACTAACTACACAGCAAGTGACGCTATCTCGCCGATATTCCACAACTCATTTCTCAATATGTGAATCAGTAGAGTGCTGGACGACTTTCGAGGAGATTATCAGCGTGTATCCTATCGATATAAGAAACGATAATTGTTTCTACTTTAGGCACAAGGCCAGCAATTACCAGTGCATTACTGGTACTTTATTTTATCGACCCCGTAAGGATGAAAGGCAAAGTCAACCTCGGCGGGATTTGAACTCAGATGGTAAAGGGACGTAACTATGCTGGAAAGCATGGCGTCCGACCCTCTACCGATACTGCCAATCCACCGATATAAGAAACGATAATATTGGGAAATCAGCTTTGATGTGTAGAAATCGTGCAATATTAATTACAGTAAAGAAGAAATCACTAATAAAAATTTAGTATAAGATCAATTTAACAGTCTAAGGGGAGTAAATCGTGAAACATACAGATGTACTCTCTCCATTTCACCATTTTACACAGAGTCATGATTTAACCACCATTTTACCCCGATCATAATTTACCCACGTTTTACCCCGATTAATAATTTACCCAAACTTTTACCCACAATTCATAATTTACTCACTTTTTGACCCTGAATTCATAATTTACCCATCAGTTTACCCGCCATTCATAATTTATCCACAATCATACCCACAGTTAATTATTTATCCACTATTTCACCCACTATTCATAATTTACTCACCATTTTTATCTTAAAATATTAAAATTTCTATTTATTTCAAGATCAAGCTTTCTCAGTTACAGATTACCATAAAGTCATATTTTCAGACCTGCCAACCTCTAAAAACCCATGAAAAATACAGCCCAAAACTGGAAGAAATGAGGCAAAATGGGGAGATTTTAAATAATTGTTTCTACTTTTGACACAAGGCCAGTAATTATTCCAGTATATTACTGGTACTTTATTTTATCGACCCCGTAAGGATGAAAGGCAAAGTTAACCTCGGCGGGATTTGAACTCAGATCGTAAAGGGACGTAACTATGCTGGAAAGCATGTCCGACCCTCTACCGATACTGCCAACTCACTTTACATAATTGTTTCTATTTTAGGCACAAGGCCAGCAAATTACCCAGTACATTACTGGTACTTTATTTTATCGACCCCGTAAGGATGAAAGGCCAAGTTAACCTCGGCGGGATTTGAACTCAGATCATAAAGGGACGTAACTCTATGCTTCAAAGCATGGCGTCCGACTCTCTACCGATACTGCCAATCCACTGCCAACTCACTTTACATAATGAAAGCTATACTCATTTTCACAAGAGAAGACATCTCTCACCTACCCGAAAGTGGGTGAGAGATCTCCCCGTCGGACGGGGTGAGTTGACAGGTCTGTATTTTTTAATGGCTGCTCTTCGATACGTTTATCGTCGAACTTGAAGCAGTAGAGACTTCCGGCGTTCTCGCCCCACCCTCTCTCACCATTATCGGGGCAGAGTTGACCACGAGCTGGCCTACGTTTGAGCTCTCCCACACCACCCGGGCTCGTATGATTGGGGTGGCGATGTTTGAGCATACTTTTGTGACTTAAGGCATTCTCATTATTACAATGGCAACATTAGGGCGGTGGATTAGCAGAATCGGTAGAGCATCGGACACCATGCTTTGCAGAATAGAGTTACGGCCCTTTACGCTCTGAGTTCAAATCCCGATCCCGCCGAGGTTAGCTTTGTCTTTCATCCTTACGGCATCGATAAAATAAAGTACCAGTAATGCACTGGGTCGATTTAATCGACTCTCCCCTCCCTCCAAATCGTTGACCTTGTGTCTAAATCCGAGACCATTATTAGAAGGCAACAAGATGGTGGATTGGCAAAATCGGTAGAACGTCGGACAACATACCTTGCGGCTTATAGTTACGGCCCTTTACATTCTGAGTTCAAATCCCGCCGAGATTAGCTTTGCCTTTTATTCTTACGGGGTCGATAAAATGCACTGTGGTCGATTTAATCGACTTTCCCCTCCCCCAAAATTGCTGGTCTTGTGCCTAAATCATAAATTATTATTACAAAGGCCACAATTATTCAACAACAGTCTGACTGAGGTGTAGAGCTTGTCACCCCCTTCCTTTCATTGCTTAACAATCCTAGCCCTTTTCCTCCTTTTCCTCTCATTTAAGCACTCAACGTCATGTGTTTTCTTCCAAATGCAATTCATTCTTATTTATATTGAGAATGTGATTTATATGAGATACATGATTTTCTACATTTAACAAATAAACAAAAAATTATTTAAATTTTGACGTTATCTCAGACGCTGACGGTGACGTCATCTCATTCTTTTTACATCAATATATTTTCCTATTTGCATAGAGACAAGATCGTAAACAAACAAGATATTTAAAAAAGAGTCAGAGTTTTACTTTTTTTCTCTGTCAGCTGTTTTGAAACTTTAAAATCTGTTCATTTATGCAAATATTTTGAGCAAGAAATGTTTCAAAATAGCTTAAAAAGCTGCTTCCTATACTATCTATCTACTGCTTGGTAGGTTCATATACTTAGTACAGAACACACAAGCATTAACGGTTGGTTTAAAATCAAATGACCAAGTGTATATCAAATATAAGCAGTAGATATTGTTATGCTGGCATCCAATAGGATTTATTATCCACAGCAGAAACACACAATTCGAACACTAAGTTTCTAAATCCATCACAGATTACATCACAGTCTTTCAGCAATAGTGCAGGGATGAACACCATGGAGATACCAAGTTCAAAGATACGGAATAGCTTATCTCCAAATCTGAAATCGATTCTTAAAAACCCTCTGCAGATGAAACAGAGGCATTCCACGAACGAAACAATTAAGGGCAATGAAAAAGAAATGAAACTGAAGGGCTCATCGGGGAAAAGCGGTAGGAATACGTCGAAGAAATGTTGTAAGGGACCTTTCGTGCCATTAATGGAATCTACTCTTGAATTGAAACAGAAGGCGCAAGATTTGTCGAAGGAATCGCTGTCGAATCGAATTCAACGATGGTTGGAAACTGTAGTGATCCCAGAAAATGACATGTCTTTGAAAACGGGCTCCACCTCAACACAAAAACAGAAGGCACTCAGCCGACAAAACGTTAATTCCTCGAGCAAGAAAAATGGTAGTTCCAGTATAAAAAAGCAGTAAAATTGTCATCATTCCTTTTTGTGTTATGGTTTTATCCTTTTCTCTTATTTCTTTTATGCGTTTCTTTTCATTTCCTCGCCCGTTAGTCGTTGATTGTTTATGATTTGCTGTAGTTTAAAATTGTATAAATGATTTTTGCTTGAGTAATTTTTGTTTCTTTGTCTTGGATGACTCTTTAGATAAAATAACAGACTGTTGTTTAATTGAATAACATAAAATGATGAAAGTAATGATACATGTTTTAGTGGTGTGGTGTTTATCCTGGTGTGGTACGGCATGCTGTGACGTACAGTGGGGTTGTGTGATGTAGTGAATTGAAAGGCTGTATGGGGGTAGATTGGTGGTAGTGTGATGTGGCATGGGTGCATAGATATATTCATTGACAAGGTAGCAAGTTTGGGTTAAAGCAACTAGGGACCCAGTACCTACTTTCAATAAAAATAAATTTAAAAATACATTAATTTAGGCCTTTACATAAAGCGATGCTGATATTGTAACATCGATCCATGCGATCCCCTAAAACAGAGGCGCTTCCTCGTCAAAGACGTAACATTTAATAACAACCATAATATCCTAAATTTTGACAAAAACGTGTTTTATAACCATATTTTAATATATATTTTAATATATATATTAAAAACGGAACAGAATCCCCTGGATATATTTTAATATATACATAAAATGGGACGGGAGGACCTTGGATATATTTTAATATATTTTAATACATATTTAAAATAGGATGGTGTTCAGGGCCGTATCAACCTATAGCCGTACTCCTAGGCTTTCAGGTATTTAGGCACTGCAGTCTTTCACCCCACTACAACTGACAGTATGATCCTGGTACGGCATATTTAATTTAGACACAAGACCAACAATTTTGAAGAGGGGACAATTAATACAAGACATTATGATATAGAAAATTTAATACTATACAGTGAAAGGGCCTTTATTGCTTATTATATGGATTAAGTGTAGTAATTTAAAAAATTCTTTTCACGCTATATATTTGATATACAGTATACTTAGCCCATAAGGAAGCCCAATACTTGCGGTATCATAATACAGTGTAACGTGCCACAGATTTAAAAGTATAAATATATCGATGTTGTTGCTTAGGATTGTCGGCAAACATGGGTGAAGATAGGTAATTGTTGACAGGCTTGACCACATGTGGATTCCATCAACTAACACTTTCTTCTCCTTATTCCCGGGTGGGTCGAGAGGCAGAGTCCTCAAACATGTCTTTCAGAAGGTCTTATCGGAAGCCGTCGTGTCCTAATGATCTGGCTGGATCCTCTAGCCAGAACAACCGAGGTTATAGATGTTATCCAACCATCTTGCTCGGGGTCTACCTCTGGTTTTCCTGCCGATCGGCTTTGCCTGTAAAATAGCGATTCTTTCTTTAGACATTCTAATTCTAGTAATCAATATTAAGATACTGATGCTCACCCCCGAAGTCCTAACTTAAACATAATTGCAGCATCCATGGCATACAAACCCCTAACCCTCTCCCAACCATTTATTATAAAAATAGCTTTGTTAACATGTAAAGGAATGTGAAAATATTTGTTTAACAATTGATATATTTATTTTTCTCTATTGCAATGTGGACAGGAGAAAATATTCAAACAGGCCTCATATGTCTGCGAGGGTAAGCATGCAGGAAAGTATGCGTGTTTCCCTTTTATTGCCTTGTTTTGGAGGATGAGGTTTTGCGAATGGTCTTCGCAAATTTTCAGAGACGGGTAAGATCGATGCGGTTAACATTTCTCTTGAAAATTTGTATGTCGAAAGCTGCAGAGGAGAAAACAAAACAAAACAAAACATGACAAGAGTGGGAAATTTAGTAGATTGGGCGTATTGGTTACTATGGAGCTTTGTGGAGTTGTGGGGATAATATGAGTGATGATAGGAGAGAGAACGGGGTTGGGACTGCTTGAGTGAAGGTGGTGTAACACAAAGTCCTAAGTAGTTGCTGTAGGAAAAAAGGTCAGTGGTTGGCGTGCGTTGGGGATTGATCTAACGTCAGTCGAGTGGTCTACGGTGTGTGTGTGTGTGTGTGTGTGTGTGTGTGTGTGTGTGTGTGTGTGTGTGTGTGTGTGTGTGTGTGTGTGTGTGTGTGTGTGTGTGTGTGTGTGTGTGTGTGTGTGTGTGTGTGTGTGTTTGTGTGTGCATTGTGTTTACGTCCAGTCGGTCCCTTGTTGGCTCATGAAAACGGCGTTAAACCGGTTGGTATGTGTAATGTACTATATATTGTAACTTATTATTCCAATAACTATATAAATTTATCTTTCAAAATTTTATTTGTATTCAGTTGAATAAATAAAATAATATGGGAAGAAAAAAAAAGACAGCAGAAAAGAAATAGGTGAAGGTTTACTACACCCTCTGCTAATTATATACGAGTTGATTACACACAATATGATAGAGTTTGTAAAAGTCGTGTCCCTTGAATTGGTTAACTACTGAGCTATTAATGTATTTACGTCTTTAATATATTAATATATTTTATGTCTGTGCGTGTGGTTTGTGCGTATTTACACATGCTCGTAGATAGTAAAACATCATTCATGTACCTACACTTGGAGTTATATTCAATACGACTCAAGTAAAAAAACTCACATAGCTATGCTCATGATCTGTGTGCTGCAATATTTTGACGCTAGTAGTGTTCTATCTTGAACCGAACTTACCCAAACAACGCACCTGTTTGCCCCTACAAAGTATTTAGTCACAATGTTAGCATTCTAAGGACGAAGGCTCTTACTCAATATCCACTCAGACCAGGAAGAAGACCTGATGAAATTGCTGTAGATAGTGAACTAGTCAAATAGGTTTCATCCTTTCTCGGCACCTGTCACACTTTGACCCCCATAACCATAACCTGAGGAGACTCAAAACTCTCCTATACCACCAGGGCCCTCATAATTGGGATAGCGATGCTATGACAGTATTACATTTCGCCACCCAACATTTTCTCTTATTTTGAGTGTTTCAGTGGAGTATAATATTAATTATATTAAAGACACTTTAACACCTTAGATCACAGTGTTTGATGTCATGAAGAATGAAAGGCAAAGTTAACACCGACATAATCTGAACTCAACATAAAGAACTAAAACATATACCACAAGGTATTTTGTCTGATGATCTAATGATTTTGTCAGTCAACCACCCTTTGTAATAATAATAATAATAATAATAATAATAATTTCATGTATTTAATACTGATCAAAGGGAAACATCGTACATAGATTTCATAAAACGTTACGAAAGGAAAAAATATAGGCAGAGGTAGACGATATATACAATATATTAAATATCTTGAAGCGGGTGGATTGGTAGTATCGTTATTGTGTCGGACATTCTCTATAGCATAGTTACAGCTCTTTATGTTCTGAGTTCAAATCCCACCGATGTTAATTTTGCCTTTCATCCTTACGATTTAATCGACTTTCCCTTCCTCCCAAATTGTTGGCCTTATCCTTAAATCTGAAACCATTATATTAGATATTTATAATTATTTGTTTATATGTATTCCATGTTTTCATTAAGTTTTAATAGGATTATTGTATAACGTACGTGTCGCTACTCTCATTTTTATAAACAAAATTGTTTGTCCAGTATTGTAACTCCTATGAATACATCGTATTTGCAAGCGTTTCGTGACTAAAATATGAAACGACTATTTACATACAGTTAGTCGTGTCCCCTTGATTGACAGTAGCTGTTAAATAACAATAACTCTTCAGAAATTTATAGGGTTACCTCCCTTAAAAATATTCCTCCGCTCGATTTTTCAGTTGATTTTTTTTTCCCCTTCTTAACTTAACTTAGCCGTTTATTGATTAATCAATTACCGTATTTCCCGACACCGAAGACGCTTCAGCCTCGAGGACGCTCCCTAATTTTGACAACCAAAAATTTGAAAACAAAAACAAAAACAAAACAATCTTCGGTCTCCAGGACGCATGGTAGATTTTTGAGACTTATTTTAGGAAAAAAGTAGCGTCTTCGACGCCGGGAAATACGGCAATTAAATTAATTTATCTCATGTTATTTTTCTCCTTTTCGGGAAATATTCCCTTTACAAGATTTATTGATAGAAACTTTATTAATATAACCATAAAAGTTAGCTTTTTTCTTTTCTTTTTAAGGACAGGACGATTGAGGAAACATATTCCAATTGAATACTTATTCTCTATCTAACAACATATACGAAGACAAAAACCCCAAGACAGGATAAAAATAAGAAGAAATGATAGACATACCAATATATGAATTCGAAAAACTAAAAAAAAAAACTATTGCTTGCAGCATAGCGGTAATAATACGTGCTTTCGATTACTACTGGTATTTCGCGTTTTTCTTCTTATTTATTTCACGTTTTTATAATGCATCTACATCTACACATCAAGGACGAGTTCTTGGCAGAATCGGCAAAATGACAAACAAAATTCCTTGCAGTATTTAGTTAAGACTCTTTGCGTTTTGATTTTGAAGCCTTTTAAGATGAACGTTGCCTTTCATCCTTATGGGGTTGATAAAAGAACCACTCTAGAATCAATTTCATTCACAGCATATATGAAATATTGTGCCTGTGTTAGAAATCCTTATAATTCTGGAAATTTGTTCAATTTGAAAATATTAAAAATATATTCAAATTATGTTAAAAAAAAAAATATATAATCTTACTCATGGTGCCATTTATGGCCATATATCTTAGATAAACGGAAATAAAATGAAAAAAAATGCCACACCTTTTGCTCTGATAAATACGTTAAATTTGAAGGTTTTTAGTGTTTTTTCTTATTACTTTATAAATATAAATTTCCCCAATTCATAGATGTAAATAAAATCTGACTTTTTCTCCGGGGACTTTTTTCTTGGATTCATATTTCAATAATAGATGCGCTAGTGTCAACATGTTTAGTATATGGAGCTTCACATAGCTAACGAGAAATAACTATGTTAGGTGACCCCCCCACCCCCAAATAAATAAATAAAAACCCCAATGGCATTAATCAATAAGTAACCTGTATATTAGGAAACGTTTACCCACAAAAGCACATATTTTATTTGTCAGCCCATCGGATAGGTTTTCTTCTTCTTCTTCTTCTTCTTCTTCTTCTTCTTCTTCTTCTTCTTCTTCTTCTTCTTCTTCTTCTTCTTCTTCTTCTTCTTCTTCTTCTTCTTCTTCTTCTTCTTCTTCTTCTTCTTCTTCTTCTTCTTCTTCGTGGAGGCAGAGTCATCAAACACCCCTTCTAACGGGTCCTGTCAGAAGCAACTGTCTCCAACTGATCTGGCTGGATCCCCAAGAGGGACCAGCCAAGCTCATGGATGTTATCCAACCATCTTGCTCAGGGTCTACCCCTTGGTCTCCTGCCGGTTGGTTTTGCTCGTTAAATCTGTCCAACGATTCATTCCTGAGACATTCTAACCACATGTCCACAGTATCAGAGCTGTGATCTCTCAATTCGGAGAAGTAGCGGCTCTACCTGGAGTGACTCTCTGATCTCCGAGCTACGCACTTTATCGAGTAACGTTACTCCAAAGACCCTTTGGAGGAACCCTATTTCGGCCGCTTCTATTCGCGATCGTATTCTTTCGGCCGTTACCCACGATTCAGGCCCATCGGATAGGTAATGGTAACAATTACTTTAATCAATGAAGTTGCTGCTTCATATATTTATTAAAATTAGATTCTTTATATTTCCTTATTCCTATTGAAAAATCTTTCTATTTTGTCTTGCAATAAAGAAAAAAGAAAGGAAAAAGAAACAAGCGCACAGATACGTATAGAAAAACAACAAAAAAAACAAGACAAAAACAACAAAAAACAAAGCAAAACAAAACAAAAAAAAACAAAAGACAAAAGACAAAAAAAAACAACAAAAACAAAAAAAAACAAAACAAAACAAAAACAGGCAGAGCAGTTATAGTTGCTACATTTTTACCCCTAAATCAGCTCCGATCAAGGTAGATATTCAAAAGCGTTCCAGTTATGTTTTTTTTTCCAGTCGTATACACAAGACTACATTATCTAGTATATATTCATAAATAACGATTCGCTTTATAATAATATGGACTTTGCCTATTAATCCGTATGGTGAGCAAATGGGGTCTGACGTGCTGGCCTCCCCACAGCCCCGGCGGACAGGATGGAAAAGGCGTTTCCCCGGAGGATGATAAGGGAGATGCGCTGGAAGAGCCATTTCAACTCGCAAGGGTCACACCTGCGGCTGACTAGCTCAGCGCCTATGGTGGTGAATAGGGAGGCAGCCCTAGGGCCAAGGACACCATTATCTAATGTGTGATTTCGCTTTTTTTTAAAACGGTAAGTCTATAATTTGAGGGAAATTTGATTTTTATTTCTAGCAGGACAGGCAATCCTGTAGCGGCCCTCTTTTGTGCCCGAGGGAAACCTTGTTTGGTTTGTAAGTGAAACGTTTATGTTGTCGTCGTCGTCGTTATTTTCTCCTATTCAGACAAGATTAAGGATAAAAGACTTGAGAAAAAAAAAGTGTTCTAGCTGTGACTATCGTGTTCTTCATATAGAACAGTTGTGTATAATCTGACGAATATTTTGGCAGACAGGTTAAGCGACGGCGTAGAAAGATCCTGGATGACTCCTAGGTGCAGACATGGCAGGCGTTATGTACTAGGCAAACAAAACGATTGTTTAGGACGCTGAATTTTGAGGGGGCCGCGTAAATTCTGAACAACTGAAACAAAATTTCTTAATCCAACTAAAAACAGGTAGGTGAGGTCATTTCCAGAACAGAGGATAAAGAAGGGCAGACATTGGAAAGGGGAGACGAGAGGGTTGTATGATGTTATGACTTGTCAACTGGTGTTATGACTTGTCAACTGCATTTCAAATTTTGCCGGATAATGAATTTACTCCATAATATGGGTGATCATAAAACTATAGATTTTGTTTTCACGAGTTAATTATACATTTTAGACTACATTTTTGAGTTATTGTAAAGAGGGTGATAAATGGGGGAAGTTCTAGAAAAACATTGGAGAGGGGCGTAGATAAAAGAGTGGTCTAGAACTTTGAACACTGATGCGGACTTTACGTGGGAGATAAGTGCGACGTATTTGAATTTATTATATTAACTTCAAAAGGATGAAAAATTGGCGGGATTTGAAAAATTTGAACGCAAATCAACAGATGTATATGAGTCGGTTCTTTTGTATGTCTCCTCAGCATGGATAATGAATGATACAAACATTATAGAACAGGCTTGATGGGACATGCACCCGAATGCTACGCGTAGTGCTGAAGAGATCCTGGAAGCAGCATTCCCCGAAATAAGAATTACATGGACAGTAGTAGTACTAATTTTCTTCAAAGCAAGGACTAATATCTTTAAAAACAAAAAACGCCAAAGGATACATTTGATAATGTAGTCCAAGACAAACAATGCTTTAGTAAAAGAGGGATTGTCAAGATTGAAGTTCGTTTAATCTTAAATCTGTCAGCTGGATTAGGGTTGAACTGGGGCTAAACTACAATATATACTACTACTACTCTTACTACTATTGCTGCTACTACTACTACTACTACTACTACTACTACTACTACTACTACTGCTGCTGCTGCTGCTGCTGCTACTACTACTACTACTACTACTACTACTACTACTACTACTACTACTACTACTACTACTACTACTACTACTACTACTACTACTACTACTATTACTGCTGCTGCTGCTGCTGCTACTACTACTACTACTACTACTGCCACCGCTGCTGCTGCTGCTGCTGCCGCTACCACCACCACTACTACTACTACTACAACAACAACAATATTCGGTTCATACTAATTATTTTGTTAACACTAGCAAAACAAAAACATCAGGTATGTTGTACACACAGCCACACACAGCCACACAGCCACACAGCCACACACAGCCACACACAGCCACACACAGGTGCCACTATATCCAAACAAACAGGTTTTAAACGGTAAACTTAATATTTTCAAATACACATTTAAAATTATCTATACAACCTGTTAACCCTTTAGCATTTAAACCTGTTATATCCAGCCAGAATTAACTCACCTCTTTCTGTTCAAACCGGCCATAACTAGCTGCTCATACTGATGTGAAGGTATTGTTCTCAAATACACATTTAAAATTATCTATACAACCTGTTAACCCTTTAGCATTTAAACCTGTTATATCCAGCCAGAATTAACTCACCTCTTTCTGTTCAAACCGGCCATAACTAGCTGCTCATACTGATGTGAAGGTATTGTTCTCAAATACACATTTAAAATTATCTATACAACCTGTTAACCCTTTAGCATTTAAACCTGTTATATCCAGCCAGAATTAACTCACCTCTTTCTGTTCAAACCGGCCATAACTAGCTGCTCATACTGATGTGAAGGTATTGTTCTCAAATACACATTTAAAATTATCTATACAACCTGTTAACCCTTTAGCATTTAAACCTGTTATATCCAGCCAGAATTAACTCACCTCTTTCTGTTCAAACCGGCCATAACTAGCTGCTCATACTGATGTGAAGGTATTGTTCTCAAATACACATTTAAAATTATCTATACAACCTGTTAACCCTTTAGCATTTAAACCTGTTATATCCAGCCAGAATTAACTCACCTCTTTCTGTTCAAACCGGCCATAACTAGCTGCTCATACTGATGTGAAGGTATTGTTCTCAAATACACATTTAAAATTATCTATACAACCTGTTAACCCTTTAGCATTTAAACCTGTTATATCCAGCCAGAATTAACTCACCTCTTTCTGTTCAAACCGGCCATAACTAGCTGCTCATACTGATGTGAAGGTATTGTTCTCAAATACACATTTAAAATTATCTATACAACCTGTTAACCCTTTAGCATTTAAACCTGTTATATCCAGCCAGAATTAACTCACCTCTTTCTGTTCAAACCGGCCATAACTAGCTGCTCATACTGATGTGAAGGTATTGTTCTCAAATACACATTTAAAATTATCTATACAACCTGTTAACCCTTTAGCATTTAAACCTGTTATATCCAGCCAGAATTAACTCACCTCTTTCTGTTCAAACCGGCCATAACTAGCTGCTCATACTGATGTGAAGGTATTGTTCTCAAATACACATTTAAAATTATCTATACAACCTGTTAACCCTTTAGCATTTAAACCTGTTATATCCAGCCAGAATTAACTCACCTCTTTCTGTTCAAACCGGCCATAACTAGCTGCTCATACTGATGTGAAGGTATTGTTCTCAAATACACATTTAAAATTATCTATACAACCTGTTAACCCTTTAGCATTTAAACCTGTTATATCCAGCCAGAATTAACTCACCTCTTTCTGTTCAAACCGGCCATAACTAGCTGCTCATACTGATGTGAAGGTATTGTTCTCAAATACACATTTAAAATTATCTATACAACCTGTTAACCCTTTAGCATTTAAACCTGTTATATCCAGCCAGAATTAACTCACCTCTTTCTGTTCAAACCGGCCATAACTAGCTGCTCATACTGATGTGAAGGTATTGTTCTCAAATACACATTTAAAATTATCTATACAACCTGTTAACCCTTTAGCATTTAAACCTGTTATATCCAGCCAGAATTAACTCACCTCTTTCTGTTCAAACCGGCCATAACTAGCTGCTCATACTGATGTGAAGGTATTGTTCTCAAATACACATTTAAAATTATCTATACAACCTGTTAACCCTTTAGCATTTAAACCTGTTATATCCAGCCAGAATTAACTCACCTCTTTCTGTTCAAACCGGCCATAACTAGCTGCTCATACTGATGTGAAGGTATTGTTCTCAAATACACATTTAAAATTATCTATACAACCTGTTAACCCTTTAGCATTTAAACCTGTTATATCCAGCCAGAATTAACTCACCTCTTTCTGTTCAAACCGGCCATAACTAGCTGCTCATACTGATGTGAAGGTATTGTTCTCAAATACACATTTAAAATTATCTATACAACCTGTTAACCCTTTAGCATTTAAACCTGTTATATCCAGCCAGAATTAACTCACCTCTTTCTGTTCAAACCGGCCATAACTAGCTGCTCATACTGATGTGAAGGTATTGTTCTCAAATACACATTTAAAATTATCTATACAACCTGTTAACCCTTTAGCATTTAAACCTGTTATATCCAGCCAGAATTAACTCACCTCTTTCTGTTCAAACCGGCCATAACTAGCTGCTCATACTGATGTGAAGGTATTGTTCTCAAATACACATTTAAAATTATCTATACAACCTGTTAACCCTTTAGCATTTAAACCTGTTATATCCAGCCAGAATTAACTCACCTCTTTCTGTTCAAACCGGCCATAACTAGCTGCTCATACTGATGTGAAGGTATTGTTCTCAAATACACATTTAAAATTATCTATACAACCTGTTAACCCTTTAGCATTTAAACCTGTTATATCCAGCCAGAATTAACTCACCTCTTTCTGTTCAAACCGGCCATAACTAGCTGCTCATACTGATGTTAAGGTATTGTTCTCAAAATAAATAATATCAAAATCTCATAGATTCGATATGTAAATATAGAGTTAATGTAAATGCTAAAGAGTTAAATGCAATAACAATATACAACACACACACACACACACACGCACGCGCACTCGTGTGTGTGTGTGTGTGTGTGTGTGTGTGTGTGTGTGTGTGTGTCTGTGTGTGGCTTTGTGGTTAGAGTACTCGGCTCACAATCGTAAGGTTGTGAAATCCAATCCCGGTGACAATGACTATATTTCACGTTGCTCCAGTCCACAAAGCTGGCAAATATGTGTTGTACCTGTAATTCGAAGGACCAGCCTTGTCACATTCTGTGTCACGCTGAATATCCTTGAGAACTACGTGTCTGTGGAATGCTCAGCCACTTGCACGTTAATTTCACGAACAAGGCTGATCCGTTATAACGTATCGACTGGAACACTCATCGTCGTAACCGACGTAATCGGTGGAGTGCCAGTTATATATATATATATATATATATATATATATATAATATATATATATATATATATATATATATATATATATATATATATATATATATATATAATGTGTGTGTATGTATGTGTGTGCGTTTGTGTATCTTACGCACACACATTCGCGCGCTCGCACACATATATATGTAATCATCGTTTTCTGCCTAAATATTGATTTATTTAAATAGACTAAAGACCAGAAATTTGTTAGAGAGGCGTTTAGGCGAGGAAGCGACACCAGTACAAGCATACCTGGAGCTTTAATGTATCGATCCCGATGAAATCGATAAAAGGTATGTATATGATGAAGAGGCAAGTTGATCGTGACTGGATTTAAACCTGTGCATGAAAAAGGATGAGCAAAACACTATATTTTACGTTGTTCCAGTCCATTCAGCTGGCAAAAATGTGTTCTACCTGTAATTCGAAAGACCAGCCTTGTCATATTCTGTGTCACGCTGAATTTCTCTGAGACTGAGAACTACGTTTAACTTGGCGTGCCGTCACATACCCCCCCCCCCCCCCCCCAAAAAAAAAAAATTATTATTACACTCCAGCGTGATGTCTAGAAGGCTATTTACATTTCAGCGTGCGGTTTACCAACACATACTTTATCGTGCGGTCAACTAATGTTCAGTGTACACTGTGTACTGACCTTTCATATAAATCTTTTCAAACAGTTTGAATGGATAATTCTAGATATGAATTTATTTAAAAAATACTAAGTTTACCTTTATACACTTTTAAAACATGCTTGCATATAAGAGTGTTTTATATGTCTCTCTCTCTCTTCCTCTCTCTCCCTCTCTCTCTCTCTGTATATATATATATATATGTATGTATGTATGTGGATGTGTGTGTTCAATGAGATGTATGATGGTGTATTTTTTACCTTTTATGGTATGAATTTATTACTTGTGCTTACCTTTTTTTTAAAAACTAAAATAAAAAACCCCAACTTTTTTACTTGAGTACTCCTCATTCGTCTACATAAAAGGCCAATCAACGAACATGCACATCAGTAACATCCTCTTTCACCCTTAGCCCTTAACTCTTGATCATCGGGGCGCCATTCTGACACAGTGTCTCTTGTGGATTTTAAACCTGACGAAGCCCACCAACTCCAGGTCGGAACACAGCCAATTCCTTCCTTCCACAGAGAGAGAGAGAGAGAGAGATAGAGAGAGAGAGAGAGAGAGAGAGAGAGAGAGAGAGAGAGAGAGAGAGAGTAGTCAAAAGAAAGAATTAACTTCATTTATCAACCTAGAAAGAATGATGTTGACCTCGTTGGGATTTGAACTCAGAATGTAATGCCTGATTTCCTTACGACTCTGTCAATTCGTCGCCTTCACCAATATCCACCTGCCTTTGTGCAGTAGTGTATTTTTATGTGAAAACAAACTTCTGGACACAACACATGAAGCAGATACTTGTCATGGATGTGGTAGTTTTGTGCAAGGAAAACAAAGCGCAGGGGTAGAGGATAACATGGAATTTCACAAAACCACAACATGAGTGGAAGCCACGGTAGATAGGTTAGTTCATTGTACAGCATAGTCTACGTCTACTGTGGCTGACTACTCGTTAAAGTAGCATCGAAGGGTCTATATTTTAAGGTAGAAGGAAATGGGAATACGTAAATCTCATGCCTTTTCCACGAATGCTTGAAATGGTCCCGACTAGGAATTGAAACTAAGTCAGCACTCGAATCATCAGACTTATTCTCTTATTTTTTTTTATTCTTTTGTATTTTTACTGGCTTCATACCCTGGACTGAGGCAATGCTGGGGCATTACCTTCAAGTG
>OZ024746.1:85419182-85431682 GCA_964016885.1 Eledone cirrhosa | reverse complement strand
TGCATATATGCACACACACACATATATGCACACACACACATGTATATATACACACACACACACACGCATATATATATATACACTTATATAACTGTTTTAAATGCCTTTATGTTAAATAAAGAAATATATATAACTGTTTTACTTGTAATTGTCCTTACTGTTTAGCCCTGGGTCAGCTCTGATCAAAGAAATTTCAGTTTCGACCTTTCCCGTGATTTTTTTTTTCTGTAATCCCAAGACTGCATCACTGAATGTGTTCCTTTTAATATATTCATTTATTTTATTGTATGAGGGAGATCTGGTCGCCATTTTTAGCTGGATTGATCTTCTATGTAGAAACTCCCTAGGTGGTTCATTGTCGTCGTGGTTGGTGTTGTTGTTAATGTTGGTGGGTGTTGAAGGTTTTGGTGTAGTTGGTGGCGGTTGTTGTTGTTGCTGGTTGTTGTTATTGGCGTTGTTGCTGGTGGTTGTTGTTGGCGTTGTTGTTGTTGTTGGTGTTATTGTTGTTGATGTTGGTGGTCGCGTTGATGTTGGTGTCGGCATAGTAGTTGTCACGTTGTTGTTGTAGTTGTTGTTGTTGTTGTTGGTCATGGGGTGCTGATGTTGTATGTTTTGGTGTAGTTGGTGGTGGAGTTGTTGATGTTGGTGGTGGTAGGGTGCTGATGTTGGAGTTGTTGATGGTGGTAGCGTTTGTTGGTGGTGGTGGAGTTGTTGGTGGTGGTAGTGTTTGTTGGTGGTGGTGGAGTTGTTGGTGGTGCTAGTGTTTGTTGGTGGTGGTGGAGTTGTTGATGGTGGTGGCGTTTGTTGTTGGTGGTGGAGTTGTTGATGGTGGTGGCGTTTGTTGGTGGTGGTGGAGTTGTTGGTGGTGGTGACGTTTGTTGGTGGTGGTGGAGTTGTTGATGGTGGTGATGTTTGTTGGTGGTGGTGGCGTTTGTTGGTGGTGGTGGAGTTGTTGATGGTGGTAGCGTTTGTTGGTGGTGGTGGAGTTGTTGGTGGTGGTAGTGTTTGTTGGTGGTGGTGGAGTTGTTGATGGTGGTGGCGTTTGTTGGTGGTGGTGGAGTTGTTGATGGTGGTGATGTTTGTTGGTGGTGGTGGCGTTTGTTGGTGGTGGTGGAGTTGTTGATGGTGGTAGCGTTTGTTGGTGGTGGTGGAGTTGTTGGTGGTGGTAGTGTTTGTTGGTGGTGGTGGAGTTGTTGATGGTGGTGGCGTTTGTTGGTGGTGGTGGAGTTGTTGATGGTGGTGGCGTTTGTTGGTGGTGGTGGAGTTGTTGGTGGTGGAGTTGTTGATTGTGGTGGCGTTTGTTGGTGGTGGTGGAGTTGTTGGTGGTGGTAGTGTTTGTTGGTGGTGGTGGAGTTGTTGATGGTGGTAGCGTTTGTTGGTGGTGGTGGAGTTGTTGGTGGTGGTGACGTTTGTTGGTGGTGGTGGCGTTGTTGATGGTGGTGGCGTTTGTTGGTGGTGGTGGAGTTGTTGGTGGTGGTGATGTTGATGGTGGTGGCGTTTGTTGGTGGTGGTGGAGTTGTTGGTGGTGGTGATGTTGATGGTGGTGGCGTTTGTTGGTGGTGGTGGCGTTTGTTGGTGGTGGTGGAGTTGTTGGTGGTGGTGATGTTGATGGTGGTGGCGTTTGTTGGTGGTGGTGGAGTTGTTGGTGGTGGAGTTGTTGATGGTGGTGGCGTTTGTTGGTGGTGGTGGAGTTGTTGGTGGTGGTGATGTTGATGGTGGTGGCGTTTGTTGGTGGTGGTGGAGTTGTTGGTGGTGGAGTTGTTGGTGGTGGTGGCGTTTGTTGGTGGTGGTGGAGTTGTTGATGGTGGTGGCGTTTGTTGGTGGTGGTGGAGTTGTTGGTGGTGGAGTTGTTGGTGGTGGTGGCGTTTGTTGGTGGTGGTGGAGTTGTTGGTGGTGGAGTTGTTGGTGGTGGTGGCGTTTGTTGGTGGTGGTGGAGTTGTTGGTGGTGGAGTTGTTGATGGTGGTGATGTTTGTTGATGGTGGTGGTGTTGTTGGTGGTGGTGGCGTTTGTTGGTGGTGGTGGAGTTGTTGGTGGTGGTGGCGTTTGTTAGTGGTGGTGGAGTTGTTGATGGTGGTGGCGTTTGTTGGTGGTGGTGGAGTTGTTGGTGGTGGAGTTGTTGGTGGTGGTGGAGGTGTTGGTGGTGGTGGCGTTGTTGATGGTGGTGGAGTTGTTGGTGGTGGAGTTGTTGGTGGTGGTGGCGTTTGTTGGTGGTGGTGGAGTTGTTGGTGGTGGAGTTGTTGGTGGTGGTGGCGTTTGTTGGTGGTGGTGGAGTTGTTGGTGGTGGAGTTGTTGGTGGTGGTGATGTTTGTTGATGGTGGTGGTGTTGTTGGTGGTGGTGGCGTTTGTTGGTGGTGGTGGAGTTGTTGGTGGTGGTGGCGTTTGTTAGTGGTGGTGGAGTTGTTGGTGGTGGAGTTGTTGGTGGTGGTGGCGTTTGTTGGTGGTGGTGGAGTTGTTGGTGGTGGTGGCGTTTGTTGGTGGTGGTGGAGTTGTTGGTGGTGGAGTTGTTGGTGGTGGTGGAGGTGTTGGTGGTGGTGGCGTTGTTGATGGTGGTGGAGTTGTTGGTGGTGGAGTTGTTGGTGGTGGTGGCGTTTGTTGGTGGTGGTGGCGTTTGTTGGTGGTGGTGGAGTTGTTGATGGTGGTGGCGTTTGTTGGTGGTGGTGGAGTTGTTGATGGTGGTGGCGTTTGTTGGTGGTGGTGGAGTTGTTGATGGTGGTGGCGTTTGTTGGTGGTGGTGGAGTTGTTGATGGTGGTGGCGTTTGTTGGTGGTGGTGGAGTTGTTGATGGTGGTGGCGTTTGTTGGTGGTGGTGGAGTTGTTGATGGTGGTGGCGTTTGTTGGTGGTGGTGGAGTTGTTGGTGGTGGAGTTGTTGATGGTGGTGGCGTTTGTTGGTGGTGGTGGAGTTGTTGATGGTGGTGGCGTTTGTTGGTGGTGGTGGAGTTGTTGGTGGTGGAGTTGTTGATGGTGGTGGCGTTTGTTGGTGGTGGTGGAGTTGTTGATGGTGGTGGCGTTTGTTGGTGGTGGTGGAGTTGTTGATGGTGGTGGAGTTGTTGGTGGGGGAGTTGTTGATGGTGGTGGCGTTTGTTGGTGGTGGTGGAGTTGTTGATGGTGGTGGCGTTTGTTGGTGCTGGTGGAGTTGTTGGTGGTGGAGTTGTTGATGGTGGTGGCGTTTGTTGGTGGTGGTGGAGTTGTTGGTGGTGGAGTTGTTGATTGTGGTGGCGTTTGTTGGTGGTGGTGGAGTTGTTGATGGTGGTGGCGTTTGTTGGTGGTGGTGGAGTTGTTGATGGTGGAGGCGTTTGTTGGTGGTGGTGGAGTTGTTGATGGTGGTGGCGTTTGTTGGTGGTGGTGGAGTTGTTGGTGGTGGTGACGTTTGTTGGTGGTGGTGGCGTTTGTTGGTGGTGGTGGAGTTGTTGATGGTGGTGGCGTTTGTTGGTGGTGGTGGAGTTGATGGTGGTGGCGTTTGTTGGTGGTGGTGGAGTTGTTGATGGTGGTGGAGTTGTTGGTGGGGGAGTTGTTGATGGTGGTGGCGTTTGTTGGTGGTGGTGGAGTTGTTGATGGTGGTGGCGTTTGTTGGTGCTGGTGGAGTTGTTGGTGGTGGAGTTGTTGATGGTGGTGGCGTTTGTTGGTGGTGGTGGAGTTGTTGATGGTGGTGGCGTTTGTTGGTGGTGGTGGAGTTGTTGGTGGTGGAGTTGTTGATTGTGGTGGCGTTTGTTGGTGGTGGTGGAGTTGTTGATGGTGGTGGCGTTTGTTGGTGGTGGTGGAGTTGTTGATGGTGGAGGCGTTTGTTGGTGGTGGTGGAGTTGTTGATGGTGGTGGCGTTTGTTGGTGGTGGTGGAGTTGTTGGTGGTGGTGGCGTTTGTTGGTGGTGGTGGAGTTGTTGATGGTGGTGGCGTTTGTTGGTGATGGTGGAGTTGTTGGTGGTGGTGATGTTGATGGTGGTGGCGTTTGTTGGTGGTGGTGGAGTTGTTGATGGTGGTGGCGTTTGTTGGTGGTGGTGGAGTTGTTGGTGGTGGAGTTGTTGATGGTGGTGGCGTTTGTTGGTGGTGGTGGAGTTGTTGATGGTGGTGGCGTTTGTTGGTGGTGGTGGAGTTGTTGATGGTGGTGGCGTTTGTTGGTGGTGGTGGAGTTGTTGGTGGGGGAGTTGTTGATGGTGGTGGCGTTTGTTGTTGGTGGTGGAGTTGTTGATGGTGGTGGCGTTTGTTGGTGGTGGTGGAGTTGTTGGTGGTGGAGTTGTTGATGGTGGTGGCGTTTGTTGGTGGTGGTGGAGTTGTTGATGGTGGTGGCGTTTGTTGGTGGTGGTGGAGTTGTTGATGGTGGTGGCGTTTGTTGGTGGTGGTGGAGTTGTTGATGGTGGTGGCGTTTGTTGGTGGTGGTGGAGTTGTTGATGGTGGTGGCGTTTGTTGGTGGTGGTGGAGTTGTTGGTGGTGGTGGCGTTTGTTGGTGGTGGTGGAGTTGTTGATGGTGGTGGCGTTTGTTGGTGGTGGTGGAGTTGTTGATGGTGGTGGCGTTTGTTGGTGGTGGTGGAGTTGTTGATGGTGGTGGCGTTTGTTGGTGGTGGTGGAGTTGTTGATGGTGGTGGCGTTTGTTGGTGGTGGTGGAGTTGTTGATGGTGGTGGCGTTTGTTGGTGGTGGTGGAGTTGTTGGTGGTGGAGTTGTTGATGGTGGTGGCGTTTGTTGGTGGTGGTGGAGTTGTTGATGGTGGTGGCGTTTGTTGGTGGTGGTGGAGTTGTTGATGGTGGTGGCGTTTGTTGGTGGTGGTGGAGTTGTTGGTGGGGGAGTTGTTGATGGTGGTGGCGTTTGTTGTTGGTGGTGGAGTTGTTGATGGTGGTGGCGTTTGTTGGTGGTGGTGGAGTTGTTGGTGGTGGAGTTGTTGATGGTGGTGGCGTTTGTTGGTGGTGGTGGAGTTGTTGATGGTGGTGGCGTTTGTTGGTGGTGGTGGAGTTGTTGATGGTGGTGGCGTTTGTTGGTGGTGGTGGAGTTGTTGATGGTGGTGGCGTTTGTTGGTGGTGGTGGAGTTGTTGATGGTGGTGGCGTTTGTTGGTGGTGGTGGAGTTGTTGGTGGTGGTGGCGTTTGTTGGTGGTGGTGGAATTGTTGATGGTGGTGGCGTTTGTTGGTGGTGGTGGAGTTGTTGATGGTGGTGGCGTTTGTTGGTGGTGGTGGAGTTGTTGATGGTGGTGGCGTTTGTTGGTGGTGGTGGAGTTGTTGATGGTGGTGGCGTTTGTTGGTGGTGGTGGAGTTGTTGATGGTGGTGGCGTTTGTTGGTGGTGGTGGAGTTGTTGGTGGTGGTGGCGTTTGTTGGTGGTGGTGGAGTTGTTGATGGTGGTGGCGTTTGTTGGTGGTGGTGGAGTTGTTGATGGTGGTGGCGTTTGTTGGTGGTGGTGGAGTTGTTGGTGGTGGAGTTGTTGATGGTGGTGGCGTTTGTTGGTGGTGGTGGAGTTGTTGATGGTGGTGGCGTTTGTTGGTGGTGGTGGAGTTGTTGGTGGTGGTGGAGTTGTTGGTGGTGGTGGAGTTGTTGATGGTGGTGGCGTTTGTTGGTGGTGGTGGAGTTGTTGGTGGTGGTGGCGTTTGTTGGTGGTGGTGGAGTTGTTGATGGTGGTGGCGTTTGTTGGTGGTGGTGGAGTTGTTGATGGTGGTGGCGTTTGTTGGTGGTGGTGGAGTTGTTGGTGGGGGAGTTGTTGATGGTGGTGGCGTTTGTTGGTGGTGGTGGAGTTGTTGATGGTGGTGGCGTTTGTTGGTGGTGGTGGAGTTGTTGATGGTGGTGGCGTTTGTTGGTGGTGGTGGAGTTGTTGGTGGTGGGGTTGTTGATGGTGGTGACGTTTGTTGGTGGTGGTGGAGTTGTTGATGGTGGTGGCGTTTGTTGGTGGTGGTGGAGTTGTTGGTGGTGGAGTTGTTGATGGTGGTGGCGTTTGTTGGTGGTGGTGGAGTTGTTGATGGTGGTGGCGTTTGTTGGTGGTGGTGGAGTTGTTGGTGGTGGAGTTGTTGATGGTGGTGGCGTTTGTTGGTGGTGGTGGAGTTGTTGATGGTGGTGGCGTTTGTTGGTGGTGGTGGAGTTGTTGATGGTGGTGGCGTTTGTTGGTGGTGGTGGAGTTGTTGGTGGTGGTGGCGTTTGTTGGTGGTGGTGGAGTTGTTGATGGTGGTGGCGTTTGTTGGTGGTGGTGGAGTTGTTGATGGTGGTGGCGTTTGTTGGTGGTGGTGGAGTTGTTGGTGGGGGAGTTGTTGATGGTGGTGGCGTTTGTTGGTGGTGGTGGAGTTGTTGATGGTGGTGGCGTTTGTTGGTGGTGGTGGAGTTGTTGATGGTGGTGGCGTTTGTTGGTGGTGGTGGAGTTGTTGGTGGTGGGGTTGTTGATGGTGGTGACGTTTGTTGGTGGTGGTGGAGTTGTTGATGGTGGTGGCGTTTGTTGGTGGTGGTGGAGTTGTTGGTGGTGGAGTTGTTGATGGTGGTGACGTTTGTTGGTGGTGGTGGAGTGGTTGATGGTGGTGGCGTTTGTTGGTGGTGGTGGAGTTGTTGGTGGTGGAGTTGTTGATGGTGGTGGCGTTTGTTGGTGGTGGTGGAGTTGTTGATGGTGGTGGCGTTTGTTGGTGGTGGTGGAGTTGTTGATGGTGGTGGCGTTTGTTGGTGGTGGTGGAGTTGTTGATGGTGGTGGCGTTTGTTGGTGGTGGTGGAGTTGTTGGTGGTGGTGGCGTTTGTTGGTGGTGGTGGAGTTGTTGGTGGTGGTGACGTTTGTTGGTGGTGGTGGCGTTTGGTGGTGGTGGTGGAGTTGTTGGTGGTGGTGGCGTTTGTTGGTGGTGGTGGCGTTTGTTGGTGGTGGTGGAGTTGTTGATGGTGGAGTTGTTGGTGGTGGTGGCGTTTGTTGGTGGTGGTGGAGTTGTTGATGGTGGAGTTGTTGATGGTGGTGGCGTTTGTTGGTGGTGGGTGGAGTTGTTGGTGGTGGTGGCGTTTGTTGGTGGTGGTGGAGTTGTTGATGGTGGAGTTGTTGATGGTGGTGGCGTTTGTTGGTGGTGGTGGAGTTGTTGATGGTGGTGGTGTTTGTTGGTGGTGGTGGAGTTGTTGATGGTGGTGGCGTTTGTTGGTGGTGGTGGCGTTGTTGATGGTGGTGGCGTTTGTTGGTGGTGGTGGAGTTGTTGATGGTGGTGACGTTTGTTGGTGGTGGTGGAGTTGTTGGTGGTGGTGACGTTTGTTGGTGGTGGTGGCGTTTGGTGGTGGTGGTGGAGTTGTTGGTGGTGGTGGCGTTTGTTGGTGGTGGTGGAGTTGTTGATGGTGGAGTTGTTGGTGGTGGTGACGTTTGTTGGTGGTGGTGGAGTTGTTGATGGTGGTGACGTTTGTTGGTGGTGGTGGAGTTGTTGATGGTGGTGGCGTTTGTTGGTGGTGGTGGAGTTGTTGATGGTGGTGGCGTTTGTTGGTGGTGGTGGAGTTGTTGATGGTGGTGACGTTTGTTGGTGGTGGTGGAGTTGTTGGTGGTGGTGACGTTTGTTGGTGGTGGTGGCGTTTGGTGGTGGTGGAGTTGTTGGTGGTGGTGGATTTGTTGGTGGTGGTGGAGTTGTTGGTGGTGGTGACGTTTGTTGGTGGTGGTGGCGTTTGGTGGTGGTGGTGGAGTTGTTGTTGGTGGTGGAGTTTTTGATGGTGGTGGCGTTTGTTGATGGTGGTGGAGTTGTTGATGGTGGAGTTTTTGATGGTGGTGGCGTTGTTGGTTGTGGTGGCGTTTGTTGATGGTGGAGTTTTTGATGGTGGTGGAGTTGTTGATGGTGGTAGCGTTTGTTGGTGGTGGTGGAGTTGTTGATGGTGGTGGAGTTGTTGGTGGTGGTGGCGTTTGTTGATGGTGGAGTTGTTGGTGGTGGTGACGTTTGTTGGTGGTGGTGGAGTTGTTGATGGTGGTGACGTTTGTTGGTGGTGGTGGAGTTGTTGGTGGTGGTGGCGTTTGTTGGTGGTGGTGGAGTTGTTGGTGGTGGTGGCGTTTGTTGGTGGTGGTGGAGTTGTTGGTGGTGGTGACGTTGTTGGTGGTGGTGACGTTTGTTGATGGTGGAGTTGTTGGTGGTGGTGGAGTTGTTGATGGTGGTGACGTTTGTTGGTGGTGGTGGAGTTGTTGGTGGTGGTGACTTTGTTGGTGGTGGTGGAGTTGTTGATGGTGGTGACGTTTGTTGATGGTGGTGACGTTGTTGATGGTGGTGACGTTTGTTGGCGGTGGTGGAGTTGTTGGTGGTGGTGGAGTTTTTGATGGTGGTGGCGTTTGTTGATGGTGGTGGCGTTGTTGGTGGTGGTGGCGTTTGTTGATGGTGGAGTTTTTGATGGTGGTGGCGTTGTTGATGGTGGTGGAGTTGTTGATGGTGGTGGCGTTTGTTGATGGTGGAGTTTTTGATGGTGGTGGCGTTGTTGATGGTGGTGGCGTTTGTTGGTGGTGGTGGAGTTGTTGGTGGTGATGGAGTTGTTGATGGCGGTGGAGTTGTTGGTGTTGGTGACGTTTGTTGATGGTGGAGTTCTTGATGGTGGTGGCGTTGTTGATGGTGGTGGCGTTTGTTGGTGGTGGTGGAGTTGTTGGTGGTGGTGGCGTTATTGATGGTGGTGGCGTTTGTTGGTCGTGGTGGAGTTGTTGATGGTGGTGGCGTTTGTTGGTGGTGGTGGAGTTGTTGATGGTGGTGGCGTTTGTTGGTGGTGGTGGAGTTGTTGATGGTGGTGGCGTTTGTTGGTGGTGGTGGAGTTGTTGATGGTGGTGGCGTTTGTTGGTGGTGGTGGAGTTGTTGATGGTGGTGGCGTTTGTTGGTGGTGGTGGCGTTATTGATGGTGGTGACGTTTGTTGGTGGTGGTGGAGTTGTTGATGGTGGTGGTGTTTGTTGGTGGTGGTGGAGTTGTTGGTGGTGGTGACGTTTGTTGGTGGTGGTGGAGTTGTTGATGGTGGTAGCGTTTGTTGGTGGTGGTGGAGTTGTTGATGGTGGTGGCGTTATTGATGGTGGTGACGTTTGTTGATGGTGGTGGAGTTGTTGTTGGTGGTGGAGTTGTTGTTGGTGGTGGAGTTGTTGGTGGTGGTGGCGTTGTTGATGGTGGTGGAGTTGTTGGTGGTGGTGGCGTTATTGATGGTGGTGGCGTTTGTTGTTGTTGGTGGTGGTGGTGTTGTTGGTGGCGGTGGCGTTGTTGATGGTGGTGGCGTTTGTTGGTGGTGGTGGTGGTGTTGTTGGTGGTGGTGGCGTTGTTGGTGGTGGTGGCGTTGTTGATGGTGGTGGCGTTATTGATGGTGGTGGCGTTTGTTGGTGGTGGTGGTGGTGGTGTTGTTGGTGGTGGTGGTGGCGTTGTTGGTGGTGGTGGCGTTGTTGATGGTGGTGGCGTTTGTTGGTGGTGGTGGCGTTATTGATGGTGGTGGCGTTTGTTGGTGGTGGTGGTGGTGGTGTTGTTGGTGGTGGTGGCGTTGTTGGTGGTGGTGGCGTTGTTGATGGTGGTGGCGTTGTTGGTGGTGGTGGAGTTGTTGGTGGTGGTGGCGTTATTGATGGTGGTGGCGTTTGTTGGTGGTGGTGGAGTTGTTGGTGGTGGTGGCGTTATTGATGGTGGTGGCGTTTGTTGGTGGAGGAGGAGTTGTTGGTGGTGGTGATGTTTGTTGATGGTGGTGGTGTTGTTGGTGGTGGTGGAGTTGTTGGTGGTGGTGGTGGTGTTGTTGGTGGTGGTGGAGTTGTTGGTGGTGGTGGCGTTATTGATGGTGGTGGCGTTTGTTGGTGGTGGAGGAGTTGTTGGTGGTGGTGATGTTTGTTGATGGTGGTGGTGTTGTTGGTGGTGGTGGAGTTGTTGATGGTGGTGGCGTTATTGATGGTGGTGGCGTTTGTTGGTGGTGGTAGTGTTTGTTGGTGGTGGTGGCGTTATTGATGGTGGTGGCGTTTGTTGGTGGTGGCGTTGTTGGTGGTGGTGGCGTTGTTGATGGTGGTGGCGTTATTGATGGTGGTGGCGTTTGTTGGTGGTGGTGGTGGTGGTGTTGTTGGTGGTGGTGGCGTTGTTGGTGGTGGTGGTGTTGTTGGTGGTGGTGGCGTTGTTGGTGGTGGTGGCGTTGTTGATGGTGGTGGCGTTTGTTGGTGGTGGTGGCGTTATTGATGGTGGTGGCGTTTGTTGGTGGTGGTGGTGGTGGTGTTGTTGGTGGTGGTGGCGTTGTTGGTGGTGGTGGCGTTGTTGATGGTGGTGGCGTTGTTGGTGGTGGTGGAGTTGTTGGTGGTGGTGGCGTTATTTATGGTGGTGGCGTTATTGATGGTGGTGGCGTTTGTTGGTGGTGGAGGAGTTGTTGGTGGTGGTGATGTTTGTTGATGGTGGTGGTGTTGTTGGTGGTGGTGGAGTTGTTGGTGGTGGTGGTGGTGTTGTTGGTGGTGGTGGAGTTGTTGGTGGTGGTGGCGTTATTGATGGTGGTGGCGTTTGTTGGTGGTGGAGGAGTTGTTGGTGGTGGTGATGTTTGTTGATGGTGGTGGTGTTGTTGGTGGTGGTGGAGTTGTTGGTGGTGGTGGCGTTGTTGATGGTGGTGGCGTTGTTGGTGGTGGTGGAGTTGTTGGTGGTGGTGGTGTTGTTGGTGGTGGTGGAGTTGTTGGTGGTGGTGGTGGTGTTGTTGGTGGTGGTGGAGTTGTTGGTGGTGGTGGCGTTATTGATGGTGGTGGCGTTTGTTGGTGGTGGAGGAGTTGTTGGTGGTGGTGATGTTTGTTCATGGTGGTGGTGTTGTTGGTGGTGGTGGAGTTGTTGGTGGTGGTGGCGTTATTGATGGTGGTGGCGTTGTTGGTGGTGGTGGCGTTGTTGGTCGTTGTTATTTGGCTGTTAATTTACTCAATCATTTCCTCTCTTCCTTACCGGCTGATATAGAATATTCATTATTAAGATAATGATGAGGAGAGAGAGAGAGGGAAAGAGAGAAGGAGAAGGCGTTAGAAAGAGAGGGAGAAAGATATAGAAGGAGAGAGAGAAAGAGAGGGAGAGAGATAGAGGGAGATAGAGAGGGGATAGAGGGAGAGAGAGAAGGAGAGAAAGAGAGGGAGATGGCGCGGGAGAGTGTGGGAGAGAGAGAGAGAAGGACAGAAGGAGAGAGTGTGGGAGAGAGAGAGAGGGACAGAAGGAGAGAGTGTGGGAGAGAGAGAGAGAAGGACAGAAGGAGAGAGTGTGGGAGAGAGAGAGAGGGACAGAAGGAGAGAGTGTGGGAGAGAGAGAGAGAAGGACAGAAGGAGAGAGTGTGGGAGAGAGAGAGAGGGACAGAAGGAGAGAGTGTGGGAGAGAGAGAGAGAAGGAACAAGTTGAAGAGAGAGAAGAGAGGGAGAGTGTGATGCGCATAGAGCGAGCCGAACCTCTGTTCCTGTCACTTACACACAACCAACTAAACACACACACATACACACACACACACAGAGACACACACACACACACAGACACACACACACACACATACACACACACACACACACACATACACACAAACACACACACATACACACACACACACAGACAGACACACACACACACAGACAGACACACACACAGACACACACACACAGACACACACACACACACACACACACACACACACAGACACAGACACAGACACAGGCACACACACACACACACACACACACACACACACACACACACACAGACACACACATCCCTTTTTTGGAGACCAGCAGACGATGAAAGACGACTTAAGTAAATATGTACATTGAAATCATTTTCTGTTTAGCATCATCTGTTTCATGTTACTTGTACATAACGATGATGATGATGACGACAACACCAACACCAACAACAACAACAACAACCACAATAATGGTTTCAGATTTAGGCACAAGGCCAGCAATTTTGAGGGAGGGAGAAAGTCGATTAAATCGGCCCAGTACATCACTGGTACTGTATTTTATCGACACCGTAAGGATGAAAGGCAAAGTTAACTTCGGCGGGATTTGAACTCAGAACGTGTATTGATCTGTGTGTGTGTGTGTGTGTGTGTGTGTGTGTGTGTGTGTGTGTGTGTGTGTGTTTGTGTGATACATGCACCAGTGCAAGGTTTTGTGTGTGTGTGCATAAGTGTTGTGTGCCTGTGTATATGTGTGATTATATATCACTCTGAGTATGTGATTTCGTCACAGACGACCAACGATTCGTTTGCAAGCGCGAATTGAGTTTGGTTGGCCGCAAACTAATTAAACAAAAATGGAAGAAAATGAAAGGGAAAGTAGCAGAGTGTGTGTGTGTGTGTGTGTGTGTGAGAGAGAGAGAGAGAGAGAGAGAGAGAGAGAGAGAGAGAGAGAGAGAGAGAGAAGGTGATAGATAAATAGAGATACATAGAGAGAGAGAGAGAGAGAGAGAGAGAGAATTAGACAGAATTAGCGCCAATCGTTTTGGCAAAGCCATCAAAGAGTCACTAAAAGAGGATAAAGAGGAAGCTAGTATCCAATTCCTTAGCATTGATCGGCTAATAAAAACCAATGTTGCGTTCAGTTCGTGTAAACAACACGCCGGGATCTTTTAAAGACCAAACTGTCAAAAACAACCAACAAAATAAA
>OZ024746.1:85381682-85389182 GCA_964016885.1 Eledone cirrhosa | reverse complement strand
CCGACTCTCTATCGATAGGGCCAATCCACAATGTGTATATAGTGTGTACGGTATATCCCTTAAAAAGAGGAAGGCCACATTGGACAAGGTATGTCTTAAAAAACAAAACGAAAGCTAAACTAGAGAGTCAAGTCTGGAATGCCTTTGATCACAGATCTATTTGTTCGATCAAAGTTGATCTTGGGTTTAACAAACACAACAAAAAATAACAACAGCAAATCCTTATCATTCTGATGATCCCCCCCCCCCCCTTCTCTTCTCCTCCTCTTCCTCCTCCTCGTCGTAGTCGTCCTCCTCCTTCTCGGTCCTCCTCCGCTACCTCCTCCTTGTCGTCCTCCTCCTTGCCCTCCTCCTCCTCGCCCCTCCTCCGCTTCCTCCTCCTTGTCCTCCTACTCGTCGTTGTCCCTAACCATCCTACTCCTCCTCCTCCTTATTATATAAGAAGCTGTCTGATGAGATCATGGCACTGGGACGCGGAATCACGTGGCCACTGACGTCATCGAAATATGTATCACGGCCTTATCAACAAACAACTTTAACATCTAAACTACTTTGTATTTCCTTATTCTAAAAATACTCCGTCATTCCTCTATATATATTTTTTTATATAGTAATAATTGTTTCTACTTTAGGCACAAGGCCAGCAATTTCCCAGTGTATTACTGGTACTTTATTTTATCGACTCCGTAAGGAGGAAAGGTAAAGTCAACCTCGGCGGGATTTGAACTCAGATTGTAAAGGGACGTAACTGTGCTGGAAAGCATGGCGTCCGACCCTCTACCGATAATAATAATAATAATATATATATATATATATATATATATATATATATATATATATATATATATATATTTATATATATATATATATATATTTATATATATATATATATATTTATATATATATATATATATTTATATATATATATATATATTTATATATATATATATATATTTATATATATATATAAATATATATATATGTATTTATATATATATATATATTTATATATATATATATATATTTATATATATATATATATATATTTATATATATATATATATATTTATATATATATATATATATTTATATATATATATAAATATATATATATATATTTATATATATATATATATTTATTAAAATAAATATTTGCTCTACGGTTCTTATATATTTGATATATATTTATCCTTATCGAGTCCTCTTTGGATTTTAGTCTTCAAATTTATTATTATTACTATATATATATATATGTATATATATATATATATATATATATATATATATATATATATAGTAATATATATATATATATATATATATATATATATATATATATATATATATATATATATATATATATATATATATATATATATATACATATATATATATATATATATATATATATATATAGTAATATATATATATATATATATATATATATATATATATATATATATATATATATATATATATATATATATATATATAGTACGTTATTCCGGGTTGAATCGGAGGTAACCACAGTAAGTAAGGTACTCAATACATTGCAGAGTATAAAAGTTTTAATATAGATGAGATTCTACAGGACTAGAACTGTTTCATTCTTTAGAAATCATCAGGAATCCCTGATATATATATATATGTATGTATGACGACTGTATATTAGCTACGTGACAGTGGATAAAGTGTGGAGATGGTGTTGATGGTGGTGGTGGTGGTGCAGGTGGTGGTGGTGTTGATGGTGGTGGTGTTGATGGTGCAGGTGGTGGTGGTGTTGATGGTGGTGGTGGTGGTGGTAGCTGTGGTGATGAATATGATGGCGATAGTATTGATAGTGGCTGTGGGGATGGTGATAGTAGTGGCAGGCCTGATGATGATGATGATGATGATGATGATGATGATGATTATGATGATGATGATGATGAAGATGATGATGACTGTGATAATGATGGTGATGGTCATGATGATATCGATGATGGTGTAGAATTACTGGTAGTAATGGTGACGGTGGTGGTTTGTTGGTCGTACTGGCTGACAGGCTAGCTAGGTCGCTGTCTGTCTTGCTGGCTGGCTGGCTGGCTGGCTGGCTGGCTGGCTGGCTGGCTGGCTGGCTGGCTGTCTGTCTATCAAATTGGCTGGCTGGCTGACTGGGCTGGCTGGCTGGCTGTCTGTCTATCGAACTGGCTGGCTGGCTGAATGTCTTACTGGCTACTGGCTGGCTGGCTGACTGTCTGTCTATCGAACTGACTGGCTGACTGGCTGGATGGCTGGCTGGGCTGGCTGACTGTCTGTCTATCGAACTGGCTGGCTGGCTGGCTGTCTATCGAACTGGCTGACTGACTGACTGACTGGCTGGCTGGGCTGGCTGACTGTCTGTCTATCGAACTGGCTGGCTGACTGGCTGGATGGCTGGCTGGGCTGGCTGACTGTCTGTCTATCGAACTGGCTGGCTGGCTGGCTGTCTATCGAACTGGCTGGCTGGCTGAATGTATGTCCATCGAACTGGCTGGTTGGCTGGCTGGCTGTATGGCTCTCTGTCTGTCTGGCTGACTGACTGACTGTCTGTCTATCGAACTGGTTGGTTGGCTGGCCGGTGGCTGATTGTATGGCTGTCTGTCTTGTTGGCTGGCTGATTGTTTGTCTATCGAACTGGTTAGCTGGCTGGCTGGATGGTTGTCAGTCTGTCTTGCTGGCTGGCTGGCTGACTGTCTATCGAACTGGCTGGCTGGCTGACTGGCTGGCTGGTTGTCTGTCTGTCTTGCTGGCTGGCTGACTGTCTATCGAACTGGCTGGCTGGCTGACTGGCTGACTGTCTATCGAACTGGCTGGCTGTCGGCTAGGCTGACCAGGAGGGAATATTGGAAGCGCAGTGTTAAATCGGATATAAGCATTTCAAACAAGTTAATGGGACCGTATTGACTGTTTCAATTGTCACTGAGTGCGTTGTAAGATTAAATAGGATTTCCTCTTTTAACCATTTGAGGTTTAACATATTCAATAGCAACGCACACACAGTCCTGGACACACACACACATACACACGCCCGTGCACACATGCGCACACATGCGCACACACATAACCATATAAACATACATACTCAAAACAAAGAAACAAAAAGAGTAGCTTAAGAATTAGAAAAAATAACAGACTTCATCACAATGGCGGTAAAATGAGAGAAAAATCGATATATGTACGTATGTATGTATGTATGTATGTATGTATGTACGTATGCATGTATGTATGTATGTATGTATGTATGTATGTATGTATGTACGTATGCATGTATGTATGTATGTACGTATGTATGTATGTATGTATGTATGTATGTATGTATGTATGTATGTACGTATGTATGTATGTATGTATGTATGTATGTATGTATGTATGTACGTATGTATGTATGTATGTATGTATGTATGTATGTATGTATGTATGTTTATATGTATCTATGTTTGCATGTATGTACGTATGCATTTACATACATATACATAATATATATGTATATATACATATACATATATATATATATATATTATATCATTCATTATATTATGTAATATTAGGGCGGTGGATTGGCGGTGGATTGGCAGTATCGGTAGAGGGTCGGACGCTATGCTTTGACGCATAGAGTTACGGCCCTTGCCATTCTGAGTTCAAATCCCGCCGAGGTTAACTTTGCCTTTCATCCTTACGGGGTCGATAAAATAAAGTACCAGTAATGTACTAGTTAATTTCTGGCCTTGTGCCAATAGTAGAAACAATTATATTATATTCCGGGGCGGTGGATTGGCAGTATCGGTAGAGGGTCGGACACCATCCTTTCCAGCATAGTTACGTCCCTTTGTGGTCTGAGTTCAAATCCCGCCGAGGTTAACTTTGCCTTTCATCCTTACGGGGTCGATAAAATAAAGTACCAGTAATGTACTGGGTAATTATTGGCCTTGTGCCAAATGTAGAAACAATTATATTATATTATATTATATCCAGTATCAGTAGAGGATCGGACACGTTGCGTTGCAGCATAGAGTTACGGCCCTTTACGATCTGAGTTTAAATCGCGCCGAGGTTAACTTTGCCGTTTATCCTTACAGAGTCGATAAAGAAAAGCACCAGTAATGCACTGAGATAATTGCTGGCTGGTTAGAGAATTGGATTTGCAATCGTGAGGTTGTGGGTTCGATTCCCGGACCGGCTGATGCGTTATGTCCTTGAGCAAGATACTTTATTTCACGTTGCTCCTTCTACTTGGAGTTGCGACCAATTGGAAAGACCGATGGAATCATTGTTTACTCGGTCCGATTTGACGAAAGTCGATCAACTGTCGATATTACATAATATAGTATTGTATTATATTATATTACATTATATTGTATTGTATTATATTATATTATATCGTATTGTATTATATTACATTATATTATATATTGTATTGTACTATATTATATTATATTGTATTATATTATATTATATTATATTATATTATATTATATTATATTATATTATATACTATATTGTACTATATTATATTATATTGTATTGTATTATATTACATTATATTATATATTGTATTGTACTATATTATATTATATTATATTATATTATATTCCGGGGCATGGCAGTATCGGTAGAGGGTCGGACGCCATGCTTTCCAGCATAGTTACGTCCCTTTACAGTCTGAGTTCAAATCCCGCCGAGGTTAACTTTGCCTTTCATCCTTACGGGGTCGATAAAATAAAGTACCAGTAATGTACTGGGTAATTGCTGGCCTTGTGCCTAAAGTAGAAACAATTATATTATATTCCGGGGATAGAACAGTGAAAGATGAAGAGATAGTGGATAGTCGGAGAGGCGGTAAATAGGGTTGTGAGTGCATCTGCGGTAAGAACGGAACGGGCTTGAGTATGTATCATGCCAAAATGATGTGCTTGATATCGGAAGTGGTGACCCGAGTGACAGCAATTGGATGATAATGTAAACTGGATGTAGACAGTCTGGGGGAGATGGCCATAACGAGATTCTGAAACCTAAGGTAACAGTTTTCTTGCTCTGAATATGAACATAAATAAATAATATATCACCTCCATTACACTAGATGGAGCACTGTTTTCCTAATCCCCATTTTCTCATCTACGGATATTTTTGTCACACACACACACACACACACACACACACACACACACACACACACACACACACACACACACACACACACACACACACACGTGTGTGTTTCGGTTTATTGGATTGTAGTTAATGCAGTCGTAAATCAGGTTCAGCATTAAAGGCGATAAGTTGAATCTAAGGAGAAGTAATGTCGAACCGGGGATGATTACTCATGTCTTCAGTAATGTAGGGACAGGGGCGACTACTAATTGGTATCAAATAAGATCGCAGTGTACAAGGAGTGTTTTTTAATAGTTATTGTTTCTAATCCGTCTGAAGAGCCAGTGACCTAAAGAGTCAGACACTACAGGGTGAGTTATAAAATCCGGATAGTTCAACATTTATATTCCAAATGATGATATTTAATAAAGTTCTGGCTGAGGAAGGAGCCCCTTGAGGCAGTGTTGCTGTTGCAGCGGGTGTCATTGGCTTTCCTCCGTGGCCGTGTCTTTGCCATTCTGTTTGCGGGGCACGGCTGAATCACCACTCAGACAGGGGCGTTTGTCCCTCCCTCTCCTGTCCCTTCTTTTCCTTTGTTGCTTAATTCTCCTTTCCCCTTTTCCTTTTTTCCCTTCCCCTTTGTTGTTTCATTTAAATATTATTATTCTTTGGATTGGCAGTATCGGTAGAGAGTGGGACGCCATGCTTTCCAGCATAGTTACGTCCCTTTACGACCTGAGTTCAAATCCCGCCGAGGTTGACTTTGCCTTTCATCCTTACGGGGTCGATAAAATAAAGTACCAGTAATGCACTAGGTAATTGCTGGCCTTGTGCCTAAAGTAGAAACAATTATTCTTAATAGAGCCTATATTTCACACCTCAGCGGATACATTTCTTCTTGAAATAGGTGATTTTGTGTGAGACTTGTGTGAGACTTGTGTGAGACTGTACTGTTCTAAGGTTTCTAATTGTTTCTATATCTGTTGCTTATTAAAGTTTGTTTTATTCTGTGGAATTCTTTGCTTACGGAATGTTTAGGCAATGCACTTCTAAGTAGAAGTTTCACCTCTGACAATTTATACCTTCTCCCCAAGCAAGCACAGGCATTTATTAGTGTCTTTACTGTTAACCGGCATGATATATTTGTCCATTTTATCTCAATGTTTAAGTCTTAAAAACAGAGATATTTTATCTCCAGCACATATATTTAGTCTGTCTCATTAGATGATTAATGAGGGAAGCAATACAAATAATACAACATAATTCTAAAATAAACACAAATAACATACATTAGACAGAAACAAACACCACTTCCTGACTGATGAAAGAAAACAGCAAACATTCCAAATTGGGCGGTAACGCCACTGAATAAAACACCAATTCCATTTTCTATGCCTACTACTATAAAATGGCAGTGAGGTCGACGCTCGCCAACGCAAAGGCCAACCCTTCAATTAGGAATATAAGACCGAGAAGGCCTAGAAATATGGATAGACTTAGAAAATTTAGAATTGTAAATAAAGGACTCATGAAGAAACATAAATAACCTTAATAATAATTGTTTCTACTTTAGGCACAAGGCCAGCAATTACCCAGTGCATTACTGGTACTTCATTTTATCGACCCCGTAAGGATGAAAGGCAAAGTTGACCTCAGCGGGATTTGAACTCAGAATGGCAAGGGCCGTAACTCTATGCGTCAAAGCATGGCGTCCGACCCTCTACCGATACTGCCAATCCACCGCCTTAATAACCTTAATAATAATAAAAAAAATATTGTGTACAATATCAAAGGTGCATGTATAGTAAATAGGATAATGTACAAATACCAGGAAATTGAACAGTGTATGAGCCATGATTTACACACAGACACACACGCATGCGTGCGTGTGTATGGAGGGGGAATATCAGGTGTAGTATTCGCGAATTTCGAGAAGCATGGAAGTTTTGAAGGATGTAGTGTTCCGGGAGCTAAAAACAGATGCAGGTAGTTTGTTTCATGCTTCAGCAACTCTGAGCATGAAAAAAATTCAGAAAGTCATGGAAGCTGTACTATTTTCTGATTTTGTAAGCATGTCTACGGGTGTTAGACACATTGAATTCAAAAAGATGCTGAGGGTTGTGTTGGAAAGATGGTAAATAATCTTGTGGGTCTCTACCAAGTCAGTTGCTAGACGTCAGAGCTTTAATGTATTCATGCCCATCTCTGAACAGTTTCCAGGAGATCAATATTCTGAGCAAGATAGGGGTTTCAGACTGGTAAAGAAGATGAAACTAGTACACAACTATGTTACCAATATATATTTTAAGAGAAATCTGTTTTCGATACACAGCCCCACAGCCCCACGCACACATGCACACATGCACACACAAACACACCTAGTTGTGTATG
>OZ024746.1:85366682-85376682 GCA_964016885.1 Eledone cirrhosa | reverse complement strand
GATTTATGACTATATGTAAGGGTTGGCACTAATACCAAATTGAAGATAGCGAGTTTGACTTTTACACCTACCTCCCTTCTTCTGATTACGAATGCTGATGCTGGCGCATTACTGCACCAGCTCCTGGAAATTTTTGCACTTAATTCAGCCTTCTGCTTCTGTCACTCTTGAACTCGGTTCCGAGATACTTGAACTTCCTCCACCTGCTGGTAGTAAATTAACATATATATGAAGTTGGGCACTAAGCAGCCGAAGTATACGACAAAGTAATATATGTATTTATACTGTATAGATGTAAATGTATATACAGCTTAACACATTTTAGTATACACACACGTAAACATGCCAAGTATACGTATTTCCATATAAACTGAAATGAAAAATGATAAATATCTTTAATCGATTTTTGAAGGCAGTAAGGCTCCTATCAGAAGGAATGTATACCATATAACCAACCAAAAGGAAATACGCAACCTAGGGGCTTGTACACCCTATCAATATAGTAATTATTTTTCTGATAACAATTGATTAAAGGTATTTATCATTTTTTACTTTTACAGGGAAAATGTTGGTGACGATGATGATGATCACGATAATGATAATGATCACGATAATGATGACGATGATGATGATGATGACGATGATGATGATGACGACGACGATGATGTTGATGATGATGATGATGACGACGATGATGATGATAATAACGATGATGGCGACGATGATGATGATAATGATGACGATGATGATGATGATGATGATGATGATGATGGTGATGATGACGATGATGATGATAATGATGACGATAATGATGATGATGATGATGATGATGATGATGAGTATGACTATGATTTGCGGTCTCTTGCCTGGTTCGACAAAAAGAGTTCGACAAAATAAGTACCATATTTGAAAAAGTCAAAACAAAATAAAACAAAACCAAACAAATACTGGGGGAAGGGATCGATATGTCCGCAGCCTAATGACATAAAGACTGAAACCAATAAAGGAATAAAAAGAATACATACATTTCTAAAATAAATGTCGGATATTAAGTTCTAATATCGAGTACATTTCGAATACCAGACAGAAATCGAATACGAACATTGCTGAAGTATTGATACATACACAAAAAATTAATTGGCAATAAATAAACACACCAAGCACCCAAATAAACACATAATAATATTATATGACCAGATGGAGTCGTCCCATATCTTTCTGGTTTGTAGGCTATAATCATATTTCATGTTTATCTACTATATTTTCAAAATGACTTGATCTGTTTCCCACTCTCTGTACAAACACACACACCCACATGCACACATACACACACACACACACACACATAGACACACACAGACACACACATAGACACACACACACATATATATATATATATATATATATATATATTTCGTCTGTTTAAACAGGTGAAACTCTAGAGTAACAAGACTCACTATATACCCTTAATAAAATGAATATTTAAACTTTAAATCCTTCAAGTTACACACGCATACACACACACACACACACACACACACACACACACACACACACACATATATATATATATACACACATATATGTACAGACTGAGGCTATATTAGATGTGGCTTGCCGAAGGTGTTACACAGTGGGACTGAACCCAAAGTCAAGTGGTTGCAAAGCGAGCTCCTTAACAACACAGCTACGTCTTATTCTTAATAACACAGCTTAGCTTATTCTTAATAACGCAACCAAACTTTGAAGTCACTGCATATTTTTCTGGTTAGAATATATAATTTACACCCTACCCACCAGTATTGACTACTTAATCAGTTAACCGAATTCGTAGACCAGACCCCTTCTTCTTCCCCCCGTTAGACCTGTGCGAAATTCCTTCCTTGCTCACATTTCAACCAGGTTTGATGGTCTTTTGTCTCTTGTTCACGATTTCACCGAGTTTATATTCATAGAAATCTGGGACTTGTCTCTTTCTTCTCACTTTCCGTTGCTTAAACCATTTTGTTTGTTCACCCTAACGTCCCCTTTATTTACGTGTCCCAACGACTTTTTTTAGCCGTTGTTCGCACCAACCTGAGGTATATGGCCCTTAAAGCGATGAAATGCCTGGGACGGTTGGAGGGTCACTGATGAAGGACTTACTTTTTCATATGTACCCCATTTGCAACGTGCAGCTCCATTATTATCATATTTACACATATTTTTTCTTCTGCTGCCACCCGTCTGTTTCGTTCTTTGTATCTTTACCCTTTCTAGCAGTCTCTCTCTCTCTGTTAGCCTCCTCCTCAACTTTCACTCACTCATTCTCTGTCACTACCTCTCCTCCTCCTCCTCTTTCCTCCTCTTTCTTCCCGCTTGACCTTTCCGATTTCTTTTCTCGCGCGTTCTTGGTCAAGCCGGTATGAAATTTTTTTTCTCTCTCTCTCGTCTGCGACTTCACAGAACTTATGTTTACCGAATTCGTAGACCAGACCCCTTCTTCTTCCCCCCGTTAGACCTGTGCGAAATTCCTTCCTTGCTCACATTTCAACCAGGTTTGATGGTCTTTTGTCTCTTGTTCACGATTTCACCGAGTTTATATTCATAGAAATCTGGGACTTGTCTCTTTCTTCTCACTTTCCGTTGCTTAAACCATTTTGTTTGTTCACCCTAACGTCCCCTTTATTTACGTGTCCCAACGACTTTTTTTAGCCGTTGTTCGCACCAACCTGAGGTATATGGCCCTTAAAGCGATGAAATGCCTGGGACGGTTGGAGGGTCACTGATGAAGGACTTACTTTTTCATATGTACCCCATTTGCAACGTGCAGCTCCATTATTATCATATATATATATATATATATATATATATATATATATATATATATATATATATATATATATATATGTATGTATATATATACATTTATATTTATATATATATATAATTATATATTTTATATATATATATATATATATATATATATATATATATATATATATATATATATATATATATATATATATATATATATATATATATATATATATATATATGTATATTCAAAATAGATGAGCGCACAGGACAAAGACAATGGAAAAAAAAACAACGGAAAAACGGACAGACCCATCTCCTCAGTCAACCAGTGGAAATCACTACGGTTTCTGTACATTAAGGTCGATACCATTCATTCCAGTGCACATTGGGACATAACAAACAGGTAGAGACAAATTATGCTTTTAGGCAAATTACACAAATATAGAGTGCACAAGGGCTTAGCCAAAGGAGAAAAATATAGAAAGGAGATAAATAGTAAAACAGAGAATAAGGACTGTTGTCCAACGTGCAGGCAAAGAAGGACACTGAGGTGTTGAAAAGGTAACACGGAAGAATAGGGGAAAACAGGCCAGGCGGTGTGATGTCTATTATATGGTAGTTTAAAAATAATCCGCATGGTTAAGTCTTTAGAATATAAATTCAATATATAAATATGCACACTTATAGCCACTGATTTGTGGCCTTGAGGTAATCTTCACCCAACGCTGGCATTGCAGGCATTTTGCTGTTTTAACAGTTAGACTTGAGTTGATTTTTTTCTCATTATTTTATGAATTTCTAATACATTCGCACTCTATCTCGGATTTCGAGACAACATTGTTTATATTTTTATCATAGCTATCTTAACTTTCTATTTCAGACGGATACCATAGCTTGAGGTTCGTGGGCCCCTTTCTTCTTTTTGCGGTTTTACCAGCTCGTCTTGCCTTGATATTTTCTTATTATTCCATGAATATATATATATATATATATATATATATATATATATATATATATATATATATATATATATATATATATATATATAAATATAATTATATTTGATATAGAAATGGCTTCTACAGAACTAGAACTGATTCATTCATATGAAATCATCCTAACGATTTCATATGAATGAAATAGTTCTAGTCATTTCTATATTAAATAATGATGTTCACACTCTGCTAATGTATTGAGTTCCTTATTGTGGTTACCCCACTATTTAACTCGGGATCTACACACACACTCTCTCACACACACACACACACACACATATATTTCATATCTCTGTCTGTTCCTTTATATTACAGTGGAGGATTTGTTTTGCAGCTTGACACAAAACAGTCATGATTGCTTCTTTTTCACATTGTTCTGCCATCAAAAAGATTCCACTCCTCTCTGTGTACACATCTACTTATCATTTCTTTCACCTTTTCCTTCTCTTTCTCGTTGTTGCTGCTGCTGCTGCTGCTGCTGCTGCTGTTGTCGTTGTTGTTGTTGTTGTTGTTGTTGTTGTTGTTGTTCTTCTTCTTCTTCTTCTTCTTCTTCTTCTTCTTCTTCTTCTTCTTCTTCTTCTTCTTCTTCTTCTTCAACATCTTTAATCAAACTACTATTATGGGAAGATGAAAGTTCATTGATGCTTGTATTGTTTTAATGTTTATCATTATTCAATATCAGATAGTGAAAATAATCATTATTCGATTATCGCCTATTACCAACACGAACGCAAAAAAAAAACTAATAAAAAAAACCCCAAAAGATAAACAAAAAACACACAAAACAAAAAAGAAAAACAAAGAAAAACAAACAAACAGAAACAAAGCACAACTAAAAAAGGCTATCGGTATATTAAGCACATTGCGTGCTCTCTCCCCACACTCCCTTTCTGTCTCTGGTGTATTTGAAGATTTCTAATTGATTCATTGAAAAAGTAAGCGAAATCAAACATACGTAAATGTTTGATGATATCGATTAAAGATAAATGTTAAGATGAATGAATGCAGTATATAAAAGGCCAGCATTGAATGATAATGATAAGCAAAACTGGCCTATTGAATAGGAAGGATACTGGACTGATATTAAGTCTTGAGTTCGAAATCTACTGTGAACTTTTCGTTATGTATGATATTTTGGGGCAAAGCTCACGGCTATTTATACCTCAGTTCACTTAACTGATGGGCGCTAGGTAGCAGATCATCTGGGAATGTTAAATGTCATGAATTGGTCGCTCTCCGACAGGTTTGTGGTCGAGCCTGTGGCAGTGGAGACATCTGGTGTCCTTGGTCATAGGATCATCACCCTACTCACCACCACCGGCACAGAGTTGGCTACCCACAGGTGTGAGGCTCGCGAGTTGTAATGGCTTTCACCATCCTCCGGAGAAACGCCTTCTCTATTCTGTCCGCCGGGGCCGCAGGGCGGCCAGAGTGTGGACCCCCATTTGCTCATAATAGTAAGAGATGGGGGAGAGCGGGAGAGACGGAGGCAGCGACAGTGGAAGTTTGGTTCTTTTATGTTCGGACCTGGTGTATATATGAGAGAATGAGTCTAAAAGCTGTTTCTTGTACAGTAAACTTATATTAGTGTATATATCAACTGGTTGTAAAAGCGAAATCTGCTTCAAGTCATTCCATTTAAAGAGAAATTTATTTGTATTCACTCAATCTCATAATACGAGAAATAAAACATTCCATTCTGATGCTTGTTGAAGGTTGCTAATCGTGTTTGTATGTTTTAAAAGCAAATATTTCAGATGAAAAATAAAGAAAATAAGGATTTCATATTCACACACATTTTATAAGGGAGAATAATACAATTGTATGGCATTCATATATTTTCTTATGTTATTAGTGGCATGGCTTGAATTGGAAATTGATACTGTCTCGGATTGGTTAACCCACAAGTTTACTTGTCATTGTTGGATCAGGTCAGTCCAGATAGAGCAGACCTATGATCAAAGATATTCCAGTCGTGTCCATTCCAAATTTCTTTTATATGAGCGGAGAACTTCGGACAATGTTATCCAACGTGTCCTCTTTTTAATGACGACACGGAGTTATTTGAGGGACATTTGGCTGCTATTTCTTGCAGACTGAGCAATCATACTGTGACTACCTTCTTATTTTGTAGGTCTCAGTCAGATGGAGAATGACGTTTTCTTTGAACCGACACAAGGCAAATGTGTATAGCAAAGGAGCTCATTTAACCAAATCAACGCGAGAACATTACCTAGGTTATCAGCTATTGAAATTGAACATCTATGAAGTCGCCCGACCTGCTAGAAATACTATTTAAGTTTCTTTTAAATCCTACCCTACTGTCTTAAAATATAAGAACATACTGTGTAATGTAGTGCTACTGGATTTGAGCTGACCTTTTGATAAACCACAGCAATCAGCATAGTGGATTTGAATACAAAAACGAGAGGTTCAAGATGAAATACAGAGAAATATCTGACCTGGAACAACTCTATCTTGCCTAGAGTCAGAAATGAATTCATACATTAGTACAAAGCCACATATTTGATTTGTTTGGGGAGATTTATTCAAATTGACTGAAGAACTATCAGTCAAGTTGCTTTAGCTTTATATATATACAAAAATAAACGAAAAACAGCTCCGTACTTTTAGAGGTGCATTATTAAACATCTTTTAAAACTTATATAAGATGTGTTACCCCATTAGCAGCTGTCGTTAGGGCTTGTGAATTAATTTATTATATTGTTTACTTACGCGAAATATTGATTTCTAATTTAGTCACAAGGCCAGCAAATTCCAGGGAAGGACAAAGTTGATTAAATCAACCCCTGTACTTCACTGGTACTTTATTTATATATCGAACTCGGAAGGAGGAAAGGTAAAGCTGACCTCGGTAGGATTGAACTCGGACGTAAAGATCCAGAACAAAGTATTTTATCTGACGGTCTACCAATTCTGCCAATCCCCCTTCCGTATCTTATGTGAAATATTGATATACCCTCTTTTCTATTCCAGTAACTATGGCTACGCTGCGGTTGTTTAGCTCCATGTCAGCTCTGATCTATGATCAAAGGTATTCCACCGTGACCAACATACCTTTCTATCCAGGCATACTGTATTCCGGACTACATTATCAAGTGTACCATTCTTTTTATTTTAAAGAGTCAGGTGTGATTTGTGGTAGATTTGTCTGCTATTTCTAGTGAGTCAAGCGACCATATAAAAGGTCGCTTGTTCGGCAGACTTCACGATTGTAAGTGTGGTGTTGTATAGAATACAAATTAAGTGAGAGCTGAATGTAGTGTTGGCCTTTTTCTGGGGAATTAGAGAACGCAGCCTATTTTTGAGTTATTATTGTATATATTGTATTTATAGTTGTAATTAGTGCACTGTTCATTTTGTTTAATTACTCTCTTTAGTACTTATGATCGGTTTTATTGAGAGTTTATTTGATATTTATTGGAGATTAATTTTACACGTTTTGTCTGGTTTATTTGTGCTTGAGGTGAAAGTGTTATTATTCATTTATTGGTCACTTCACAGAGAGACTTTTGTCAACACACCATTTTTGTGAACCTATTGTAAGGAGTCATTTTTTTGTATAGCTATTATACATTATGTACCTATTGATTTTTTGAATGCTTTATAAGTGAAACTTCCGTACAAATCAACCCCACTCATCAGTCGAGCATTGCTTCAGTGAACAATGACCTCGAAAACGTCCAGCATTGGGCACGTGAGAAACTTGTCTTAGTTAACACCGTAAAGACACGATCTCTACACATATAAAGGAAGCAGTTTTGTACGACATTCTACCTCAACCATGAATTACATATAGTTGTAACCATTAAAATACCAACAAATGCTGGTCTTCACAATCTTTAAGGATTTTCAAGAAATGTGTGTGTGTATATATATATATATATATATATATATATATATATATATATATATATATATATATATATATATATATATATATATATATATATATAGAGAGAGAGAGAGAGAGAGAGAGAGAGAGAATCAACCTCAGTACCGGACTGGTATATCAGTTTTCGACCCCAAAATGAGGAAAGGCAAAATTGACATCGATGGGAGTTGGGATTTGAAGTGATAGCGTAGAAGGTTGGAACGAATGCAATGAATTAATGTATCTAACGTTCTAACGATTGTGCCAATTGGCGCCGAAAAGCCAAGTCCTCTCCCATTAAGACACCTTATCTTTTATTAGTTACTGATCTTTTATAAAGTACAATTGAAACATGTTGGAGTAATTTTGTATCTGGGACGATGCTACTGCTACACCCACAAACATCATACTATTGTTTTTTTAAATCATTACAGTTGATTGAAAAATATTCATTCACTCTACATACAGTCATCTTTCTCTTTCTCTTTGTACCATTAATACCATTAATATATTAAATTCTACTTCCCGTAACCAGCAAGTTGCATGTCACATCTGCAAATGTTCACCAGATGCTATCGTTTCGCATCTTCTTTTCATCCATTTTTGTCTACCTTTCCAAAGGATCCCAATACAAATTACAATAATCTTTATTTACAGAAATATTTATACAAAGCAACAATAAAATGGAAGAAAAGAAAAGAAATAAAATGAAAGAAGACGTTACACAACGAAAGGAAGGGTAGAGGGGTAGGGGCCGACAGACTCTACACTCTTGTCTGAGCGGTATCTCTCAGCTATGTCCTGCGGACAAAATGGCAAAGGCATTGCCACGGAGAACGGTCAGCAACATCCGCTGTCACAGCCACTCTGCCTCACGGGCTCCTTCCTTAGGTGGGCTGCTGTTTTTCTCAATACTCTGGCAGTGAACCTATTATAAGGAGTCATTTTTTGTAAATACATTATGTACCTATTGATTTTTTGAATGCTTTATAAGTGAAACTTCCGTACAAATCAACCCCACTCATCAGTCGAGCACTGCTTCAGTGAACAAACGTCCAGCATTGGGCAGTTTTGTACCGCATCCTACCTCAACCATGAATAACATATAGTTATAACCAATAAAATACCAACAAATGCTGTTTTATGGCAAGAAAATCGCTCTCCGAACCTCTGTTTTAGCCAAAAGCTCTCATCTTCAACTTGTTTATATATATATATATTTTAGGCACGCAATGCTCTTCAGTTAACATTTTCTTACTCTAATACGAAAGGTTAGCCCTGAAACCGAATTCTCCTTCTACTCAAGGTAAGCACACATCTCTGATCTCATGAAGACATTAAGTTCAAGCATACCTCTCTGATCTTATGAAGATATTAGTCTACGTAGTGAACTGTATAATACAGTGAACTGTATAATATTTGCCTACGCAGACTACCACCAATTTAATCGGACTCATGGCCATTGTTCTGTATTTCTATATGATGTATGATGATAAATACGGAGGTTATTATACAACGTATTACTACAAATGCACCAATAACTACTTATACTTCACTTCACCCAGTCTTATACTAAACAACTTCAATACCTAGTACACATAATGTGTTTATATTTCTATGTCACATTTCCTAGATCTTTATATATTTTCCCATGATTAGGTTGCTGTTATATATGATTAATATCAACTCTTCTTGTTACTTATCTACTAATTTATTGCATTAATAGCTTCATTTGGCATCTATTATATAATTGATATTGTAAGAAAATATAAGTTATTTTCTAAGTGGTACTTGTAAAATTGTTTTAGTGGTACATATTCATTTTTAAGCACTAAAGCCAGATAATTCTACTTAATAACTGATCTTATGTATGTATGTATGTATGTATGTATGTATGCATACGTGTAACACACCCACTCTCAGAAATATAGTAAACTTAATGTCTTTAAAGTAAAGAGATATTGACTATTCCTTTCAGCCATTATGCGATGAGTATTTGCTTTTACGATGGAGAATATATATATATATATATATATATATATATATATATATATATATATATATATGTTTGTGTGTTTAGGTATATTTATGAGTGTATGTATATACAGATATTTTTGTACGTGCACGAGTTTGCGAGTATATGTAATAAGTATGATATGTATAATTAAATATTCAAACCTGACAATATACTTAAGTCTGTCAATAACAAGATTTGTATATCAATATCATTTGTAGTATTGAACCAGATAATGACACGTTTCATTTTTACGAGAATTTTTTTCATGAGTATCTATTTTAACACGAAGTGTTT
>OZ024746.1:85359182-85361682 GCA_964016885.1 Eledone cirrhosa | reverse complement strand
GTACGCACGCACATGCACTTGCACACGCACACATATACACTCTCATGCACATACATACACATGCACATATACACACGCAGGCTCATGTCACGCATGTGCATTCTTACAATACAATGTTGACTGCCTTTCCATCCTTTTTTTGCTTTTAATAGCCTTCCCTTTATTTTTGATTTCATTTTCCTTCTCCCCCCCTCTCTCCCCCTCTCTCTGCCCCCTCTCTCACATACGCTCTCTCTACCTCCCCCCTCTCTCTCTGACACACGTTCTCTCTCTCCCTCTCTCTCTCTCACATACGCTCTCTCTACCCCCTCTCTCTCTCACACACGTTCTCTCTCCCCCCCTCTCTCTCTCTCTCGCATACGCTCTCTGTCTCCCTTTCTCTATCACACACGGTCTCTCTCCATCCTCACTCTCTCACACGCCCTCTCTCTCTCTCCCTTCTCCCACACACGCTCTCTCTTTCGCTATTTCCTTTCCCAACTCTATCTTTCTCTTATAGTCTATTTCTCCCTCTCACTCGTTCTCATTACCTCTCCACCCTCCTCTATTCATCTGTATCCACCTCTGCTTTTCACTCTTTGCTCTCAGGTTTTTTATACGAACTTAATCATCTATCTATCTATCTATCTATCTATCTATCTATCTATCTATCTATCTATCTATCTATCTATCTATCTTTCTATATATCCATCTATCTATCTATCTGACTAATTTTTTTAATTGCATTTGTGATAACATTTTACACGTTTTTATTGTATGTAAACTTCCCCCTTTGTATTTGTCCCCTTCTTTTGTGCCCCTGTGGCTAATAAAGAAACATATCTATCTATCTATCTATCTATCTATCTATCTATCTATCTATCTATCTATCTATCTATCCCTTCTCCCATGCCCTCTCTCTCTTTTTTTTTGTCTTTCCTTCCCTATATCTGTCTCAATCCCTTTTGCACGTCCGTCACTTTTTAACCCCCCCCCACTAACACACATACAAACCCCTCGCACACCCGACATATACACACTCACACCCACATACACATACACAGACACAGAGGAAACGGGTCTCTGTCTGCTTCGATGATGTGTTCTCCAATTGTTCGATCAACTAAATTACCTAATTGAATTAGCGTATATGTGGCTGAGTATTATAACACCTTTCGTAATAATCAAGGCAGTGGATTGGCAGTATTGGTAGAGCGTCAGACGCCATGCTTTGCAGCATAGAGTTATGGCCCTTTATTTTCTAAGTTCAAATCCCGCCGAAGTTAGCTTTGTCCTTACGGGGACGATAAAATAAAGTACCAGTAATGCACTGGAGTAATTGCTGGCCTTGTGCCAAAAGTAGAAACATTAATCAGGCAGAATCAGCGTGACACAGATGGAGACTAGTTTGTTCTCTCCCTTTCCCTCACTCTCCTCCCTCTGTCTCTGTAAGTGTACGTGTGTGTGTGTGAAGTGTGTGCATGTAGGGTGTGTCTGTGTGTCGTGTGTGCATGTAGTGTGTGCATGTAGTGTGTACATGTAGTGTGTGTGACATGACTGGACTTTTGAATTACAGGTACAGTTCCTGAGACTGACTTCCCTACATTTTCCGTTTACCCATTTTCACCTACTAGGTTTTGGTCGGCCTAGACTATGTTTTAAAGACACTTGTTTAAGATGTCACACAATGGGATCGAACTCCAGGCCTTATGATTGCTAAGTGAGCTTCTTAACCAATTGGTCACGCCCAAATAGGCATGGCTAAAAGGAAAAGATACAGTGAGTTGTGAGCTAGATTTTAAAGTGTGTTGGTAATTAAATCTTAATAGATAGTGAGAGACAACGACGTATTAGAAACATATCATAATTATGACAAAGCCGAGTGAGTAAGTAGGAAATAGATTTGCATTATTTTGTTGTAATGAAATAGGAAAAAACACGAAAAAACAAATCTGAGATGACCAGCGAGGATTGGGAATAATTCCAGGTGTCATGACATTTGACACCAACATATTATATAATATTATAGAAAATATATTATATCATAGAAACATCTGACTGATAAAATAACAAGTCAGTCAATCATATTGGTGGCTTCCCCACAGCCCCGGCGGACGGCAAGGGAGATGCGCTGGAAAAGCCATTCCAATTCGCGAGGCTCACACCTGCGGCTGGCCAGCTCAGCGCCTATGATGGTGAGTAGGGAGGTAGCCCTAGGGTCGAGGACACCAGAAGTCTCCACTGCCAAGGGTACAACCGCAAACCTGTCGGAGAGCAACCGGTATTTGAAGAGTTTGGCCTCCTCAGCCCGACGTGCAGCAGAACCTGGGTTAGTCGCAGATTGCACCAGGTTGCGGCTGGAGAAAGTGTCGGTGCAAGTGGCATCCTGGACGAGGGGTTTGCCACAGTTGCACGGCGTTCTTTTTTATGAGGTCTAGAATATTTCTATCTATTGTAGCAACAGCAGAGCCATCACGTATACGGAAGTAACACGCCAATGTACGCAACATGGCCGAGTGGT
>OZ024746.1:85339182-85346682 GCA_964016885.1 Eledone cirrhosa | reverse complement strand
TCTCCACACACACACACACACACACACACACACACACATATATATCCGTCTGTCTCCTTCTCTCTTTGTCCGTCTCTCTCTCTCTCTCTCTCTCTCTCTATATATATATATATATATATATATATACACATACACACATTATATATATATATATATATATATATATATATATATATATATATCTGTTTCTGACTGTCTGCCTGTCTCTATCACTCTCTCTCTCTCAATACACACACACACACACACACACACACACACACACACACACACACACACACACACACACACACACACACACACACACACACACACACACACACACACACACACATATGTATACATCTGTCTCTTTCTCTCTCTGCCACCTTTCAGTCCCTCCAACCCTCCTTTACCAACCTTTGCAACTTTTGTTACATCAGTTAACTCTGATAAATTACTAAATTACTAATTAGATCTTCTTGGAAAACAGGAAAATATCTTAAGCCGTTTTCCCTGAATCAAGGACGGAGTCATTTTCGCTTTCCGCTCGCAGTTCCTTTCTCGTTGCTTGTTCTTCGTTGTTAGCTGCAAGGCATTATATCTGGACGGTTGCATGAGACGTCTGTCGGAACTATATAGACACACAGACGTCTGCAGGTATTATAGACACACACACACACATGCACACGCACACATGCACACGCATACGCATACACACACACACACGCATATATATATATATATATATACATATATATTCATAAATATACACATGCACGCAGGCACAAACATAAGCGTACAATTATATACATAACACACACACACACACATAAACACACACGCACACACACATACACACACACACACACACACACACACATAAACACACACGCACACACACATAAGCACACACACACACACACACACATACATGCAGACACACACAAGTACATGAATACATACATATACACACACGCAGGCACATTAGAGTTTTAGTGAGTCTTCGAACGTGCCAACATACGGTTAACAGATATTGTGTAATGTTTCATTATTGCTGTATTATTTATTTATTCATTTGTTTATTTATTTGTTTGTTTATTTATTTGTTTGTTTATTTATTTGTTTGTTTATTTATTTGTTTGTTTATGCAGTTTATTTATTTATTTTTGATTTACTTTTCAAAAATAATATATTTTTCATCCATAAATTTATTCTAATCAAAGGAAACGGTGTATGAAACAGTTTCATTCATTCATATACTGTATACTTCTGGTTGTGGTGATGGTGGTGGTGATGGTGATGGTGATGGTGATGGTGATGGTGATGGTGACAATAGAGATCATGGTTATAGAAGAACTTAAAGTAGAGATACTTTGGAAGTTGCTATCAAAGATCCGAGAGAGAGAAAGAGAGAGAGAGAGAGAGAGAGAGAGAGAGAGAGAGAGAGAGAGAGAGAGAGAGAGAGAGAGAGAGAGAGAGAGAGAGAGATAAAGAGAGAAAGAGAGAAAGAGAGAGAGAGAAAGAGAGAGACAGAGAGAAAGAGAGAAAGAGGGAGAGAAAGAGAGAGACAGAGAGAGTAGGGAGGAATAGGGTGAGAGAGGAGGGACAGTTTGAGAGAGAGAGAGAGAGTAGGGAGGAATAGGGTGAGAGAGGCGGGATAGCTTGAGAGAGAGAGAGAGAAAGAGAGAAAGAGAGAGAGAGAAAGAGAGAAAGAGAGAGAAAGAGAAAGAAAGAGGGGGGAGGGATAGGGTGAGAGAGGAGGGATAGTTTGAGAGAGAGAGAGAGAGAGAGAGAGAGAAAGAGAGATAGAGAGAAAGTAATCACTTGTACGACGAAAAGGTTTGCTTGAAACGTCGAACTTCACTTTTCTAGACAACATATGGACTTATCTAAATTTATGATTGTTATTACATAATTCTCCCCGGCGTTGTCCATTACTAGTTTCCTCGGACTCTGGTTTTTAATGTTGTGTTATAAGTCGTATGTTCTATATAACTCTCATTCTAGATTCATAGTTCTGTTAGTTATTTGTCTGTTACCTTCTTAACTGAGTTTAATGTATTTTTAAATACATTACTGTTTGGTTGCACCTTCTCATTAGACATTATTTTATCTGGAAGGGCGGTAAATTGGCAGAATCGATAGAGCATTAGACACCCTTCTTCGCGGCATAGAGTTACAGCCCTTTACATTCTGAGTTCAAATCCTACCGAGGTTAGCTTTGCCTTTCATCCTTACTGGGTCGATAAAATAAAGTACCTGTCACGTACTGGTGTCGATTTAATCTACCACCTCCCTCCTCAAAATTGCTAGCCTTGTGCCTATATCGGAAACCATTATTCTATCCCGCCGAAGTTAACTTTGCCTTTCATCCTTACGGGGTCGATAAAATAAAGTACCAGTAATGCACTGGGATAATTGCTGGCCTTGTGCCAAAAGTAGAAACAATTATTTTATCTGGAATCATTGCCACCATTACCAAACAGCATGTCGTTTTTCTAGTTTGTACGTCAATTCATAATTTACTCACCCACTTCCATTCAGAATCTGCATTATTGTCAACTGAACTGATCAGAGATCTTTTCAGTGTCTTAAATAAAACCGTTTTATATAGCCCAATGGTTTTATATGATAAAAAAAAGAGGTTCAAAATTGATTCGTTAAGCTCACTATTTAGTGGTTAAATTAAGTCTTTTGGAATGGAGTGAAGTACTGCATAGGGATTCAGGCAATGTATGTTATTGGTAAGCTCTGTTGAGTCGGTTCGAACCTGCCTTACAGCATTTATTTCAAAATAAGATACTTCGATTTACCCACATCCCATACCCGAGGTTTCCAGCCACAGTCTACAGGCATATTAGTTCGGCTAGGTTAATATACGAGCCATTAGAATACAAAAACATTTTAAAGTCACGCCAAGTGAATTTTTAGATTTTACAAGAATAGTCCATTGACGAGAATATTTCATTGACTTCAGATGAAAGTGGAACGACAATTGTTTTATTCTATACCCAAGCTGGAATTTGCGATGTTACATACTTCTCTCAATATCATTAAGATGTTTTAAATGTGACTAAATCGTTCGCCTGTCAGTTGACCCAAACAGCGATGCGATTACAATTCTTGTATGAAATCATTTTACAACAATAACATCGAGTATTGTTCCACTAGAAAATCATGAACTCCACGGAATCCTACGAAATATTCTCTACTGTATAGCGGGAAATTTCTCAGTAACACAAACAAAGCATTTCACCACTTCATATTCCATTCACACCAGCCTCTTTCCAGCCTCTTTCCAGCCTCTTTCCTCTCCATAAAATACAGTATATCCTAGTATCATAGTATAAGTGTTGCAATGTAAAATAAAAGATTCTGCTTTAGCTTTTGTCTATCCTATAATCTTTCTCACTCCTTTCTTCTTCTTCTTCTTCTTCTTCTTCTTCTTCTTCTTCTTCTTCTTCTTCTTCTTCTTCTCACCCCCCCCCCTATATATATATATATATACACACATAGCCCCTCTTGTTCTCTGTTCTGTTCAGAGTCTTCTAATGAAGGACTAACGTTCTAAACGTCAAATACACTCTCTTATTTCCTTTTTCATTTTAGCGTTAAACTAATAATACTGTACTGTGATTTTTGTATTTATTTTTGCTGTTTATAATTGTTGTTGATCTTACAACAAACATACACACACACACTTCTTCTTCTTCTTCTTCTTCTTCTTCTTCTTCTTCTTCTTCTTCTTCTTCTTCTTCTTTTACACCCTTAATTGTTTTTTTTCTGTTGACAGGAGTATAGTGTCTTGAATAAATCTGGTTAATGGTGCTATGGCAGATTGGATACAGTAACTTGACTCCTGTACACTGGGTTCAAGGGTTCTTATCTAACCGCAGGCAATGCATTAAGATCTATCTATCTATCTATCTATCTATCTATCTATCTATCTATCTATCTATCTATCTATCTATCTATCTATCTATCTATCTATCTATCTATCTATCACATACAAATACATACATATATGAATACACAAATAGCGCTCCCTTACTCATTTGTGATCTTGTGCCAATGATGCACACATACATATAGAGAGGAAGAGAGGGTGTGAGAATGATAAACAGAGGAAAAGAGTGGTTACGAAAGAGATACATAGAAATTATAGAGAGACATAGAAATAGTTAACCCTCGCCCACAATAGCAGAACTGCCGGAATTGCCTCCATAAATAAATCTACACACAAGCAAAGAGAGAGAGAGAGAGAGAGAGAGAGAGAGAGAGAGAGAGAGAGAGAGAGAGAGAGAGAGAGAGAGAGAGAGAGAGAGAGAGAGAGAGAGAGAGAGAGACTGTTTGACTTTAAAGGTTATCAAGGTCTGTGCTCGATTCAGCCGATCTAGCGTAGCGAGAGGTTAATTTATGTATTGATAGCTACGTAAAAGCTCGGTTGGAAAAGCCATATGATTACCCCCACCTTAAAACATTCACACGCCTCCGATCAATGCTATTAACACTCAGTCATTAGCGATTAAAACAAAACTATAGATTAAATAGGGGAAAGCTAATCTAGGCAAAAAGCCCTCCAGCTAAGCTAGCTACAGCCCGACCAAGCAAGCAAGCAAAGCAAGCAAAGCAAGCAAAGCAAGCAAAGCAAGCGACAGCGCGTTTCTTAAGCATTTGGTGACATCAATCCAATTATGGTGATAAGGTGGAGGATGGGTGGAGTGTGAAGTGGAGTGGAGTGGAGTGGTGTGAGCGGATGGTTTTACTTAAGAGTCGAGTTGTGGTAGTGGAGGTGGTGGTTGGTGAACGGTGGTGTTGGTGAAGGTAATAACTGAGTGTGATGACGAGGATCAAATGTTTTGCTAGCAATTGTTAACGTGTTGGTGGTTGTTGTTGAGCCAAACGCACTATCTTCAATTCGGTATTCGTGCCAACCCTTACCTATGGTTATGAATCTTAGGTAACGGCCGAAAGAATATCATCGCGAATACAAGCGGCCGAAATGGGGTTCCTCCGAAGGGCCTTTGAAGTAACGTTACGGGATAGAGTGTGTAGCTCGGATATCAGGGAGTTACTCCAGGTAGAGCCGCTACTTCTCCCAATTGAGAGATCACAGCTCCGATACTATGGACATGTGGCTAGAACGTCTCAGGAAAGAATCACTGGATAGATTTTATGGGCAAAACAAACCGGCAGGAGACCCAGGGGTAGACCCAGAGCAAGATGGTTGGATACCACCCATGAGCTTGGCAGGTCTCACTTGGAGGTCCTGCCGGATCAGTTAGAGACGGTTGCTAATGACAGGACCCGTTGGAAGGAGGGTTTGAGGACTCTATAATAACAATAGCATCTCAATTACTACCGGACAACAAACTGCGTTTGACAGGTTGCGAACCAGCGACCTCATGGTTGGCTGCTCATTAGTCCATCGACTCGCCAATTTGTTTGTCTGCTTCATCTCTTTCCATGTCCCGCCCCCTCGTACATACATATGCGTGTGTGTGTGTATATATATGTATGTAAGTACATACATATGTATACATGTACTTATGCATGTATGTATATATATATATATATATATATGTACACACACACATCTATATATACATATATGTATACCCCCACCACATATACATGTAGTTAAATACATTATTCATATCTGATACGTGATCTTTTGGTATTCCTAGTTTCAAAGGATTATGAACAAACCTAAATGAATAAATAAGAACTACCACATCCTTCCACACCGAGACCCTCACCTTTACTCTTCTCCTCAAACAAACAAAACAAACTAAATTGAAATAAGAACAGATTAAAAGTAAAAGTAAAATATATCCCGAAAGCAGAAAATCTTCAAAACTCTTTTATCCTGATTATTAAAGAATAATATCTAAACGTCAATTGTGTTTTTTTAGTAAGCAAAAACACACAGGAACAAAAAAAAAAAAAACAACAACAACAACAAAAAAAACCTCCAAAGCAAAAAAAAAAAAAAGGAACAAAGAGAAGATAAATCAGAAAATAGAGGAGAAAGAAGTCAGAAAAAACAAAGAAGACAAGAATAGAAGAATAGAAAGAAAGAAGGAAAGAAAGAAAGAAAGAAAGAAAGAAAGAAAGAAAGAAAGAAAGAAAGAAAGAAAGAAAGAAAGAAAGAAAGAGAAGTGGAAGGAAAACAGAAAGAAACGGAGAAGAAAAGAAGGAGATGAAGAAGGAAAAGAAGACGAAGGAGAAGAAAAAGAAGAAGAAAGAAGACGAGGGAGAAGAAAAAAGAAGAAAAAGAAAGAAGAAAAAAGAAGAAGAAGATAGAAGAAAGAAGAAGAAGAAGAAAGAAGAAAGAAGAAGAAGAAAGAAGAAGAAGAAAGAAGAAGAAGAAAGAAGAAGAAAGAAGATGAAAGAAGAAGAAGAAGAAGACGAAGAAGAAGAAGAAGAAGAAGAAGAAGAAGAAGAAGAAGAAGAAGAAAAACCACAACAGCAATAACAACAAGAAGGAAAATAATTACATATGTACATATAAAAAAAAAAAATCTTCATTCGCCCGTAATGGTTTCTAATTTGAACTTTGTTGGGAAATCTGATGAAAGTCACATTCATATTGTGAAGCAATGGAGATATTTTAACAATTTCAAGCTACGGAATTGTTATTTGGTGACAGATAATAAAACTAATTGAGAGAAGTCGGAAAACAGTCGAAGGAGACGGCAGGATGTCGAAGATTTCTGGCTACGAAATAATGATAATAATAACATCAAATAAATAAATATAAAAAACAAATAAACAAATAAAAGGAGTTCGCTTTTTAAGACCACACAATCACCCTCCCTATTTCTGATCTCTCTTTGCTTTCTCCCGCTCTCTCTTTCTTGGTCCGAGAGAGATGGAGGCGATGACAGTGGGAGTTCGGCTCTTCCACGTTCGGACCATATCCTTGTGGTTGTGTTCATTATCTATAGAGTTCATTCTATTATTCTTACATTCTTTATATGTTTGTCTCTTTCTCTGTCTCCCCCTTTCTCTCTTCCACGCCCTCTACCTCTGTTGAAAGACGATCTCTTCAACGTCCTCGTCAGCGCAGACATGGCTACAGTGTGGTTATGAAGTTTAGTATCGGTAGAGCGTCGGACACTATGCTTTGCAGCATAGAGTTACGGCCCTTTACGTTCTGAGTTCAACTCCTGCTGAGGTGAGCTTTACTTTTCATCCTGACGAAGTTGATAAAATAAAGTACCAGTAACACACTGGAGACGATTTAATTGACTTTCTCTTCCTCTAAAATTGCTGGTCTTGTGTCTAAATCAGAAATCCTTATTTAAAGGCTTTGAAGGCGTTGGATTGGTAGTAATCATTAGAGCATCGGGCTCCCTGATTAGTGGCATAGAGTTACGGCCCTTTGCGTTCTGAGTTCAAATCCCGCCGAGGTTAGCTTTGCTTTTCATCCTTACGGGGTCGATAAAATAAAGTACCAGCAACGCACTGGAGTCGATTTAATCGACTTTCCCCATCTCTTCAAATCGCTGGCCTTGT
>OZ024746.1:85304182-85306682 GCA_964016885.1 Eledone cirrhosa | reverse complement strand
GTTCTGGTGAGTGTATATATATGTATTGTTTATATTGTATATATTTATTTGGGTTTTGAAATTTAAATTTGTCTGCGGAACAGGTTTGGATTTTGAAATTTAAATTTGTTCAGGTATCACGGTTATTGCCAATATGGGTTTGTTTTTATTGATTTATTATTTTAAATCGAGACAGGCAAACTATATTTATTTTAATTAGTATTTTTCAATCTAGCTAACTTGGTCATTTACAATACAAACACTTATGTGTTTATCATATATTAATTTATATTAACTTGTATTTCACGGCTCAGAAATGCTTCTTTCTTTGAGCTAATTAATTGTAAAGGACTGTTTGAGTTTATAACTCTAAATATAATATAGTATATATATATATATATATATAGATGGAAAAATGAAATTTCATTTCTCACTCTTAGTATGGCTGATACTTAAATATAAGTATGTATACGTACATACATATATGTATACAGACGTTCAGTAGTATGTATATATATATACATACATGCATACATATATATATGTACGTATGGATTCACCGAACATTTATTATAATGCTCGGTGTGTTTGTAATATTTATATATATTACATATCTTGGCCATCTCTTGTCTTTGTCAACGTCTTTTTATATTGTTCTTCCCTTTTTTATATTGTTCTTCTCTCTCTCTCTCTCTCTCTCTCTCTCTATATATATATATATATATATATATTTATATATATATACATGTATATATACATGTGTGCAGATACAGAACGAGTTGAAAAGATAAACAAGCACATGTAGATAACACACACACACACACATATATATATATATAATATATATGTAAATATATATATATATATACACATACACACATACACACATATACACACACATATATATATACATAGAGAGAGAAAGCGTTTAATGTCTCTCTTTCTCCATCTCTCTCTCTTTCTCTCCCTCTCTCTCGCTCTCTATATATATCATTTATGTTAGGTTGTTTACCAATGGGTAGAACTGTTGTTTCGGGATGGTAAATGATATACATACATGCATATATATATATATATATATATATATATATATATATATATATATATATATATATATATATACGAGGTGGGTCAGAAAAGTTCCAGCACTGATGTCATAAAAGATTTATTTCAAACCCAAACTTCACACTAAGAGTTTTCTCCTTCAAAGTAACCCCCCTGGAGTTTAATGCACTTTTCCATCCTTTTCTGCCACGCTTGCATGCACTCCTGGAACGATTCTTCCGGGATCCTCCGCAGTTCCGTCATCACGGCCTTTTTGATGTCATCCACGTCTTCAAAACGGGTCCCTTCCGTATCGTACTCGAAGATCCATGACTCATCACCGGTGATGACTGTCCCTGGCAAGTCTGGTTCGGTTTCAAGACGCTCGAGGATGTTCTGGCACACTTGCATGCGTCGACTCTTCTGGTCATCGTTCAGCAGTTTTGGCAGCATCTTCGCGCAGACTTTCCGCATGTCCAAATCTTCAGGGAGAATCTTCCAGATGCTGTCCCGATCCATGCCCAGCTCATTTGCCATCAGTCGAACAGTCAGCCGACGATCGTTACGCACCATCTGCTTAACGCGCTCAACGTTGACCTCAGTCCTGGTTGTTGAGGGCCTTGCGCTCCTGGGTCATCTTCCACGTCCTCGCGTCCTTCTTTAAACCTCTTGCACCACTCAAAAACACGTGAGCGTGACATCGTCTTACCTCCATACACTTGCCGCAGCAATCCTAGTGCTTCTGACGGAGTTTTCAAGTTTGTTCGTTGCTCTGTGCTCATTGCTTGACGACCTGAAACAGAGGACATGTATATAAAATTATGAAGAAAAAAAGTTTGATCGCTGCAGAGAGCTAAGATTACAGTTACACACTCCAGGGGGATTACTTTGAAGGAGAAAACTCTTAGTGTGAAGTTTGGTTTTGAAATAAATCTTTTGTGACATCAGTCCTGGAACTTTTCTGACGCACTTCGTATATATGTATGTTTGTATGTATATCGTTTACCATCCCGAAACAACAAATATATAATATATATATGTACGAGATGTGTCAGAAAAGAAACAGGATTGGGGTCGCAAAATATAATTCAAATCAAAACTACAAATTATAAGTTTCCCCTTCGAAATAATCCCCCTCGTGTCTAACGCACTTTCCCATCTTTCTCAGTCACGCCTCTGTGGCTTGCACGTCTGGCAAATGGATCGTACTTGAAGCTCCACGATTCATCACTGGTGATGACTTTTCCCAGAAAGTCTGGTACAGTTTCATGATGCTTGAGGATGTCTTGACACACCTGTACGTGCCGCTCCCTCTGGTCATCGTTCAGCAGCTTTGGCACCATCTTCGCGCAGATCTTCCAAACGCTGTCGCTCTCACGCAATCAGTCAAACAATTAGCCCACGATCACAACGCACCACATTCTTCATGTGCTTAACATTGGTCTCAATCTTGGAGTCTTCTACCTTTTGTGCTACT
>OZ024746.1:85296682-85299182 GCA_964016885.1 Eledone cirrhosa | reverse complement strand
TGGACGATAACGCACCAAAGTACTCAATACTTATGGTAGTAGAGTGGGTAATAGGAACGAGTAGGACCCCGACGGCTGAGCTCAACCCGTTTCGACGGCTAATTCTGGACTCGAGCTCAGCCGTCGGGGTCCTACTCGTTCCTATATATATATATATATATGTATATTTTAATAAATATATATATATGTATATATATATATATATATATATATATATATATATATATATATATATATATATATATATATATATATATATATATATATATATATATATATATGTATATATATATATGTATATATATATATATATATATATTAAAGAAAATGTTATGAAGAAAAAGACTATACTTGTTTCGCTGAAAGATAACTGGTGCTCAAGAATGTCATGTTTATTACATTACGATGTTGAAAAATTTGTTGAATAATTAGTGATATTTCTGAAGCTTATATGCTTTATTTATCACATTGAAAATAACTATTTGCACTAGCTAGTTCACATACTCATACACACACATACACAATTATCTCCCACAGATAACAATGATATCTCTGTATGTATGTATGTATTTATGTATGTATGTTTCTTTTTCTCTTAATTTCGAGTACATTTTTGACCGGCCACCATCCTGGTGGCAGAGTTGTAAAAGAAAAGAAATTGTCATCCCTTGAATCGCAAGAATGCTTTGCAAATTTTGAATGTGTCAGATATTGCGGTCATTTGTAGTCAATGAATTAGGGTGCTGCGCTGTTTGTCAACAAATGCAAGTTCAGTCACACTTTGGTCCAAGCAGGTTGGTATAAAACCTGTAGCTCCAATGATAATGGGTATGGAGTTGAAGGAGTATCTTGGATACTGGATCTGCAAATTCTTCATCAATGGTCCATAGACGCCCTCCTTCTGTATTTTTCTTACAACTTTGATATCAAGTAGGCAGTTGATCTCTACAACAGGACACCTTTTCAATGTGCGGTTCCAAACAACAATATCAGGCTGGATGTTGATCTTTTCTTCTTTTCGCCCAGAGAGTGGGATTGGACCAGTGCACAGTCTTTCCTCACTTAAAAAAATATCTTCACGCACAGGCATTGCACGATATCATTAATTGATAATTATTAATAATGTGCAATGGCCATACTCAAAAACGAGGAGGCAGCCATCATGTATGCATGGTTTCATTATTTTATAAATATAAATATATATACATATGAACACATACACACGCACTCATACCTACGCATACATTTATATATTGGTATAGATATATAGTACATATATACACGTGTATATTATGTATATATTGAACGAATAGTATCACATGGATGTGGATGCTATTGAGCGTAAAAGTACTCAATACAACGAGGGGAGTTGAATAATATTTATTGAAAACTGAATATAAGTAAGTCGCTATTCAACTTTCGCCATTTCGTATTATCAAGCGATTGGTGATATCCATGTGTAGCAAATTTATTTCTGGAAACTTCCTCGTATGGCCACGAAATTGTCCACCCGATCCGTAAACAATAACACCGATTCAGAATACGAAGAACATAGATAAATATAAAAGCATAAATACTTAAGAAATAATACATAAATACTAAAAATAAGTCCTAGGAAAAATATGCAAAGATACTTCAGAAAATGCAAAAATAAAACTAAAAACAAGATGACGGTGGGAATAGAATGTGGTAAAAATAATAAGATGTTAGACGCTGGGTGGAAGCGAGAAGTTGTTCCCGTAATAAAATTATTGAAATCAACATTCTGGGTGTGTAATGATAACAAATATTTAAAATTACCAAGATGGTGTATTAAGGGGCCTAGTTAAGATGGGGTTTATATATTGGCAGAGGATTTCATGTTTAAGTGAATTTGTGTTGATAGTAGGAAAAAATATAAATAGTTAAATGGTTTGGCCTGTACAGGAGAGTTGTAGAGGTCTGCTTGTGATAAGCGTGACCATCTGTTGAGGTGCGTGTGTGGGGGTGTGGGGGGTATGCAGGCACATATACTCACGAATACACATTCTAATTCCAATATCTATTTATCTATCTATCTATCAAGCATATACATATACAAGCACGGAAACGTGCGTACACACATATGTACATACTCCAAAACGCCCATACGCAATATATACATACGTACACACACACACACATATATATATATATGCACACACATATACACACACACATATATATATATATAACGAAGGAAGTGAGGTAAGGAACCAGGTGGACCATAACTCGATACTTTTGGTAGTAGAGTGGGTAATATGTGGACTCCAGATATAGCCGTCGAAACGGCTTGAGCTCTGCCGTCGGGGTCCTGAACCTTTTCCTATATATGTATATATATATATATATATACCATGTATATGTATATATATCTTAAAACTTTGATTAATGGTCTCTCAACTATAGTTGTTGTGGTGGTGGATGGCGTATTAAAAAATTTCGAATGTCAGGTAAATCTCTGGGATTCAGTACTCTGGTA
>OZ024746.1:85286682-85294182 GCA_964016885.1 Eledone cirrhosa | reverse complement strand
TTTACACCACACACACACACACACACACACACACACACACACACACACACACACACACACACACACACACATCCATGCATAACTGCATTTACACACACACATCCATGCAGAACTGCTTTTACATACACACACGCACACACACATACATATGTTCATTTAAACACATAGGCATACTCTTTCCAGTTCACATACACACAAGCAAATAGACATATTCATACCATACACATACACGCTACACACACAAAAACACACACACTTTTACATACCCTACACATACATACAATACACCCAATACACATATAATATATATACAATACACACATTATTTCACATACACGCATACTCTCTCACACAATACATATACCTACATATTCTAACACAATAGAATAGATATACAATAGATATACAATACTAACACACTATACATATACAATAGATATACAATACTAACACACTATACATATACAATAGATATACAATACTAACACACTATACATATATAATAGATATACAATACTAACACACTATACATATACAATAGATATACAATACTAACACACTATACATATATAATAGTTATACAATACTAACACACTATACATATACAATAGATATACAATACTAACACACTATACATATACAATAGATATACAATACTAACACACTATACATATACAATAGATATACAATAGATATACAATACTAACACACTATACATATACAATAGATATACAATACTAACACACTATACATATACAATAGATATACAATACTAACACACTATACATATACAATAGATATACAATACTAACACACTATACATATACAATAGATATACAATACTAACACACTATAGATATACAATAGATATACAATACTAACACACTATACATATACAATAGATATACAATACTATCACACTATACATATACAATAGATATACAATACTAACACACTATATATACAATAGATATACAATACTAACACACTATTGATATACAATAGATATACAATACTAACAACTATAAATATACAATAGATATACAATACTAACACACTATATATACAATAGATATACAATACTAACACACTATTGATATACAATAGATATACAATACTAACAACTATAAATATACAATAGATATACAATACTAACACACTATATATATATACAATAGATATACAATACAATAGATATACAATACTAACACGCTATACATATACAATAGATATACAATACTAACACACTATATATATATACAATAGATATACAATACAATAGATATACAATACTAACACACTATATATATATACAATAGATATACAATAGATATACAATACTAACAACTATAAATATACAATAGATATACAATACTAACACACTATATATATATACAATAGATATACAATACAATAGTTATACAATATTAACACGCTATACATATACAATAGATATACAATACTAACACACTATACATATACAATAGATATACAATAGATATACAATAGATATACAATACTAACACACTATATATATATACAATAGATATACAATAGATATACAATACTAACAACTATAAATATACAATAGATATACAATACTAACACACTATATATATATACAATAGATATACACACGCTATACATATACAATAGATATACCATACTAACACACTATACATATACAATAGATATACAATACTAACACACTATACATATACTATAGATATACAATAGATATACAATACTAACACACTATACATATACAATAGATATACAATACTAACAACTATAAATATACAATAGATATACAATACTAACACACTATACATATACAATAGATATACAATACTAACAACTATAAATATACAATAGATATACAATACTAACACACTATACATATACAATAGATATACAATACTAACACACTATATATATATATACAATAGATATACAATACAAACACACTATAGATATACAATAGATATACAATACAATAGATATACAATACTAACACACTATATACATACAATAGATATACAATACTAACACACTATATATATATATATACAATAGATATACAATACAATAGATATACAATACTAACACACTATATACATACAATAGATATACAATACTAACACACTATATATATACAATAGATATACAATACAATAGATATATAATACTAACACACTATATACATACAATAGATATACAATACTAACACACTATATATATACAATAGATATACAATACTAACACACTATAGATATACAATAGATATACAATACTAACACACTATACATATAATAGATATACAATACCAACACACTATATACATACAATAGATATACAATACTAACACACTATACATATACAATAGATATACAACACACACATACTAACACAACACACACTACATACACAAGAGATATACAACATACACTACACACACAATAGATATACAACACACACACTACACATACAATAGATATACAACACACACTACACACACAATAGATATACAACACACACTACACACACAAGAGATATACAACACACACTACACACACAATAGATATACAACACACAATACACACACAAGAGATATACAACACACAATACACACACAAGAGATATACAACACACACATACTATTGACAGAAGCAACGGCATGTGTAGAGATTTCTTCATGGCGTTAAAACGACAAGCAGGAAATAAAAGCTTCTTGTAAGCAGGTTTATACTGACAAGCCGGCGGCCATTTTAGATAACGACGTCAAGTGTATTTGAAGACAACGTCTGATTGTTTGACTTACCAGTTACATAGAAAACAAAAGCATGATGCTGATGGTGGTGGTGGTGGTGGTGGTGGTGGTGGTGGTGATGGGGGTGGTGGTGGTGGTAGTGATGGTGGTGGTGGTGATGGTGGTGGTGGTGGTGTTGGTGGTGTTGGTGGTGGTAACGGTGGAGGTGGTTATGATGGTAGTGGTGATGGTGGTGATGGTGGAGGTGGTGATGATGGTGGTGGTGGTGGTGGTGGTAATGGTGGAGGTGTTGGTGGTGGTAATGGTGGAGGTGTTGGTGGTGGTAATGGTGGAGGTGATGGTAGTGGTGATGGTGGAGGTGGTGGTGGAGGTGTTGTTGATGGTGGTGATGGTGGAGGTGGTGATACTGGTGGTGGTGATTTTGGCGGTGCTGGTGGTGGAGATAGTGGAGGTGGTGATAGTGATAGTGGTGGTGGTGATGGTGGAAGTGGTGATACTGGTGATGGTGGTGATGCGGATGGTAGTAGGGTTATTGTATATATATGTGAGCGTACGTTTATGTTTGTGCGTATGTGGGGGCATGTGTAAGTGTGTGTATGCCACATGTGTGAGGAAAGGGATTGGAGGGGGGGGGGTATAGGTGTTTTCATCTTCTGTTGTTTTTGTATGAGTATCTGCCTGTAAATTATTATTGTGTTACATTGGGATTACACACACACACACACACGTATTTCAATGGATGCATACATATTCATATGTATATCTATATGCGTATATCTCTCTCTCTATATATATGTATGTATATATATATATATATATATATATATATATATATATATATATATATATATATATATATGCATACATACATTATATATATATATACACACACATATATATATATATATATATATATATATATATATATATATATATATATTTAATGTATGTATATTATATATTACGGGGACGATAAAATAAAGTACCAGTAATGCATTGGGTAATTGCTGGCCTTGTGCCTAAAGTAGAAACAATTATATATATATAACTTTGCCTTTCATCCTTACGGGGTAGATAAAATAAAGTACCAGTAATACACTGGGTAATTTCTGGCCTTGTGCCAAAAGTAGGGAACAATTATATATATATATATATATATATATAATGCATACATATTAATTCATATATAGCTATGTGTGCGCATATATATACATATATTCAGAATCATGCACACACACACACATACACACGCGCACACACACACACACACAAATATATATATATATATATATATATATATATATATATATATATTTGTGTGTGTGTGTGTGTGCGCGTGTGTATGTGTGTGTGCATGATTCTGAATATATGTATATATATGCGCACACATATATACATGCATACACACATACGTATAAAATACTTTAAATAAGAAATACATGAATATTTGGAAGTGATAATAATACGAATGCAAAAAATAATTAACATCAACAAAATAAACAGAGAGAGAGAAAGAGAGAGAAAGAGGAAGAGAGAGAGGGAGAGAGAGGGAGAGCGGGAGAGAGAATGGGAGAGAGAGTGGATTGGAGAGACAAATAGATTTATAATAATAATAATTGTTTCTACTTTAGGCGCAAGGCCAGCAATTACCCAGTGCATTACTGGTACTTTATTTTATCGACCCCGTAAGGATGAAAGGCAGAGTCAACCTCGGCGGGATTTGAACTCAGATCGTAAAGGGACGTAACTATGCTGGAAAGCATGGCGTCCGACCCTCTACCGATACTGCCAATAACAATAAGACACAATGACATCTGTCAACTGGGACTAGTTTTTCAATAGAGGTGGTTGGACAGCACTTTAGGACAATTGCAGGGAGACCCCCCCGATTACATTGTCACCTTACAGGCATTACAAGTGCCATCTTCCGAGTTTTTGTGCCACCTCCTTAGAAAAGCATAAACAGAGTAGTCCCATTCAGTCTCGTCAATCCCGCTACTCTCATCCATCTTTAATAAAACACACTAGAAAGCACCTCCTCATCTTTTTCTTCAGGTGGAACTTGATGAATGCTTGGCCAGAGAGAAAGATTCCTGACCACAATCCGTTTATATGAATCTACCATGCAGTTTCCTTTGCAATAGCTACCAGACAAAGGAAGACTTGTCGTACTTCTCTTCTAAATGCAAGTGGTGGCTCAATCCTCACTATAGATATGGTCGATTGGTTGTCCTAGACACAAGCCCACAAGTCTGCAATGTAAGGGAACTGGTTAGTAATAAATAAATGATCATTACCACCCCACTTCAACCACAACAACAATAACACTAGAGATATAACAACGATGATTATAATCTGAAAGATAATCTATTCATTTATTGCCACAGGAATTACAGATGATGGAACATCACAGAGGTAGGCTGCAAGATCTGACTATGTTGTTGAGGGGTGACACAGAGGTAGGCTGCAATATCTGACTATGTTGTTGAGGGTGACACAGAAAGCCGATGAATAAAAAAAAAAAAAAAAATGGATGTAAAAAAAAGCCCAGACAATAAAAAGAAAGAAAATGATATAGAGAGTAGAAAGATGTGTGTTAGAGCCTCAAGAGAAGAGGAGTGCCATCTAGGGTCCAAATCCTGGAACCCTACAGAACTAGGATTACAGACTACCAGTGACTACATAGGGAATGTCCTATCTCCCAGATGCCATTCTCCCCAAAACTCCCCACTACTATTATAAGAAAAAAGAAAAAAACAAACAATACCAATAATAATAATTGTTTCTACTTTTGGCACAAGGCCAGCAATTACCCAGTACATTACTGGTACTTTATTTTATCGACCCCGTAAAGATGAAAGGCAAAGTTAACCTCGGCGGGATTTGAACTCAGTCCGTAATGTTTCTACTTTCGGCACAAGGCCAGAAATTTGAAGAGGAGGAGGAAAGTCGATTAAATTGACACCAGGGAATTACTGGTGCTTTATTTATCGACCCCGTAAGGATGAAAGGTAATATACCAATAATAATAATAATAATAAAAATCGGTGGTGGATTGACAGTATCAGTAGAGGGTCGGACGCCATGCTTTCCAGCATAGTTACGTCGCTTTACGGACTGAGTTCAAATTCCGCCGAGGTTGACTTTGCCTTTCATCCTTACGGGGTCGATAAAATAAAGTACCAGTAATGAACTGGTGAATTGCTGGCCTTGTGCCTAAAGTAGAAACAAATAATAATAATAATAATGATTTCTAGTATAGGCACAAGGCCAGTAATTTTGGGGGAGGGGAAAGTCGATTAAACCGACCCCACTGCGTGACTGATACTTTATTTTATCGACCCCGTAAGGATGAAAGGCAAAGTTAACCTCGGCGGGATTTGAACTCAGATCATAAAGGGCCGTAATATAATAATAATAATAGTGATTTCATTTATTGGCCACTAGGGCCGAGAATGATGCTCATAATAATCATAATGGCTGCCTATTTTCTTTGAACATAGCATGACAAATAAAATAAAAAATAAAATGCAGAAATGTGTGTGAGTGTATATATATATATATATATATATATATATATATATATATATATATATATAGATATATATATATACATACATACACACACACACACACACTTACATACATACACACAGATATACATATGTATATATATATATATATATATATGTATATATGTATATATGTGTGTATGTATGTAAGTGTGTGTGAGTTCATTCAAATATATGTACATTTCCACATAAAGACACACATATATATAATATACAAATCCAATAGGCACAACCCAAAACAACGCAAAAACTAATGGAAACAATCACATAAAACTACATTAGGCATCGCAAAACAACAACAAAAAAGACCAACAATAATGAAGGAAGAAAGCAAAAGGAATAGACGAAATCTTCTTCTTCTTCTTCTTCTTCTTCTTCTTCTTCTTCTTCTTCTTCTTCTTCTTCTTCTTCTTCTTCTTCTTCTTCTTCTTCTTCTTCTTCTTCTTCTTCTTCTTCTTCTTCTTCTTCTTCTTCTTCTTCTATTCGAACCTCCAGCAAGAACATCAATTGGTAGATAACAATGTAAAGAGAATAAGATTCGCTAACATAATTGGGTTTTGGCTATCAGGTGCACATGTTCGAACATGTAAAAGACTTTAACACAGTTGATGATGGAACCGAGACAAAGTATCAAATCTCATTCTTAATGTTGTCTTCTCTTGCTTGCTTTAACAATTTTCTATGATCAGAATTGTTTTCAATATGTCTTCCCTATTTAATGTCATAATATTACCGCTTCGCGCGCTTAAGCTTTAGCCTGTATAGCTGCCATTTTGTTTCACTTTCTTTTTATTTTATGATTTCGTAACCTTTTAACATTTTTTCTTGTATTATTTTATAACTGTTTTACTGTTATTCTTTATATATATATATATATATGACACATTGTTTATTTATATATTCGATTTTACTTTCGATTTTGGTTTATTTATTTAATTATTTATTCTATTTGAAAACAAAGTTTTCTTCTTGATTGTATTTAGTAACGAAAAGTAATGTCTAATCATCATTCTACTTATATGCTTCACACATACACACACACATACTCATATACTTGTATACATACATACCCAAATACACTAATGTATAAATGCCCATGACTCTACACACAGTTATATGCGCGCGCACGCACACACACACACACACACACACACACAC
>OZ024746.1:85269182-85276682 GCA_964016885.1 Eledone cirrhosa | reverse complement strand
TTTTTATCTCTACATTGTTCAATATTTTCTTATTACCAGCATTATTTCTTTTTTCATAATGTTCTATTATTTTTTCATTATGTTCTTCTGTACATATTGACTCTCGAGCCTTTACTGCAGAAGCTGGAGCTGTTGCAAGGCATCCCGCTCGAATCGGGACATGGAAGGGCTGCGTCGGCATATGCGGACAACATCACCGTACTTGTGTAAAACACCTCAGAAATCAAGGTGGTCGCCATCTTCTTAGAGGAATATGAAAGGTTGACGACAGCAAAACTGAAACCGGAAAAGTCGGTAGGTGTGCAGCTTGGCACCGGGAGAGGCAAATCCATATCGATCATGGGAAAAAAACAACACGAAACAAAAAAAGACTTGAAAAAAATGAAAATTGTGTTACCGTAATTCGCAAAATATTTTTGATAGGTATTACGATAAGAACGCTTGTGCTGTGTCTTAAATGTTATTGGCTATTAGCAGTAAAATACACATTTTCGGTTTAGAATAGGTATACTGTATGCCTTCGTGTTGGAAGAGGCAACTAAATGGGTTGGAACCAGAAAGAGCATTCGGCAGTAAAACATTGCCTCACACAAAGGAGCTCATGTTTAGTATAATGCCTTACACAAGGCCTGCAAGTTTAATCCTTGCCTTAGCAGGGAAAATAGTCATAAAATTCTTGTTGTACGTATTATATTAGTAAGAAGACAGATTACAAGTGCTTACAAAATTCAAAGGATTCTTATTTGATTTTGCTACAGGTTAAAAAGAATGGTAAAAGTTACAGGTTAAGTAAAGGCGTCCATGACAAATACCATTTGGCTTATATTTTCAAATCTGAACAGTTATTCAGACTCTACTATTTAAGCATTAGGTATACTGATGTTCATAAAATTTTGTTGTTTAGCCACAGTTTTACATCAATAGAACAAACATCAAAGGCATTCCAACCTTTAATATTCTGTCTTTTCTCATATCTGGTCGTTTGAAAAGTTCATAGCCTGACTAAGATGGAGTGATGCTTATGCTCTGAAATCTTGCATGCACTAATTTCAACTCTTATTAATAACTATATTATTTCTTTTCAGGGATTATGTTGAAAAATTAACCTCATTTAGTAATTCCATGAGAGTATCTTGGTCAGCCTATGATCGTTTCATCCTATGAACTTTTCAGCCAACCCTCGTACATTGTTCAATGTACACTTCTATTTTTTTCAAAGATTTCAGGCTGTGAATTGAAGTAAGTTGGCAGCTAGTAGGTCGAGCAACCCCGTAGAACATCCGTCATTGGCTCGTGTCTTTGTTAATTAGTCCCAGATGAACTATGGCGGAGCAAACGTATGATCAACACCATTCTAATCTTGAGAATCTTGTCTTTTTATATGTCCAGAATTATATTCTCTAACGAGTTCTTAGTTATTTTAAGACAGAAGGGTGTGATTTAAGGAAGCTTGTCAGCTATTTTCAGTAGGATGAATACCCTTGTAGAAGCTTCTTCATTAGTCTGCGGGCTTCATTATTATTGAAATGCGTTCTTACAGTAAGATTAAAGGATTAAAAACTACAAAACATTCATTCTGTACATTGCTTTATTAAATCTGAGTGATGAATAATCATAAATTATATTTGTTTAAACCTAAAAGAAATCTTAATTCAATAAATGATTTGATTTCAATAGAAAAAAAAATATTTTCCATGAATTAAAAAAAAAATTGAGTTGTGTATACATACACATACATACATACATACACGATACATACATATACATACATACACATACGGATGCACTCCCAATATATATATATATATATATATATATATATATATATATAGTTCTGATTATTTAATTTATTAAATTTTCATTGAGCCACAAAGTGACCCGTTGCAAAACACGTATATGTATGTATGTATATATATATATATATTTATATGTGTAAACTTTTATATATATATATATATATATATATATATATATATATATATATATATATACACGAAGCATGCACACACACATATATGCATTCATATGAATAATTATGTTTTAGTATAAAAAAGGATTATGTCTCCGTGCCTGAAGGTTTCGGGAGCTTGATTTGTCAACCGCATGGGAAATATAGTTATGAATAAATTATCTTGTTTATACCAACACACAATTATGACAGACTGTACATACCTCTAGAATATCTGTGTATTGAGTACTTTGCGTTTTGCTCATAACACACATAAACACACACACACGCACACACACATATATACATGTACATATAAATATATATATATATACAATATATATATAATATGTATATAGATATATATAATATGTATATAGATAATATAGATAGATAGTATACTTTTAATTTTAATGTTTTTCCTATGCCTCTAGTAGCTATATTCTCTTCACGCTGGTGGTTTGAAATTCCTGTAAAGAAAAACACACTCTATATATTGTATTATATATATATATATATATATATATATATATATATATATATATATATATATATATATATATATATATATATATATATATATATGTATATATATATATATATGTATATATATGTATATATATATATATATATATATATATATATATGTATATTTATATTTGTATATATATATATGTATATATATATATGTATATATATATATATATATACGTATATATTTGTATATATATATGTATATATATATATATGTATATATATATATGTATATATATATGTATATATATGTATATATATATATATATATAAATATATATAAATTAATAAAAGCAATAAATAAAAACAAAGAAACAGTTCCGTATATTAAAAAATTCATCATTTTACGATCGTTTCTAGGATATATATGTGTGTGTTGGTATGTATATCATATGGATCTATGTAAACATTTTACAAACTATCAGAGGGAATATACATACCTACACATATGTATGGTGTCTTCAGAAATAATCATATATATATATATATATATATATATATATATATATCTATATCTATCTATCTATCTATCTATCTATCTATCTATCTATCTATCTATCTATCTATCTATATATAAACCGTTGCGCACGCATTGGTGCAATGTCCGGGCGTGGCTGATCTGTGGGGCTACGCCGAACAACTGCTGTCGCGGGTGGCGCCGATTAAATTGACCGCCGAGTCCGTGATGACAATCAAACCGCCTCCCCTCTTCACAAAGGAAGCAAAGGCGGTTTTTCTGTGCGTAATAGCCATGTTGAAAGAGGTTGTTTGGTGGACACGATTGAAAGGTCTGAGGTCAGGCAACTTCCTCTCTGGCCATAGTCTGGTCTACTTCTTCCGATATCACTTCGGAAGAAGGATAAGAATGGAGAGAGAGGTGCTTGGCCACAGGCAGTTTTATGAAAGGTGGGTGATAGTGGCGAGAATGGCTCGTGTAAATGGGCCTTCTCTGTATACCATCCTGTAGGTAAAGAAGTAAAGGAGAAGGGAGCACCTTCTCCATGTGCTCCCCGGGCAAAGGATTGCACACTTTTTCGGGGGTGTGTGCAACCCCCATCACGTCCCCTCCCTTTTGAGGTTATTTTCGATTATTTTCATGTTACACCCTTTTTACTCGATTATATGTAAACTCCCCCTTTGTATTTGTCCCTTCTTTTTATGCCTTTATGGTAAATAAAGAAATCTATCTATCTATCTATATATATATATATATATATATGATGACCCCTTAGCCTTTGTCAAGGCAGAATTCTAGGAGAAGGAAAACTCTGATATAACATCTGCAACCCTGATGGTATCCAATGATGTTGACTTGTTCTTCTTTTTGGTAAATATCATCTTGGTTAAGAGAGTGGGACTGGCTTTGTGCAGTGCCTTTGCTCACTATAAAAGCTTCACGGCACAGGCATTGCTTTATATCTGGAGATCTCTCTGCACTTGTCGTCACATGGTACCATGGGCCCAGCACTATGTGTCAATAATTGTCACAAGTGTAGTGTTTGTACCAGAGTTTTCAAGTTGCTGGCTGGACTAAAATATCACTCGTTCAGCGCATTGGTAGGAGTTCTCCTACATGGATATAAAGTAGTGGCCGTACTCGAAAACGAGTTGGCAGCCACCATATATATATATATGTATATATATATATATATATACAGGGTGTCCCAAAAAGATGTATACACACTTCAACAGCATTCTAATAAATATTGTCTGTATAGGTAATCAAAGTGTGGATACATTTTTTTGGACACCCTATATATATATATATATATATATATATATATATATATATATATATATATACATATGTGTGTATATATATACACACAAGCACGCTCACATATACATACACATACTTTAAAATTATACCCTTTCTTTGAATGTAAAGTGTTACATACATATACCTCATGTACGAACATAAAAGAATAGATATTTCAAAATCCATCTTTTTATATCCCAAGACGTTTATATCACCCAACTCACTCCCAAAACAAACTAACAACAGCAACAACAAAACACCAACAAAGCATTATTACATACAGACAAAGGGCGGTGGATTGGCAGTATCAGTAGAGGGTCGAACGCCGTGCTTTGACGCATAGAGTTACGGCCCTTGCCATTCTGAGTTCAAATCCCGCCGAGGTCAACTTTGCCTTTCATCCTTACGGGGTCGATAAAGTAAAGTACCAGTAATGAACTGGGTAATTGCTGGCCTTGTGCCAAAAGTAGAAACAATTATTGCATACAGACACAAATGCTGTATTTTTTCTGTTCCTTTACGTTTTGAGTTCAAATCCCTCCGAAAGTTTGCCTTTCATCCTTGTGTCGATCAAATAAAGTAGATGCAACACACTAGGGTCGATTTAATCGAGTTCTCTCTTCCCTTCAAAACTTCAACTTGTCTTGTGTCAAATGTAGAGACATTCGTTACATATATACTCAGAAGGTTTGGGAAACAAATACAGAAATAACAAAGTATGGAAAATAGTAAAATTAAAAAGTACGTTTAGATTATTACGGAATTGTCTGTGTATTCTGAAAATGGCAATGGTCAAATCTAAAAGAATGTCAGCATCTAGTTCAGAGGTTCTTAAATTTTTCGGGCCACCGTGCATTACTGGTGCTTTATTTATCGACCCCGTAAGGATGAAATGCAAAAGTAAATACGGCGGGATTGGAATTTAGAACACAAATGACCGTAGCTATATGTTGAAAATATAACATTAATAATTGTTTCCACTTTTGGCACAAGGCCATCAATTACCCAGTACATTACTGGTACTTTATTTTATCGACCCCATAAGGATGAAAGGCAAAGTTAACCTCGGCGGGATTTTAACTCAGACCGTAAAGGGACGTAACTATGCTGGAAAGCATGGCGTCTGACCCTCTACCGATACTGCCACTACTTTTGGCACAAGGCCATCAATTACCCCAATGCATTACTGGTGCTTTATTTTATCGACCCCGTAAGGATGAAAGGCAAAGTTAACCTCGGCGGAATTTGAACTCAGAACGCAAAGGGCCATAACTCTATGCTGCAAAGCATGGTGTCTCACGCTTTACCGATACTGCCAAGAATAAGTAATAGTGATATAAAATAGGAAGACCCAATAATTATAAAAGGAAAAGAAACTATGTAAAATCTAAGTAAATTACTTAGTCTGCAGCCTATAAGGAAATAAGAACATTAAGAAAGAGAAATCAGTATGTCATGGCAGGTGTTTTTGTTTGATGTAAAACAATACGTAGGTATTCTATATAGAGATGAGAAAAATAAAGAATATGATCAAAATTAATCAAGGTAACACATTTGATAGGTATTACTCTACTACTCTGTTACGTGTTCCAACTGATAGGCTGAGGCTATGCAGGGGCACCGCCGGTGGGTTGGCAGTATCGGTAGAGCGTCAGACACCATGTTTGCAGCATAGAGTTACGGCCTTTTACGTTCTGAGTTCAAATCACGCCGAGGTTAACTTTGCCTTTCATCCTTAAGGGGTCGATAAAATAAAATACCAGTAATGCACTGGGGTAATTGCTGGCCTTGTGCCTAAAGTAGAAACAATTATATATGTAAATGTGGTGGATTGCCAGAATCGGTAGAGCGTCAGACACCATGCTTTGCAGTATAGAGATACGGCCCTTTATGATCTGAGTTCAAATCCGGCCGAGGTTAACTTTGCCTTTCATTCATACGGGATCAATAAAATCAAGTACCAGTAATACACTGGGTTCGATTTAATCGACTTTCCCCTTCCCTTCAAGTTGCTGGCCTTGTGCCTAACGTAGAAACAATTAAGGAAAGTTGCTCCCGTATATACATACCATAGAATTTAAAAAAAATTCTGATAATCTCTCCTATAATTTCTAATAATTTCTCTTCTGATAATCACTTATTTTAACCCCAAATATATTTTTGATAAGTGTCTCTTATATTCTAACCATCTAGCTAAGAAATTTGTATATAAATAGGAATGCTTAACTATACAAAGCATATATTGGACTTGTATCTTTTATATCTTTTTAATAAGAGATTCTAGTCACATTCATTCTCTCTCTGTATGAAGAATGCTACGCGGCTCCCTTGACGTATTTGAAAACTGAATGAAAGCACTGCACCTTTCGGACTTCAGTTAAGTATATTGAAAAGAGCTAAACCTTACACAGGAAATTAGAATATCGCGAGTTTGGTGTATGGCTGAGCATTTGAATAAGCTTTACTAAGGACCGCTTACTCAACAAAAATTCGAAAAGAAGAGCACCATATAACCACAAAATCTTTAAAACATTCATACATTATTAATACAAAGGGTGGTGGATTGGCAGTATCGGTAGAGGGTCGGACGCCATGCTTTGTAGCATAGTTACGTTCCTTTACGGACTGAGTTCAAATCTCGCCAAGGTTAACTTTGCCTTTCATCCTTCCGGGGTCGATAATATAAAGTACCAGTAATGCACTGGGATAATTGCTGGCCTTGTGCCAAAAGTAGAAACAATTATTAATACAATGATTATCAAGGTAGATAAATAATCTTTTACTGATTATTACAAATACTTCTACATATAACTAATTACTAATTACGTTTCTACACTTATATATTAGAATCATTACATATACAACTGTTTCTACTTTGAACTCAGAACGTAAAGGGCCTTAACTCTATGCTGTGAAGCATGTTGTCCGACGCTCTATCGATACTGCCAATCCAACCCCCTAACTTTGCTTAATAATAGAAAAAACAATATATTTTAACAAAAAGTGCAGTAACTTCTATATTATGAGGAAAACTATGCCAACAATTGTGTCTTTATGAATTTCGATTGTTTCTGCTATCGGAATTAGATAGATAGTAAATCTTATTAGAAGACACACATCTTGTGAAAACCTCATAAGAATTCATAAAATCACTTTAAAATCTACTAAGTTATATATTTCGAATTAGATTCTTAGCTATGTTTTTTTTTGTAGGAGAATCATTGTGTTTGTTACAGGGATAATATATAGAATTAGGGAA
>OZ024746.1:85256682-85261682 GCA_964016885.1 Eledone cirrhosa | reverse complement strand
TCATATATGAAGAAAGTCTTCATTAAATATGTAATTTAGTTTTAAATGTATTGTAAAGATAAACATTTGTTATTAGTTTTACTCTGTAGAAAAAGAAAGATGTATTAAAGCAGGTTTACACCTCAGTTGTTAGATATCAGTCCTTATGTTAAAAACGATTAATATAAACTGGACGCTTTTTTTCAAGCGAGCCCTTATTTCTAGAAACACACACACACACAGACACACACACGTACACGCACACTCGTGTGTGTGTTGGGCCTGCATCAGTTCTGGCGGCGAAAGTTCCAGTTGTACATGAAATTAATATATATATATATATATATATATATATATATATATATATATATATATATATATGTTCATGAAATTAATATATATATATATATAATAGAATATAAAAGAAAAACGAATACAGACATATACATATATGTGTTCAAATCGTAAGGGACCTGATTCGCTCAGGTGAAAATAATACTAACTGTAGACAATAGGGTTTGCTTGTCTCAATTAAAGAAAATATCAAGAAAATAAATACAAACCGGAAGTGTGGTAACTACCAATCACTCAGACAACTGGCTGCTATTTTTAGTGGTGTAAGTTTGTGAGACGCGCTAGGATGTCATGTGCGCTATTATATATAGCACACTAGTCAGTTTCTTAATATACTTAGAAATGTCTAGGATACTAATTCATCACCCACTGATGAGCTTGAATTGGTAATTCTATTCACAATTAACATTGCGAAACAACAACAAGTTGTCTGGGTGATTGGTAGTTACCACAATTCCGGTTTGTATTTATTTTCATGATTTTTTCTTAAATTGAGACAAGCAAACCCAATTGTCTATAGTTAGTATTCTTTTCACCTTAGCGAATCTGGTCCCTTACGATTTGAACACATATATGTATATATCTGGTCCCTTACGATTTGAACACATATATCTATATATCTCTGTTCCTTTTTCTTTTATATTCTATTATAATATACGGCTCAGAAATATCTCTTTCTTAGAGTTATTTTGTTGTAAGAGACTATTTTGAGTTCCTAACTCAATATATACCTTATATGGAGGCACGTGGCTTAGTGGTTAGAGCATTGGGCTTGCAATTGAAAGGTTGTGAGTTCAATTCTCAGACCAGGTGATGTGTTGTTTCCTTGAGCATGACACTTTATTTCACATTGCTCCAGTTTACTCAGATGTAGAAATGAGATGATAGGGACTGGGGCCCAATACATTCCACTGCAAAGTGGTCGTGGAGGTGCAACGGAAAAAAGCACCCAGCACTCACTGTAAATGAGGTTGGTGTTAGGAAGAGCATCCAGCTGTAGAAATCAAGCCAGAATCAGTTCCCGTCCCACCCTTGCAAGCAGGGAAAAAGTGGATGTAAAATGATGATGAAAATGATGATATATATATATATATACACACACACACACACACACACACACACACACACACACACACACACATATATATATATATATATATATATATACACACACACATATATATATATATATATGGTATATGTGTATAACCTAATACTAACAAGCTGAGTGACTACAGAGATACCTTCTCGTTGGTTCAACTCGTCAATTTAAATAAGAGATCTCATAGAAAAAATATATAAATATGATGGATTAGGTAACATCAAAATCTACTGAGTTAAAGTAAGATATCATCAAGATCTGGGACTTGGTAGGGTATCAGAGAACACTGAGTTAAAGTAAGATATCATCAAGATCTGGGACTGGTAGGGTATCAGAGAACACTGAGTTAAAGTAAGATATCATCAAGATCTGGGACTGGTAGGGTATCAGAGAACACTGAGTTAAAGTAAGATATCATCAAGATCTGGGACTGGTAGGGTATCAGAGAACACTGAGTTAAAGTAAGATATCATCAAGATCTGGGACTGGTAGGGTATCAGAGAACACTGAGTTAAAGTAAGATATCATCAAGATCTGGGACTGGTAGGGTATCAGAGAACACAGAGAAAAAGATTGTTTTTCAAAGCAGTAATTAATGTTTGTATTTTTTATTGTTGTTTGGCTTTCTTTCTTCCCCCTCTATATATACATATATACATACATTCACACACTCACACACACACACACACACACACACATCTATATATATCACTTTCTTTCTTTCTTTTTTCGTTCCCCCTCGCTCTCTCTCTCTTTGTGTGTGTGTGTGTGTGTGTGTGTGTGTGTGTGTGTGTGTGTGTGTGTGTGTGTGTGTGTGTGTGTGTGTGCTCCAAAGAACAACTAGCCAACACTCAACACTGGTTAAGATAAGTGGGTTCTAAGAAAGAAGAAAATACAAACTGACAGGAAATCCTACTGTGATTCTCTCCAGCCTTCAATAATCCTAATATGACTGTTTAGAATAACCAAACCAACACCACTAATAATAACAATAACAACAACGACAACAGCACCTGACTAGACTAAAGTAATTGCAGATAGTAAAACCAATAACAAAAATACACAGAAAAACATAATTTCAGAAATTGTTAATGACTAAATACAGCAAATGAGGGCGTGGTGTTTGGTTTAATAGCCACATTGGTTCAGTTTGGGATACTAAGAACAAGCGAAGGGGAAAAGAAAGAGAAAAACGTGATGGAGAAGAGTAAAAGAAATGGAGAGGGGTGGAATAAGAAGAAAAAAAGAAATTCAGAGTTGGTGCGGGAATCTTGATGAGGAAGTTGTGGAATATTAGTTAGGCGACAAACTTAAAAAAATACGCCATATTATATCAGGTTACTCCTAAACGTTGTCATCACACCCAATGTCATGATTTTTTTTATCTTCATCATTTTTATATGATAATTTGTAATAATGGTTTCTGATTTAGGCACAAGCCCAGTAATTTGGGGGGAGGGGAAAGTCGATGAAATCGACCCCAGTGCATTACTGGTACTTTATTTTATCGACCCCGTGAGGATGAAAGGCAAAGCTAACCTCGGCGGGATTTGAAATCAGAACGTAATGGGCTGTAAATCTATGTCACAAAGCATGGCGTCCGGCGCTCTACCGATACTGCCAATCCCCGTCCTATAATAATTTGTAATAATTATTTCTACTTTAGGCACAGCGCCAACAATTTTAGGGCAGTGAAAAGTCAGAAAGTTATATAAAATCTCCCCATTTCTCCCCATTTTCGGGCACTTTTTTTCATGGAACTACTCGTTTGGGTTTTTAGAGGTTGGCAGGACTGTTTATCTAATGCTTCATTTCAGCAGGATATGATTTGAAGAAGACATGCCGCATGTTGTAGTGACATAGTGGTGATAAAGGTTCAGTGATGACTGAGTTTTGTGACCATGGAGGTCGTGATAGAGATGCAGGGTTAAGAAGTTTGCTTCCCAATCGTGAAATCCCAGGGTAATAACTTAAGCTACTCTCAATTTCAAGTTGCTTTCCGGTAATCTGAAATACCTTCTATTTCCGTGGATAGCCTGAATTTCATTTCAAATTACTTCTGCGCTATTCAAATTATCTTCCCTTCTAATTCAGCTAAAATGTGAAATTCTAATACTTAGAACTTATGGTACGTTTATTGCTTAAAAGACGTAAAACATAAAATTGTAAGTTAATTTTAAAATGTGAATAAAAAAAGAAAAAAATATGATATAAATGCTTAACATTTATTTTATTCTCTTAAATAAAAAAAAAAAAAAAAAAAAAAATCAAAATCAAAACGCTCTTTTGACTTTTATGTTTTGAACATCAAAGATTCAGAATCTGCACACAAAAAAGAATTGAAAGTAAGATTATTTTTTTAAGGAGAAGGGAATTTTCAACCGCAGTAGTTTTTATATTGCACTTAAATATATTTTGTTTACGTTTGAAGTGTATTGATATATTTCGTTTACATTGAAAGGATATAAACACATACTTAGTTTATATTTGAAAGCATTAATTTGTTTCGATTTCTGAAAGAAAAAAAAAATGGTGTTGTTTTAGTTTCGATTTATTAAAAATACAAATGTAATTACAAATGTAAACAAAATCTATTTATGCATTTCAATTGCAAATGATATTTATTTATATACAAAAAAGTAAGTACTGCTGCTGTAAAACCCTTAACCCTAAACAGCTTCTGATTAAAAGAAATTGACGATCGTTATGTAAAAAAGACAGTATAAAAATGACAGAGTTCCACTTTCTCTTATTGTTTTTATTTTATTTTACTAGACGAGGATTGTTGTTCAATATAACGTATGAACTTGATAGAATTTACTTTCTTCTATAGAACTTTATATTTATTTGAATGTTGGTAGATGTTTTTACCATAAACTTATGTCATAATGTAAGGGCATGTGAGGTGCTCCGTAACCCCCCCCCTCTTTCTATCTTCTCGTACTAGATGTTTGTGTGGAATTTGATTGCTAATACTAAACTGTTGTTGATGTTTTCTGTCATCCTGTTCTTTTTGAATGGACTGTTTTTGAATTGTTCTAATATTGGAGATAACTTTAGAAGTCATGCTGTACCAATAAGTGTCGTGATGTCGATATTGCTGGATATGGGTTCAACACTGAAAATAATCCTGTCTCGTACCAACACCGAGCGATTACTGCGTTGCAACAAGCTGTTTCCTTATGTTCACAAATTTCCAGCTATATCAAGCAACATCGATTGCTTTAGTAACCTCGTTCTCTGTCAATTCCACTGGGCGCCTGGTATAGATCTGTCCAATGTTAATGATCTTTGTAGCTACGATCCTGATTTGAGACCCAGTCTCAATATATGATCAGCACTTCACACATAGTCTAAGCCCTCAGCATCTGCACCCGTGATGTTGACTGCACCTCCAACCTCTCAACCTGCGTTCGTCCCATTACCACATGCCTTCCCCTTTTCTCCATCATTCCACTACGTTATCTCTTCAAGGCTGTGAGTACTTCTGATTCCTATAATTTGACCCTGACCTCTCAGATATTTCTCGATCAAGCCATCCCTTCTTTTAAACGTGCCTGCAACG
>OZ024746.1:85239182-85246682 GCA_964016885.1 Eledone cirrhosa | reverse complement strand
ATGCAAATATCCACATATATGCATACTCAGACATACATACATACATATATATATATATATATATATATATATATATATATATATGTGTGTGTGTGTGTGTGTGTGTATATATATATAATATATATACATATATATATATATATATATATATATATATATATATATATATATATATATATATATATATATATATATATATATATATATATATATATGTGTGTGTGTGTGTGTGTGTGTGTGTATATTTATATATATATGGGGATATATTTACTTGCATATATATGAAACACGTTTACAAAAAAACAACAACAAAACAAAATAAACATAAATATATATACACAGGCGGCTTCTTTGTCTATAGTTAAAATGTATTTAAGAAATTGTCTCCAACGAGCAACACATCCTATTACATCGTTCAGTCCTTTTCTTTTCTCGGGCTATTTTCCCCGCCAGTCACTCAAGCCAACAACATCGCGAACATCGTCGACGCGGCCAATTACAAAATGAGTTACAATAGAATACAATACAATAGAATACAATACAATACGTTAAGAGTGGAATTACTGTAGTATAACGGAGGAAGTAGGGGGAGATGAAAACCGGAAACAGGAAATTAACCCGGACTCAGTCGTGAGCATATATTACAACACTATCGAAACATGCTCCTTCAACAAACACAATAATAAAACATTTGACTCCAAAGTCTTGTTCCTGTTTAATCATCTGTTTGATTAGTGGTTCTCAGTTACGTTCCGTTTGGTGTCTGTGACCATCGTAACATCACGATGAAGATTATGACTGTGATGACGATGGCAACAATAATGTTGATGATAAAAATAATCACGAGGATTTCCTTTATATTTTGTTATTCATTCATTTATTTATTCTATCTAATATTTATTATGTCTAATACTAGTATTTATATCTTATATTAGCAGAAGGTCAGAACTTTCGTGAGGAAGGAATAGTCGATTCTTGAGTTGTACTTTATTTTATTTACTAAAATGTAGTACCAATACTTGACTGTTACTTTAATTTATCGACTCCGGAAGGATTAAAAGCAAAGTTGATATTAGCGATAATTGAACTGAGGGCATAAAGAGTATTTTTTAAACACATTAACGATTCTGCCAATCCACCACCCAAGGAAAGAGATGTTGCTGATAATAATTGATTCTACTTTTGGCACAAGGCCAGCAATCATCCCAGTGCATTACTGGTACTTTATTTTATCGACCTCGTAAGTATGAAAGACAAAGGGAAGTCCGACTCTCTACCGATACTTCCAATCCACCGCCCCTTGCTGATAATAATGTTGTGATGAGGGTGATGATGTTGATGGTATGTTTGTGGTGATGGTGATTGATATGGGGATGATGCTATTGTTTATACTCCAGTCATTAATTGTTTCTACTTGAGGCACAAGGCCAGCAATTACCCAGTGCATTACTGGTACTTTATTTTATCGAATGATGGCTAAAAACATACCATCCGTACTCATGCCTACTCCCCAGACAAAGTGCAACATATGGTGGTGGGGGCCATATGGTGGATTGGCAGTATCAGTAGAGAGTCGGACGCCATGCTTTGCAGCATAGAATTACGGCCCTTTATAGTCTGAGTTCAAATCCCGCCGAGGTTAACTTTGCCTTTCATCCTTACAGGGTCGATAAAATAAAGTACCAGTAATACACTGGGATAATTGCTGGCCTTGTGCCAAAAGAAACAATTATTTAATGTGACTTTCTTTTCCAAGAGATGCAGAGGTTGTTTGGAGGAACATTCGCCTACTATTTCTAACAGGTCATGTTTACTCGTAGATACTTCTTCTTCATGGTTGTTTCTGTTTTTTGTAATGTTGCTGATGCTGATGATAGTAATGATGATGACGAGGAGTAGGAGAAGTAGGAGGGGGAGAGGGGAGAGGAGTAGGAGAAGTAGGAGGGGGAGGGGGGGGGGAGGTGGCTGATGACGATGATGACAATGATGACAATGATGACGATAAAGTTAACAATGAATATAGCGGTGATGATGATAATGATGATGATGAGGATGTTAATCATGAAGATAATGATGATGGCGATGATGATGATGATGAGGATGATAAAAAGAGGATGGGGATAATGATGATGATAATTGTTTCTACTTTTTGGCACAAGGCCAGCAATCACACCAGTGCATTACTGGTACTTTATTTTATGAACCCTGTGAAGATGAAAGGCAAAGTTAACCTTGGCGGGATTTGAACTCAGAGCGTAAAGGGGTGTAACTCTATGCTACAAAGCGTAACATCCAATCCTCTACCAATACTGCCAATCCACTGAGCAGGAAGACGATGATGGCGGGAAAGAAGGTGATGGAGAGAAGTAGGTGAACTGTTAGGAAAAAGAAATAAACTTAATTCGACTGTAAATACCCAGCTCCATATATATCACGTTGTTCACCACTCCATTCCACACACTCGTCCCACCCACACATAAGACACACACACACATATATATATATATAGACACTCACACACATACACACTCAGATACACACACACAGAAGGCATACACATACAGAGAAGCATGTACGTACACACATACAGAGTTCCTGTTCATCCTGCAAGCGCGTATATATATATATATATATATATATATATATATATATATATATATATATATATGTATGTATATATATATATAGTAATAATAATAAATTTGAAGACTAAAATCCAAAGAGGGCTCGATAAGGTTAAATATATATCAGATATAAGAGAACCGTAGAGCAAATATTTATTAAAATAACAGATTAAAGTTTAAGCAAAGAATCGCTGCTTTCACCCTTAACGGGATCTTCTGAAACTAACCGTTAGTTTCAGAAGATCCCGGCCGACTAACTCACTCGATATGCAAATTAGGCTCCTCAGCCGTTAATATGCATATGGAAAGGATATACTTTCAAATGTTCAATCAACTGACAGGAAGGTATACGGTGCTGATGACAGCTAATAAGCTAGAAACTAGTTCATTGTCCCTTTGTCAGTGTTGAACAAAATGGCAACGATGGTTGCCGAACACTGTACGGCTAATAATTCGGGCTGTTTGTTTACAAACAAACCGAACATTATAATAAATGTTCGGTAAACCGATACGTACATATATATATATGTGTGCATGTATGTATGTATATACATACTACTGTACATCTGTATACATATATGTATGTACGTATACATACTTATATTTATATTACACACACACACACACACACACACACACACACACACACACACACACATATATATATATATATATATACACACACACACACACACACACACACACACATATATATATATATATATATACATATATATATATGCACACACATATATATATATATATATATATATATATATGTGTACATATATAAAGAGAGAGAAAGAGGTGCCAGAGGAGGGTAGAGAGAATGAGAGAGAGAGAGAGAGGAGAGAAAAGGGGGACGAGGATTGAAATAGGTGGGGAATAGAAACACACACACACCACACACACACACATTCACGCTCACATACACACAGTAACAGGCAGAAACACATAGATCGTTTACATTCTCTTCACAACCCTGTACTAATGTCATTAATAAAGACTGACCAAAAGGAATTTGGATACGTATTTAGAATGACATGATTCTGTTTTCATAACCCTGACTGCCGCCTGTTTCCTGTGCCTATGTATGTATGTATGTATGTATGTATGTATGTATGTATGTATGTATGTATGTATGTATGTATGTATGTAATGACATGTGTAAATGTAAATGTGATGGTGGGGAGAGAGTGTAGACATTATTGTGGTGGCGGGGGGAGGGGGGGGGGGGGGGGCAGTGAGATGTATCTAGTTCATTTGTCCGTTTTCTTCTCTTTGCAAAATTTGAATTTTAGCCATGTTATATTGAGATGTAAGTAAATGTAAAATGTAAAATATAAATAAGGATTGCTCTGGTAAAATATACGAAAATATTTGTGTAATTTCCACAAATTCTGTCGTGACATTCCCGAGTCCAGTGACCAAAAAATTGTTGTATTTTGATGTTTCAGAATACAAAAAGGATTCTAGAATACCAAAACAACTCTTTTATGGAGAGTTAGTTAAAGGAAAACGACCGCCACATAAACCAAAAAAGAGGTATAAGGTTTCCTTGAAAGCCTCTTTGAAAGACGCTAACATCTCTGCTGATACATGGGAAAATATTGCTGCTGACGGTAATAAATGGAGAAAGACTGTATATGAGGGAAAAGTTGCCTTTGAGGCATCTCGAATCGCATACAAGAAAGTAAAGTGGGATGTGAGGAAGGGCATTGCTGTTGCACTTCCAGACGGAGAGTACCATGGGCCCAGCACTATGTGTCAATAATTGTCACAAGTGTAGTGTTTGTACCAGAGTTTTCAAGTCGCTGGCTGGACTAAAAAGCCACACTCGTTCAGCGCATCGGTAGGGGTTCTCCTACATGGATATAAAGTAGTGGCCGTACTCGAAAACGAGTTGGCAGCCACCATGTATGTATGTATGTATGTATGTATGTATGTATGTATGTATGTATGTATGTATGTATGTATGTATGTATGTGTGTATGTATGTTTGTATGTATGTATGTTTGCATGTACGTATGTATGTTTGTATGTTTGTATGTATGTATGTCTGCGTTTGTGGGATGTGTGTGTGAGCGCGTGAGTGTGTGTTTATGTGTGTGTGTGTGAGTGTGTGTTTATGTGTGTGTCTGTCTGTGTGAGGAGTGTGTGTGTTAGTATGTATTTGTGTGTGCGCGTCAGTGTGTAAATATTTTTAACATTAACTGTCGCCAAGTTCATGTGCACATATATGCATGTATGTATGTATGTATGTATGTATGTATGTATGTATGTATGTATGTATGTATGTATGTATGTATGTATGTATGCATGTGTGTATATGTGTGTGTGTATGTATGTGTGCTTATTTATGCTTGTGTTTACGTGTGTATGTCTGCATTAGTGCATTTGTTCTTGTATATCCTTGATTGTTTGTATTCGTTTTATATATGTTGTGTGCGTGTGTGTGTGTGAGAGAGAGAGAGAGAGAGAGAGAGAGAGAGAGAGAGAGAGAGAGAGAGAGAGAGAGAGAGAGAGAGAGAGAGAGTACGTATGTAAATACGCATGCACGAACAAGCCCGTATATTTGAGTATACATGTATAATTTATAGGAAATTTATATATATGGTGTGGATCATGTCAAGCGTTAGGGTGTAGTCATTACCTCCAAGCAGAAATACAATTTCTCTCTCCCACAATCCTTCACTTTTTCTGCTCTGGGTTTGCTCCACTAATGCGCTCACTCATTATACGTATGTTTACTTGAAGATCGCGAGGCTATAAAAAAAATCAAGAAACTTACGCGACACATATGTACTTATTTGTAAATGTATATATATATATATATATATATAACAACTGCAACTGGCAGCAGAACGCGAGGGTTCCCAGTTCTGTAGGCAGAGGCGTAGTGACGCTGATCTGGAAAGATGAGAACAAGGGGGATGAGATAAGCTTTGGGTTTAGTCTTGCTCCTGTCAACGTTTCGTATTCCTGTAATAGGTTGTCGATTACTCCGATTTCCGAGGTTTTCGACACCATTACGGTTATGTCGTCGGCATAGGCTGACGCTGCTTTCCGCAGAGTTAAAGATTTTGGCCAAGGTGTTAGCAGCAAGGCTGGCGCTTGTCGTCGAGAACCGGGTAGGGGAAGCCTAAACGTGTGCAATCCCGACCAGGTCCATACACGACAACCTCCACCCCATGCGATACATCATAGAGAGGGTAGGGTGTAAACCTGGCTTCGGTGGGGCTCTGATCAATTTAGATCAGTCTAAGGCATTTGATAGGGTCGACCATCAATACTTGGAAGCAGTTCTCAAGGTGAATGGCTACCTATCAGAGCCATTCCAAATCATGCGTTCCATCCGTCAGGGATGCCCTCTCTCCTCCATTCTGTATGTACTGACTCTCAGCCGTTACTGAGGAAATTGGAGCTGTTGCAGGGCATCCTGATCGAACCAGGACTGCAGAAAGCAGCGTCAGCCTATGCCGACGACATAACCGTAATGGTGTCGAAAACCTCGGAAATCAGAGTAATCGACAACCTATTACAGGAATACGAAACGTTGACAGGAGCAAGACTAAACCCAAACAAGTCTGTCGGTTTACAACTCGGCACATGGAGAGGCAACTCATGCCTTCCGACAGTGTCGTTGGACGCTGGACGGAAGGACCGGTGAAATTGCTCGGGGTCTGGTTCGGTCCAGACCTCCAGGTGGACAAGAACTGGAACGAGGTCACGGCGAAGGTGTTTGCACTCACCCAGAAGTGGGCTGAGTGCAGACTCTCCTTGAAAGGTCGAGTGGAGGTGGCGAACACTTACATAGCGTCCGTCATCTACTACCGCTTGACAGTCGCGCCTTGCCCCCGCGAATACCTTACCAAAATGGAACGCCTACTCTTCAAGTTCCTCTGGAAGAAACAGGCTCCATTGGTGAGGAGATCCATCTGCTGTCAACACCCTTCTAACGGAGGGCTGGGCATGCCGTGGCTGATGATGCGCAAACATGCGCTGAGGCTACGCCATCTCCAGGTATTCCTGACCGGTGAACCGGTGTGGCTGTCGTTTGTGAGACAAGCTCTTCCACAACTCGTCTCACTAACAGAGCTGCAGTCCTGGGTCAAGCGAAGACCGAAAATGGGTGCCTGGCACCTCGAGTGCCTACAGGCGCTCACAGCCCCCTACCAAGCGGAAACGGCAATCAGCGGAGACTCCACTTCGACATTCTATAGGAGGTTAGTGGAGGATAAGTGCGACGACATCCTCGGGGAAACTCTAGGCATCGAGGAGGACGAACTGACCAGTCTGTTCGGGAGGACTTTCCGTCCAGGGCCTATGGATAACTTCCAGAGGTCTTTGGCCTGGCAGTGCTACCGAGGAGCTCTACCAATTCGAGACAAAATCTACAGGCACGGACGCCCTGGCAGAGATCCTGCCAAAAGGACCTGTCCAAGATGCGAGCAGGACATCGAAACCGTTCTGCACGCAATTGTTCAGTGCCCAGGGGTGACCGACCAGTGGAATTATGTCGAACAGCTGCTGTCACATGTGGGACGCATCCAGTTGTCAGCCGAGTCCATTGTGAGGGTCATTCCGCCGCCTTCATTTAAGAACGAAGGAGAGGCGGTTTTCCTCTGTCTGGTGGCTATGGCGAAAGAGGTAATATGGTGGACGAGGTTAAAAAGACTCAGGGCAAACACCTTTCTCTCCGGACAACAACTTATCCTCTTCTTTAAGTATCACTTCAGAAGGAAGGTGAGAGTGGAGAGAGAGGTGCTACACCCCAGTAAATTCGCTGAAAGGTGGGTGAATGTGGCAAAAATGGCCCGAGTGAATGGGCCTTCTCTGTATATAAACCTGTAGGTTGAGGAAGATAAACAGAGGG
>OZ024746.1:85221682-85229182 GCA_964016885.1 Eledone cirrhosa | reverse complement strand
CTTAAACTTTAATCTGTTATTTAATAAATATATATATATATATATATATATATATATATATATATATATATATATATATATATATATATATATTGTTATACTTGGGGAGGGTCATATTTGCGTAATATTGCCAGAATTAATAACAGAACACACTCACTGTTTGGTTGGTTTTCGCTTCTCGCTGTCTTTTATATCTGCGATCTAACTTACTCGGTCCTCAATGTTGCCATTGACTGACCGACGGTCAAAAATAATTGTTTCTACTTTAGGCACAAGGCCAGCAATTACCCAGTGCATTACTGGTACTTTATTTTATCGACCCCGTAAGGGATGTAACTATGCTGGAAAGCATGGCGTCCGACCCTCTACTGATACTGCCAATCCACCGACGGTCAAAAATAATACAGATACAATATAGACACAATATAGATCGCAGATATAAAAGACAGCGAGAAGCGAAAACCAACCAAACAGTGAGTGTGTTCTGTTATTAATTCTGGCAATATTACGCAAATATGACCCTCCCCAAGTATAACAATATCTGTTTCGTCACACGATTTCATATAAAAAACCTCGCTAAACTATATATATATATATATATATATAGTAATAATAATAAAACTGAAGACTAAAATCCATTGCGTGCTATTGTTCTCCACGCTCCACATATGACTTATTATCTTCGTTTTTTCGTTCAATGCCAGAGAACGTCTCTATGCACCACCTAAGAGAACATTAGTCTACGACCTCTTTTATACCATAAACGTGGTTTTGTCTTTGCGCGTAATTGTTTTTCACCGCTCCTATTAATGACGTATTATTCGTTTTTTCCCGTTCTTTGCCAGCGAACGTTACCACGAACCAAAGTATCGTCTTCCTGTCTTCCTCCGGTTGCAACGTTTTTTGAAATATCCAGTTCTGCGTTTACAGATTGACTTTGTTAGTTTCAGACGATACCTTGGTTCGTGGAAACGTTCCCTGGCAAAGAACGGGAAAACACGAATATAATACATCATTATTTGGAGCGGTGAAAAACAATTACGTATTTGGATGCGTGTATGTATTTATTCAATTTCAATTACCTCTGTATTTTATTTACTTTATTCTTAACTCTGAAGCGGAGAATCATTCGGTTTCCTAGTTAGAATTTTAGTCTACGACTTCAGTTATACCATTTACGTGGTTTTGTCTTTGCGTGCAATTGTTCTCCACGCTCCACATATGACGTATTATCTTCGTTTTTTCCGTTCATTACCAGAGAACGTCTCTATGAACCACCTAAGAGGATATTAGTCTACGACTTCTTTTATACCATAATCGTGGTTCTGTCTTTGCGTGTAATTGGTTTTCACCGCTCCAAATAATGACGTATTATATTCGTTTTTTCCCGTTCTTTGCCAGGGAACGTTTCCACGAACCAAAGTATCGTCTTCCTGTCTTCCTCCAGTTGCAACGTTTTTTGAAATATTCACTTCTGCGTTTACAGATTGACTTTGTTAGTTTCAGAAGATCCCGTTAAGGGTGAAAGCAGCGATTCTTTGCTTAAAATTTAATCTGTTATTTTAATAAATATTTGCTCTACGGTTCTCTTTGGATTTTAGTCTTCAAATTTATTATTATTACTATATATATATAAATATATATCCATATTTATATATATATAAATATATATAAATATATATAAATATATATATATAAATTTATATAAATTTATATATATAGATAAAGAGATAGATAGATAGATAGAGATAGATAGATAGATAGATACATGCATCCATGCATATATACATGCATACGCACATACATCATACATATATACATATATATATACGCTCCTTCTCAGTCTCGGAGATACTGAAAATAGTCAAGAGTATTGCTCTCCATACCTGACAGTAAAAATATTGCATATGTATCTTTTGTGTATATACTAGTTTCTACTTTTGGCACAAGGCCAGCAATTGAGATGAGCATTCTCATTTGAGAAGTGAATTTCCCAATTTCTTATCCATGCCAACATTCGTAATAATTAACTAGACAGATCGTCAAATGTATTAACAGTTATATCCGTTCCATCTTTTTTGTATACCTTGGACATAATTGTTCTCCATTTTCTAGTATTTTTTTTCTAAGACCGTATGGCGTGATTAGGAAGAGATTTGGTTGCCATTTGCTACCTATAATAATCACTGTCAAAGGTGTGGCGAGTTGACAGAACTGCTGTTCGTGTTAAAGATGATGGTAGTGGGGTGGGATGGACGCTGTTTTGTTGGTGTAGTTCTTTTTGTTGTTATTATGTTTCATTGTTGAGATTGTTGTTGTTGTTATTGACATTGTTGTTGTTGTTGTTGCTGATATTTTTTGTTATTGTTGTTTGCGTTCTTTTGTTTACTGCTGCCATTGTTGTTATTGCTACAATAGTAACTGAGGCTTCTGCTGTTTATGCTGCTGCTGTTGTTGCTGTTGTTGCTGTTGCTGCTGTTGTTATTATTGTTGTTTGTTTTTGTTTACTGCTGCCGCGGTTAATGTTGCAATTGAGGTTTATGCTGCTGCTGCTGTTGTTGTTGTTGTTATTGTTGTTGTATACTACTGCCATTGTTGTTGTTGCTACAACTGCAATTGAGGTAGCTGCTGCCGCTGTTGCTTGGTTGCTGCTGCTGCTGCTGCTGCTGTTGTTGTTGTTGTTGTTGTTGTTAGCATTATGTCTTTATACGTCGTCGTCAATGTTCTTTGCTGCTTGTTTATTTACATTTGCTTTTAAAATTTATTTTTTCTATTTACTACTTGTTTGTTTAGCAATTTCTCCTGCTTTAAATATTCCAGCAAAACGATTAAAACAATGGAACACCCGCAACAACAACAACAACAACAACGACAACGACAACGACAACGACAACAACAACAGCAACAACAACAATGACGACACCAACAACATCCATAACAAGCATAATAGAACCACAAACAATAATGTAAACATAAGATCTCTCTTTTTATCTCTTTTCAATAATAATAATAATAATAACAATAATAATAACAACCACAATAATAATATCAGTAAGATGAAGAAAAGAAGAAGAAGGAGGAGAAGAAGAAGAAAAAGAAGAAGAAAAAGAAGGAGAAGAAGAAGAAGAAAAAAAGAAAAAGAAGAAGGGGAGGAGGAGAAGAAGAAGAAAAAGAAGAAGAGGAAGAAGAAGAAAAAGAAGAAGAAAAAGAAGAAGGCGACGGCGACGGCGACAACAGCATCATGCCTAAAAAACCCACAGCAAATACAACAACAATAGCGACAGGAACAATAAAAGGAATAGCAGCAATAAGAAGAGCAATGAAGCAATAACAGCAATCTAAAAACATAAATATCCTTTACTAATAAAACAAGGTAATAAGAGGAACAATATCTCTGACATCGGCTACTACTACTACTACTACTACTACTACTACTACTACTACTACTACTACTACCACTACTACTACTACTACTACTACTACTACTACTACCACCACTACCACCGCTACTACTACTACTACTACTACTACTACTACTACTACTACTACTACTACCACCACCACCACTACTACTACTACTACTACTACCACCACCACTACTACTACTACTACTACTACTACTACCACTACCACCGCTACTACTACTACTACTACTACTACTACTACTACTACTACTACTACTACTACTACTACTACTACTACCACCACCACCACTACTACTACTACTACTACTACTACTACTACTACTACTACTACTACTACTACTACTACCACCGTTACTACTACTACTACTACTACTACTACTACTACTACTACCACTACTACTACTACTACTACTACTACTACTACTACTACTGTTGCTGCTTCTGCTGTTGTTGTTGCTGATGCGGTCCAGGGTAACAATGCCGCAAGCCAACCACAAGTACCGCCATCACCATCATCATCACCATCATCATCACTTTAACAAAGACACGACCAGAAACACCAATACCGCCACCAATACCGCCACCATGACCGCCACCATGACCGCCACCATGACCGCCACCAATACCACCCTCGTCACGCAACACAACCAATCACACCATCATCATCACCACCAAAGACAACACCATCAACAAGAACTACAAAATAAATGCTAGTCCATCTAATGACTGTGGAACCTTTGACCAATGTCTGAAGCTAAGTTAGTGGTGGTGGTGGTGGTGGTGGTGGTGGTGGTGGTGGAGTCTAAAACATGACGTAGTATGGAAACAGACCTGTGTATAGGTAGTGTGTGTACTCACCACCGTGGGCGCTGAGCTGGCCTGCCGCAGGTGTGAGCCTCGCGAGTTGGAATGGCTCTTCCAGCGAATCTCCCTTACCATCATCCGGGGAAATGCCTTCTCCATTCTGTCCGCTGGGTCTCTGGGGGCAAATGGGGCACATGGGACCCCATTTGCTCACTATGCAGAAAGATGGGGGAGGGCGAGAAAGATGGAGCCGATGACAGTGGGAGTTCGGCTCTTCCACGTTCGGACCATATCCTTGTGGTTGTGTTCATTATCTATAGAAAGTCTGAATCTCTGTACTTTGTAGATGTGTGTACTTATGTTATACCGTATATGAGTATGTCTGGGTATATATTTCTGATTGCGTGTTATTCATGTATATGTGAGTGTTATTAATGTATGCGTGTGGATTGGCAGTATCAGTAGAGGGTCGGACGCCATGCTTTCCAGCATAGTTTCGTCCCTTTACGATCTGAGTTCAAATCCCTCCGTGGATTGACTTTGCCTTTCATCCTTACGGGGTCGATAAAATAAAGTACCAGTAATGCACTGGGTAATTGCTGGCCTTGTGCCTAAAATAGAGACAATTAATGCATGCGTGTGTCAGCGCCATAGATTGGCAGTATAGGTAGAGCGGACAACATGATTTGCAGTATTGAGTTACGGCCCTTTACGTTCTGAGTTCAAATTCCGCCGAGGTTAGGTTTGTCTTTCATCCTTACAGGGTCGATAAAATATAGTACCAGTAATGCACTTGGGTGGAGTTAATCGACTGTCCGCTCCCCCAAATTGTTGGCCTTGTGTCTAAATCAGAAACCATTAATGCATGCGTGTATGTATGTATCTATGTATGTATGCATGTATGTATGTGTATGTATGTGTGTGTGTGTGTGTGGCTGTACATATGTCATATTGCAAGCACATCGACGTATGTAAGTGTTTAAGTATGTATGTTTTTGAGCAGGTGCGTGTAATTTTCCACGTGTGTGTGTGTGTGTGTGTGTGTGTGTGTGTGTGTGTGTGTGTGTGTGTGTGTGTGTGTGTGTGTGTGTGTGTGTGTGTGTGTGTGTGAGTGAGTGTGTGATTATATGTGGGAAATCCAAGCATGTCTGTGTATACTTCTGATTACCTGTATTGATTTAAATGTGAGTGATTGAAAATAGCTGTATGTGTATGCACATGACAATCTGTTATCTCTCTGTATATATGTTTATCTGCGTGCCTATACACACACACACATACACACACATACATACATACATACATACATATATATATATATATATATATATATATATATATATATATATATATATATATATATATATATATATATATATATATATATATATATATATATATATATGTATGTATGTATGTATGTATGTGTGTGTATGTGTGTGTGTGTATAGGCACGCAGATAAACATATGTGTGTGTGTGTATGTAAATATGTGGGTTTGTTGTTTCCGACAAATAAACGACATTTCCCACGCAACAAAATTGGTAAAATTTAAAATTAAAAGAAAAACTCCGAGTAAAATAAAATGCAAAAGAACAGTAAATACAGTGGCAAAGAATATACATAAAGGAAACACCAACATATACAACAAAGAAAGAAAGAAACAAGCAAACAAGGTGGAAGCTAAGTTATAAAACTGCTAATGTACAATAGATTTGATTTAAAGAACACAAGAAAAATGAATGCGTGTAGAGGTGAGGAAATAAAAACAAAATAAGCAATAAATATATTGTAGAAAGTGAAAAGTAAAATTCATTAGCACTTAAATCGCAAGTAATAATTAGCCACATATTGTGAAAATAGAATATAAATTAGAGATATTTCTAAATGGGAAAACAAGTTTCAACAAAACAACATGATGTATGAGATTGTATGTATGTATGTATGTATGTATGTATGTATGTATGTATGTATGTATGTATGTATGTATGTATGTATGTATGTATGAATGTATGTATGCATGTATGTATGTATGTATGTATCTATGTATGTTTGTATGTATGTGTATGTATGTAAGTGTATGTATGTGTACATGCAAATAAATGCAAACAGCTATACACATACACACGGCACACACACACACATACACAAATTTCAACAAATGAAATTTACAATGAGTTAGGTCACAATGTGTGCAATCAGGTATGCATATGTATATATACATATATGTATGCATGCATGTATATATAAATATAAATATAAATATATAAATAAATAAATATAAATAAATAAATATATATATAAATATATATATATATAAATAAATATATAAATATATAAATATATAAATATATAAATATAAATATATATATATGTGTGTATGCGTGTATGTGTGTATGTGTGTATGTGTGTGTGTGTGAGAGAGTGTGTGTGTGTGGGAATTGTGTATGAGTGTGCACATGAATATAAACTATGCACGCACACACTATATTTGTATGAATGTGTATTTGACTATAGACTTAGAAATAGGAATAAATGCACAAATGATAGAGAAGAGCGAGAGAGAGAGAGAGAGAGAGAGAGAGAGAGAGAGAGAGAGAGAGAGAGAGAGATGATAGAGAGAGAGAGAGAGAGAGAGAGAGAGAGAGAGAGATAGATAGATAGATAGATAGATAGATAGATAGAAAGAGAGAGAGAAAGTTAAACAGATAGAGAGAAAAAGAGACAGAGGAGAGACAGTGGAGAGGAGAAGAGAACATGAAAGAGAAAGCGGAAAGAATAAAAATGTAGAAAAGAGAATTATTAATACTAAAATAGAGGAAGAGAGTGAAGATAGATGGACATAGACATAAATAATAGAGTGGAAATAAGGAGAAAATGAAGAGAATATGAGTTATGAAAATGTGTGTATATAAATGATTTTCTCCAACATTACATGGAGCATTTAACAACTGGAATTATGCTTATATCAAAATTACAAAATGACAATAAGCTGTTGTCTCTCAACTGCTTCACATTGCCTTCAATGTGAATCAGAATCAAGATAATCTGTATTTTTTGTCTCTCAACTGCTTCACATTGCCTTCCAATGTGAATTCAGAATCAAGATAATTTGTATTTTTCGAGCACAGTCCATAGTGATGAATTGAAGAATCGACGCGAAGTTACAGTAAATATTCTGTAGAATCGAAGCTTGGTAATTAAATGTTGGCAGGGAAATTTTCAAATAAATTCGTGAATGTGGATGGACTGTATAGTAAGGTTTGGCTTGA
>OZ024746.1:85204182-85211682 GCA_964016885.1 Eledone cirrhosa | reverse complement strand
AGAGTATTCCACTATTGATGTAGGAGAATTGGTAATAATTGTTTCTACGTTTGGCACAAGGCAAGCAATTATCCCAGTGCATTACTGGTACTTTATTTTATCGACCCCGTAAGGATGAGAGGCAAAGTTAACCTCGGCGGGATTTGAACTCAGAATGGCAAGGGCCGTAACTCTATGCGTCAAAGCATGGCGTCCGACCCTCTACCGATACTGCCAATCCACGGTAATAATGTATATTTGTATCTTTCACTTCAAGTTGCAGGAGTTTCCAAGCAAGACATTCAGTAACAATCTTACCGCACTGCAATCTTGTAAATCAAGAGGCTATAGGTTGTACGCGTGTAGAATTTAAGGAGGAAACAAGGGAGGAGCTTCCATTTTTGTTTAGCATTACGAAATAAAGAGGTTGTTGAGCTTCTCTCACCAGGAAGTCAATATAGAAAGTTCTTTGGCTTTCTTGGTGTTAAGTGCTAAGCATTTCTCAGCACAACACATCAACTACACCCGTATAACCCAACAAAGAAGCCTCTATTAGTCTCTCACCCTGCTAATAATAGCGGCAGCCAAAACTCCCTCACAGAAACAATACTATCTTAAATAAGGATATACACAGATAAAGTAGCCTTACATACTCGTAAAGAGACGAGATAGCCATTACGCGAATTTCTTCCATCATAGGCATGCGTAATCTAAACTGACCTAGGGCTAAACAATTACAATTGCATTACTTCGCAGTAGGTTGACAGAACAGCGAAGACAAAAGCTTATTATTTTGGTGGTGATGTAAACCGAGAAACTTTAGAAGAACGAAGGAACAGTAAAATTAAAGGCTCAACCAGCATAAAAGCATTTAACATGACACTCATCCCCCACCCAATAATTTAAAAATACAGGCCAATTAGAAATAATTATATATTAGGTGGATAATTGGAGAGGTCATTAGAGCGTGGAAATAAATGGTTTGTATATGTTCCGGCTCTGTGCGCTCTCGATTCAGACATCGCCGTGGTCAACTCTATTTCATTCTCTCGGGGTTGAGAACGTACTGGGGTAATGATTGGTGGAATTGTTAAATTCAACAAGCACTTTTTTTTTTTATTGAATCGTCAGTCTGATGAGCAGATCAATACTGGAGTCGGGTCCATGACTTCCATGGGCTAATCTTCAGCGAAACGCGCGTAACAGATCTATACACGATAAAAATATTTTAATATAGAAGAGATTCTACAAGACTAGAACTGTTTCATTCGTGAGAAAAGATGAAACAATTCTAGTCCTGTAGAATCTCTTCTATATTAAAACTTTTATACTCTGCTATGTATTGAGTACTTTACTTACTGTGGTAACCTCCGATTCAACTCGGAATAACTTATACAATAAAAATATAAATACATGTAAACTTCATCGTTTATCTTATTATATACACTCTGCATGTGCGTCGTCTGCTCATATTTGTACCACCACAAGTAATTCACTGAATCACATATACTGTATATATATATATATATATATATATATATATATATATATATATATATATATATATATATATATATTTATATATATATATATATATGCAAATTATACACACACATGCATGCACCTGTATATATATATATATATATATATATATATATATATATATATATATATATATATATAAATATATATATATATACAGGAGTATCGCTAAAAAGCTTTCTCCGATATTGTATTTATATATATATATATATATATATATATATATATATATATATATATATATATATACATATATATGTATAAGTTTATCGGGGTTCAATCGGGGGTAACCACAGTAAGTAAGGTACTAAATACATAGCAGATGATTTCTCCCTAATGAAACAATTTTAGTCCTGTAGAAGCCATTTCTATATTAAATATATATGTATATATAAATATATATTAGAATTGGTGCTCTGAAATAGCGATATATATATGAATGTATATATAGTGTATTTTGCAATACACTGTATGCTTAATTAAAGGCATTTTGAAGACCTTACGCTAATGTTTTAAAGTAGCGACAGTGTCACTTACTTCAATTCTCAGCAAACCAGGGGAGATAAGCTGACAGAGCTGTGTTTCGTACTTGTTGGTACTTATCAAAGGTCACCACTCCCCCTGTTTGCTGAAAATTATGAAATTTGGATTCTTATAGAATTCCAGTAATAATCAGGAACTGATTATACAGAGCGGTTGCCGGTCCAGCAAAAATTGAAAATTAAAATTGGCGCTCTGAAATAGCTCTGTCAGCTTATCTCCCCTTGTTTGCTGAGAATTGAAGTAAGTGACACTGTCGCTACTTTAAAACAATAGCGTAAGGTCTTCAAAATGCTTTTAATTAAGCATACAGTGTGTTGCAAAATACACTACATATACATTCATATATATTTTATTCTAGACGATCGACTTTCGTCAAATCGGACCGAGGGAACAATGTTTCCGTTGGTCTTTCCAATTGCTAATACTATCTATCGGTCGCAACTCCAGGTAGAAGGAGCAACGTGAAATAAAGTGTCTTGCTCAAGGACATAACGCATCGCGTGGTCCAGGAATCGAACTCACAACCTTACGATTGCGAATCCAATTCTCTAACCACTCAGCCACACGCCTTCACAACATTCATATATATATATCGCTATTTCAGAGCACCAATTCTAATTTTCAATTTTTGCTGGACCGACAACCGCTCTGTATAAACAGTTCCTAATTGTTACTGGAATTCTATAAGAATCCAACATTCATAATTTTCAGCAAACAGGGGGAGTGGTGAGCTTTGATAAGTACCAACAAGTACGAAACAGAGCTCTGTCAGCTTATCTCCCCTTGTTTGCTGAGAATTGAAGTAAGTGACACTGTCGCTACTTTAAAACAATAGTGTATAAGGTCTTCAAAATGCTTTTAATTAAGCATACAGTGTATTGCAAAATACACTATATATACATTCATAAATATATATATGTAGATAAATCTACCAAAATATACGGTAGTGTCCAATCCGTATGAAGAACTCAATGTAATCCAAATATAGAAGATATCATGAAAAGAGAAGATGCATTCAAAAATTTACGATAAAAATCATAGGAAAACAGAGTCAAGATAAATTAATAAAAACAATGAAATAAACACAAAGAACAAGTTTCTTATATTAAAAAATTCATCATTTTACGATCGTTTCTGGGATATACATCCCAGAAACGATCAAGAGGTGAGCTTATTAAGTCGCGTGTGTTGGACTGTTATTTCTAACCAATACACTCACACCACATTTGACTTATGGCACACGAGGTGATGATTTCATTTTTCTGTGTGAACGTTAGTACTAGGTGTTTGTCGCATTTAATCAGATTCTCTCGCTGATGATGCCCGTGGATTTTATAGGTAAACCCATACATACATATATATATATGTGTATGAGATGAAAGAATGGTATTTAACTAATATAATGGTACGCGATGGGGCCCACCCACAGCCCCGGCGGACAGAATGGAGAAGACATTTCCCCGGAGGACGGCAAGGGAGACGCGCTGGAAAAGCCACTCCAACTCGCGGGGCTCACACCTACGGCTGGCCAGCTTAGCGCCTATGGTGATGAGTAAGGAGGTACCCTGGGGCCGAGGACACCAGAAGTTTCCACTGCCAGGGGAACGACCGCAAACCTGTCGGAGAGCGACCGGTATTTGAGGAGTTTGGCCCCCTCAGCCCGACGTACAGCAGAACCTGGGTCAGTCGCAGACTGCACCAGGTTGCGGCTGCAGAAAGTGTCGGTGCAAGTGGCATCCCAGACGAGTGGTTTGCCACCGCGTAACGGGAAGATGGTCATGCCATCTGGCCTTTTGCCGTCCCCTCGATCCAGCCCCACCGGCTCGAGCTGGGAAGGGAAGCCTGCAGCATCCAAGCCATGCTTAATGATCTCGTTGAGGGCAGTATAGCGTGGAATGCGGCCGGCACTGTGGCGACAGGAAAGCGGGTGGAGGCCGAAAGAGTCCACGGTGGAACCGCAGCGACATTGGTGTGGCTGGCAGATCCGGAGGCCGAGCCTCAAGGAAACGCCGATTCGCAGGCTATGGTTGTCTAGCTGCGTGCCAGTGGAGAAGGAGGGCAGAGCATGGAGCCAGACACCACTGTGGGGTTTGGAGGCCGCACGAAAACAAGCAAGGCGGTGCTGGTCGAGCTGGCGCGTGAGCCTGTCTGAGGCCAGGCTGCACTGGATGGCATCCCAAGTGCGTTGGGGGGACTTGACGTCAACAGGGGGAGAAGGAGGAGGGACGTCTACTGGGCTAAGTCCCAGCCGGTCCCACGTCTCACAGGCGGCCTCACGTTCTCTGAACACAGAGGGTTCTGTTGTGTTTTGAAGAACCCTGCTGACGAGGACGCGGCACGAGGTTACCGACTGAAGATACGCTAGTGAGCTAGTGAGATCGGGGACCGGAGGCCTAGGCCGCCATACCTGACCGGTAAAGTGGCCTGTTGCCACCCTATGTCGTCAAACTTGACGTTGCATATCCCCTCGGCTGCTGCTCGGATACAAGTATCGAGGTCAGCGAGGAGAGATATCTTGGTGTAGCATGGAGCGATGCGGAGTGTATAGAGGAGCTTCGGCATGGCGAAGCAGTTCCTCAGCAGAAAGAGAGCTGGGTGGCCATCTGTTACAAACACACTCAGGGCGAAACAGATTAATCCCTAATCTGTCCGAGAGATATAATAGTTATTGAGGCGGTTTGTATAATATAATTTAATTTAATTTTATCATTCTGCCTGCTTCATGGTTAAATATTTCAAACAAATGTGGTTCTTCAGCCCTCGTAATATTAGATTTACTGTGTTTCTTACTACATATATTATTATAATGCTCAGTATTTATACTTTGAGCTTGTTAATTACAAAGTTTCAGTATGAGTTATTAACTCTAACTTTCATTTATATATATATATATATATATATATATATATATATATATATATATATATATATATATATACAGCACATGCATGTGTGTGTGTTATTTACATGAGGACAGACAGGGAGAACAGTAAAGTAATATTTGAGTGTTAGAGTTACTTCAAAATTATGGTTATATTTACATTTACTGGGTAGAGCTTCGCTTTTTATTCTCATTAGATAGACGGGATATACGCGAACTTGATAGTGTAAAGCAGTCCAGTAAGCTGACGTATAAACATTTTAAGGAAATGAAATTAAATGAACTGATTAGAAAGCGAATATACTACAAGCACAGCATATAGGTACGGCTTCTGTGTAATATCTGCTTTAAATGAAGCAATCACTCCCTGAAAGATATGAAATTGATAGAGTGAGAGGCTGGGAGGTTTAGTGAGAGAATGTAGAGGGAGGGCTGGGTAAAGATATTACAAATGAAGGAATGAGAGAAAGAGAGGTGTGGATGTGTGTGAAAGGTTCTTGTGTGCAGAAACAAAATTGGGAACGAGAAATTGAAGAAATATACACGCGCGCGCAAAAAAACAAACAAACATTTATAAATATATGTATACGTCTGTATGCAAAAAGTAAATGCAAAACAACAAAACAAACGATACAGTACGATGAAGATATACAGGGTGACCATAAAAACACTCCTTGATTTCAAATTCTTATAATATGAAAACTTAAATGAATATTCTTACAATATTGGTGGCTACAGTTGCATAAGCTAACAAAGTTCCATGTGGTATTCGTTGATATCATAGACACTCGATGTGTGCCCCTTTTGTTGCTCGACAAATATCAATGCGATAATCAAGTTCGGAGAGTTTTTGTGGTCATCCTGTATTTTAGGTTGACGCTTGCTATAATAGGAAAAGGGTCTTAAAAGGAGAAATAAAAGAAGTAGAAAGATGGTGGTGAGCGAGAAGAGGAGGAAACGGAAAGAAAATGTTTGAAAAAAAGCACGTGAGTGTTCAGTCACCCATTTTTGGGGAAATGCTGGTCAGAAGAGTCATTAGAATCTAGAGAAGTTTTGAAATCGAGATAATCCTTGTATATTTTGAGTGGACATGTGTGTGTGTGTGTGTGCATCAGGCCGTGACAAATCTGGCAGCTGTTGGGATTGTAGAGACGTGAGTGTGCGTGCGCACAAGCTGACCCACGCAAGGTATGGTATGTAAAATTCTATCTTCGCACGCACACACACACACACACGTTATGGGTTTCTTTAAAGAGAAATATTAAAGTAGAAGGAGAGCAAGATGGTTGGATAACATCGATGAGCTTGGCTGATCACGCTTAGGGATCCAGCCGGATCAGTTAGAGACGGTTGCTTCTGACATGACCCGCTGGAGGGAGTGTGTGAGGACTCTTCCCCCACGACCCTCTGAGGAATAAGTGGGCGAAAAAAAAAAGAAGAAGAAGAAGAAGAAGAACACAGTAATAGATCGTTAGATAAACAGGTATGTAGTTTTGGTGGTGTGCGATAAGCTGGTTTATCAAAGTTTCATTACCGGGTTATTTTTTTCATATTGAAGTCGCTGCTATATTTTTTGCAACAACTGGGAGAAGTCACTGTCTCTTGATAGCCAACAGTTATAGATTTATTGGACTTATGATTAACTTCAATTCCTGTGTCTCGCCCTACTAAGACGTAATTTCTTTTATAATCTATCCTTGGAATGTTTCCCCTTAAATGTCACCCATATGGCAAATAATGAGATTCAAACAAGATCCTTTGGAACATAGAGTTACGTCCTTTTCCGATCTGAGTTCCAATCCCGCCGAGGTTAGTTTTGCCTTTCATCCTTACTAGGTTGATAAAAAAGTACCAGTAACGCACTGGGTCGATTTAATCGACTTTCCCCTCCCCCCCAAATTGTTGGCTTTGTGCCTAAATCAGAAACCATTATTATTGCAATCAATGAAGTTCCACATTAGCAATCTATAGATGATTAGTGGTGGGGAAGTGTGACGTTTTTCTTGGGGGAAGCTCTGGGTGTCGACGAGCATGAACTGGCTGGTCTGCTTCGGAGGACTTTCAGCTCAGGGGCTATGGATATTTTCTAGAGATATCTGGCCAGCTAGTGCTACGGCGGGGAGGGGGATAAACTCTACAGGTATGGAAGTACTGTCAGAGATGCCTCGTTCCATGCACGTGTGTTGCTGACCTGTGGAGTTACGTTAAAAACCTGTGTCATCTGTAAGACGGATCCGGCTATTGACTGAATCTATTGTGAAGACTGTCCCGCCGCCAGCCTTTCACAGGGAAGGACAAGCAGTTTTCCTATGTCTTGTGGCTATGGCGAAGAGGTCTGAAGACAGACACATTCCACTTCTGTGAATCTCTCATCGACCTTTTCAACTTCCCCTTAAAAAAAAGTGCGAGTAGTATAGAGAAGATTTTTCCTCCAGTACATTTACCAAACGATGGGTGAAAGGAACAAAAATGGTAAAAGTGAATGCGACTACACTCAGCTTCTGCCTGTAAACTCCCACTCAGTGAGAGAATACGTAGAACATTGGACAAAACAA
>OZ024746.1:85174182-85181682 GCA_964016885.1 Eledone cirrhosa | reverse complement strand
ATTATTATTATTATTATTATTATTGACGAAAGTGGATGTACGTTTTTTGAAGCTCCGTGAGTAAGCAATTTTTGAGGATTAATTGTAGAGAATTGTTTATTTTTTGTACCGCTGAAGCATTATAAGACATTAATTTGTATCCTGTGAAGGAATAACTCATAATATTTGGGCCTTTTGGCCCAAATATTTGAACTTTATTTTGAAAAAAAATAATAATTTTTTTCTCAAAAAAACATGGCGGAGCCACGCCCCCTAGAGGCGGGTCTGCTGTCGTGCAACGGCGACTTGAGCGTTGAGAGGAGAGGTGAGGCGAGGAGCGCCACCAGCACGAATGTGAGCAGCGACAGTGCCAGCACCAACGGGCCGAGCGGCGCGGAAGGTGGTAACAGCGACAACACCAACACCAACAAGCCGAACAGCGCAGAAGGTGGTAATAGCGAGAGCACCAACAAAACGAACAGCACAGAGAGTAATAGTAGCGACAGCAGCAGCACCAACAAGGCCAACAGCACAGAGGGTAACCACGACACAGGGGAGAACAACAACAGCAATAGCAGCAGCAACACCAACAAGAACAACAACAGTGACAACACCAACAAGAACACTTTCGCTGCTGTGGCAGCGGCTAAAAGGAGACCATGCTACAGCATCGACTTAACCAACAGAGAGGAAAAGTTGGCCCAGGCCTGGAAAATCATAAATCAAGAGCAGACCTGGGCAAACTTAACTGTCCCGGCAGAAGCCATTGAGGCAGTGGAAAAAAGAACGGTGCATTTCAGATGCATCTCAGTAGAGACAAAGAGGGCAGCGATAATCGCCCAAGCTGACATAGAAGCCGCACTGAAATACATCAGAGAGGACACAGACTTCATAGAGAGGGGCAGGCAATACGGCACCGTTTCGGTGCTGTTCAAGTCTGAAGCCCTCGCTGTGAAGCATTCAATGACCCCTTGCAAAACCAGCAAGGTCATAATGTACCCCTCCCACATGGGAAAACGAATAGCACGTGTGCGCATTCCCAGGATTCCACCAGGACTTGATATGTGGTGGCTCCTGGGTTGCGTAATCGTGGAAGGAACGGATACAGTCCCGGTAGAGGCAACGAGAACTGCCAGGGACGACTGGTCCGGGGTTGATCTGGAGATACTGCTCCAAATCAGACCCGAAAACGTAAAAACAATCCCGGACCACATCCGCCTCCAAAACGGGAGGGTGTTGCATATAATGACTGAGGGCAAAAGGCCGCATTGTTTCCTTTGTGGGGAAACGACACACTTGCGAGCCTTCTGCCCTCAACTGCCGAAAAGCGCAAGGGGTCGAAAGATTCCACTGCTGGCGACGCCGGGACAAGGACCACCAGCAACACCGTCAACAATGGAACCACCAAAATTGCACACCCAGGGGGGAAACGAGGAAAGCTCTCCCATTCCCCCTCCCCCCCAAAATACACACACGAACAAGAACATAAACACTCACTCAGACACAAACACGCTCACAGCCACAGACCCCTCATCCTCCAGCAGTGAAGATGAGGGAAAACCAAAGTCCCCCAAAATACAAAAAACAAAACACAAAAAAAAAAGAAATCCACAAAGCACAAACACCCCCACAAAAAAAAATACACACACCACCCACACAAACATTTTCCCCACAGCATCACCAACACAACCACCAAAATCCCCCAAACGCAAACAAGCTAAACAGACACAAGAACAAATAGACACACAAACATCAGAAACTACAGACACCCCACCCACAACAAACGCAGACACAATAGAAACAACACTAACAAAGCTATCACCACCACAATCACACGAACAAATAAAACCCGAGCAACAAAACATTAAAAACTTCGTGCTTGCCAGAAGGGCCAACAAGGAATTGATGGCCCATGTAGCACGAAGCACAAACATCGAAAAAGACGGGGAAACATTTGAAGCGAGCACATTTCGCGTACCAGATAATTTGCTTCTGATGCGAATGTCGCTCGCTTCATACAAAGAAATTCGAAAGAGCTTTCCTCGGGATGTGGGAACCCCGAACGTAAAACCCACGTCAAGACTATTAAAGGGGTTCCCAAAAGAAACCCCACAAACCATGGAGGTCGAACCACCCGACCTTCACAAGACCCCGGAAGGTAAGTAAACCTTTCCTCTCCCATTCATCCTGCCAGCATGGCCATAAGAGTAGGAAGTTTAAATGTTCGTGGCCTGGGGTCGCCCTGGAAGCAAGGTCACTTGCTCAACGACCTCAGGTCACTAGGAATGGATGTAATTGCCATCAGCGAGACCAGAATTTCCGACACACGCGCACTGGCGCCGATTTTCGACGATTATCAGATCTTTGCATCTGTTAGTCGGCCGGGAATGGGAGGTGGAGTGGCTGTGCTGTTTAGGAAATGTCTGGATCTCGAGGTAAGGTCAATCTTCCGGGATCCTGACGGAAAGTTGGTGGTCCTGGACGTGAGCAATAGCGAAGGTGGTGCCTTTAGACTGGTGGCCGTCTACGCCCCTACTGGGGCCGGTCGGCCGGACTTCTTTAGGCGCCTGGAAAACTTTCTGCTTACGTCTCGCCCTTTACTGTTAATAGGGGATTGGAATGGCATCTTAGAAGCACGCTGGGATTGTGTGGGAGTATCTGATAGGAGCGGGGGGTGCAAAAGCCTCAAGTACCTGATCAGCCAGTTTCAACTGTCTGACAGGTACCGACTAGATTTCCCTAATGCGCCAGTATGGACCTGGACCAATCGCATAGGGTCATCTAGATCGTACATAGATAGGATTTTCATTAGGAAAAGAGATAGAAATAGTGTAGGATGTCCACATTTTAAAACGGTTGCCTATTCAGATCACAAGCTTGTGATCTGTATGGTCGACCTAGATAAGACACGTAGGTTAGGACCTAGCTACTGGAAGCTAAACATGTCGTTTCCGGCACGTAAAGCTTACAGGGACCGGGTCAACAACTTAGTTAAGCAAAAGTTGACAGGGGGGGTTGTCAACAACAGGTGGTGGGGGGCACTCAAAAGAGAGATTAGAGCAACCTCGATAGGATTTAGCAAAGAAGTAGCAATAGAGAAAAATAGAAAGGAGGAGGGGCTGATAGCTAAGTTAGACGAGGCTATTTGTAGTGGCATTGCAACAGACGTGCTAGCGGCGAGAATGGCACTAGACCATTTCTTCAATGCGAAACACGAAGGTTGCATTGTCAGAGCTAAGGCGCGTGCTCTGAGGAACGAGGGAAGCAAAGCTGCCCGATGGGCTCGCTTTGCAGAGACGCAGCGTGGAAATAAAACCACAATTCGGTCTTTGACGGATCGAGATGGACACGAACTGAGCGATTCCAAGCGGATGTGTGAGGCCTTTCGCCAGCACTTTGCTCGATTGTTCGGGAGGATGGGTGAGTCGGAGACGGCGGCGGACTTCAGTCCCTACCTCGACGGCTTGCCACGCCTCTCGACGGCCGACGCTGAGCGCTGCGAAGAGCCGATAACATCAGCCGAAATTCAGGACGCCCTTGTCGGCTGCTCGAGTCGCAAGTCACCCGGTTTGGATGGTCTGCCCTACGAGCTTTACGTAAATATGCCAGACTTGTTCTCCGATCTCCTCGAAGCGCTCTACTGCAACTGGCAGCAGAACGGGAGCATTCCCAGTTCTGTGAGCCGTGGCGTAGTGACGCTGATAAGGAAAGACGAGAACAAGAGGGACACACTAGATAATTTCAGGCCCATAACCCTGCTCAACACAGAGTTTAAGATTTTGGCCAAGGTGTTAGCGAAAAGGTTGGCGCTTGTCGTCAAAGATTTGGTTGGGGAGGCGCAAACTTGCGCAATCCCGACCAGGTCCATACACGACAACCTCCACCTCATGCGATACATCATAGAGAGGGTTGGGTGCAAACCTGGCTTCGGTGGGGCTCTGATCAATTTAGATCAATCGAAAGCATTCGATAGGGTCGACCATCGGTACTTGGAGGCTGTCCTCGAGGCGGCTGGCTTCGGCCCCGTCTTCAGAAGCTGGATCGCTGCAATGTACAGCGGCATCCGCTCGGTGGTCAAAGTTAATGGCCACCTCTCGGAACCGTTTCAGATCTCTCGATCGGTCCGTCAAGGGTGCCCTCTCTCCTCACTTCTGTACGTATTGACTCTTGAGCCTCTACTGCGGAAGCTGGAGTTGTTGCAGGGCATCCCGCTCGAACCGGGACGTAGAAAGGCTGCGTCCGCTTATGCGGACGACATCACCGTGATGGTGTCGGACACCTCGGAAATCGAGGTGATCCGCACCCATTTGGAGGAATATGAAAGGTTGACGGGAGCAAAACTTAACCCGGAAAAGTCGGTGGGCTTGCAGCTCGGCACCTGGAGAGGCAAGTCCATGCCGTCCAACAGCGTCGTTGGGCGCTGGACAGACGGACCGGTAAAGTTGCTCGGGGTTTGGTTCGGACCAGACCTCCAGATGGATAAGAATTGGGACGAGGTGACGAGCAGGATAGCCAACCTCACCCAGAAATGGGCTGAGAGAAAGCTATCACTGAAAGGGCGGGCGGAGGTGGCGAACGCGTACATCGCGTCCGTCATCTACTACCGCCTGACCGTCGTGCCTTGCCCCCGTCCACGCCTCGCCAATTTGGAACGGCTCCTTTTCAAATTTTTGTGGAGGGGACGGGTCCCGTTGGTGAGGCGGTCCATCTGCTGCCAGCACCCTCTTCGTGGAGGGCTGGGCATGCCGTGGCTAATGATGCGCAGACATGCGCTGAGGCTGCGACATCTCCAGATATTTTGCCTAAACGGTGAACAGGTGTGGTCGCCGTTTGTTAGACGGGCCTTTCCGCAGCTCATCTCTTTGACTGAGCTGCAGTCCTGGGTCAAGAAGAGACCGAGACTGGGCGACTGGCATCTGGAATGTTGCCAGGCGCTCACTGCACTCTGCAAGGTGGGCAATGCGGTCAGTGGAACTTCCACTCAAGATTTCTATAGAGGATTAGTGGAGGGCAAGTGCGATGACGTACTAGGAGAGGCTCTGGGCGTCAACGAAGTAGAACTGACCAGTATGTTCCGGAGGACTTTCGAGCCGGGGACGATGGATAACTTCCAGAAATCCCTCGCTTGGCAGTGCTACCGGGGGGCGCTGCCGGTTCGAGATAAACTCTACAGGCACGGAAGTGCTGTCAGACGAACCTGCCCGAGATGCGCGCAGAGCGACGAAACCGTTCTGCACGCACTCGTCCAGTGTCCGTGCATTGCTGACTTGTGGGGTTATGTCGAACAGCTATTGTCGCGTGTAGAACGGATCCGGCTATCGTCCGAGTCCATAGTGAAGATTGACCCGCCGCCTTCTTTTGGTCAGGAAGGGCAGGCAATTTTCCTCTGCCTGGTGGCAGTAGCGAAAGAGGTTGCATGGTGGACCAGGTTGAAAGGACTGAAGACAGACACTTTTCTCTTCGGCCAATCCCTCATCAACTTCTTCAAGTTTCACTTGGAAAGGAAGGTGAGGGTGGAGAGAGAAGTGCTGCCCCCCAGTACATTTACTGAAAGGTGGGTGAATGTGGCGAGAATGGCCCGCGTGAGTGGGCCTACTCTGATCATGCGCCTGTAGGCTGGTGAATTCGAGAAGGAGAGGGGTGCCCTTCCCGGGTGCCCTAGGAGCGTCGGGTGGCTCAGGACTGGTGGGGTGCTTGAGTCAACCCTGGGTGGTGATCCCTCTTATTGGGGAACTTTCATTGTTGTATTTTTATTGTTATTTTGTTTTTGTTTTTTTGTTATTTATACTTACTCGATCTCTATGTAAACCCCCACTGTCCCTGTCTATTGTGTTGTCCCCTATATGTCGGCCCTTGTGGCCAATAAATGAAATCATTATTATTATTATTATTATTTTTTTTTTTTTTTTATTTTTTTTTTTTTTTATTGTGCAATGGCCATACTCGATAACGAGGGGGCAGCCATCATGTATGTAAGTATGTTCTTCTGGTTTTATAATTTCACAAAGGTTTACCAATAGAGAGAGAGTCGGTTTCTAACATAGACACAAGACTCTCTCATTGGAATTTACACAACATCAACTAGGTAGATATGTATGTATGTCTGCATGTGTAGATATGGATGTTATTGTATGTGTGGATGTGTATGTTTTGAGTTTTATGTGTGCATGTGTATATGCTTTGTATCTGTACATGTGTACATGGAGTTATTAGATGCAACATTTTTTTATGTATGTATATATGTATGTATGTATGTATGTATGTATGTATGTATGTATGTATGTATGTATGTACGTATGTACGTATGTATGTATGTGTATGTGTATGCATGTATGTATGTATGTACGCATGTATGTATGTATGTGTATGTATGTACGTATGTATGTATGTATGTATGTATGTATGTATGTATGTATGTATGTATGTATGTGTATGTATGTATATATGTACGTATGTATGTATGTATGTATGTATGTATGTATGTATGTATGCATGTACGTATGTATGTAAGTATGTATGTATGTATGTATGTACGTATGTATGTATGTATGTATGTATGTATGTATGTACGTATGTATGTATGTGTGTATGTATGTATGTATGTATGTATGTATGTATGTATGTATGTACGTATGTGTGTATGTATGTATGTATGTATGTATGTATGTATGTACGTATGTATGTATGCACGTATGTATGTATGTATGTATGTATGTATGTATGTGTGTATGTATGTATGTGTATGTATATATGTATGTATGTATGTATGTATGTATGTATGTATGTATGTATGTATGTATGTATGTATGTATGTATGTATGTATGTATGTACGTATGTATGTATGTGTGTATGTATGTATGTGTATGCATGTACGTATGTATGTATGTATGTATGTATGTATGTATGTATGTATGTATGTATGTATGTATGTATGTACCTATGTATGCACGTATGTATGTATGTATGTTCTTCTGGTTTTATGATTTCACAAATTTTTTCCCAATAGAGAGAGAGTCGGTTTCTAACATAGACACAAGACTCTCTCATTGGAATTTACACAACATCAACTAGGTAGATATGTATGTATGTCTGCATGTATGCATGTGTAGATATGGATGTTATTGTATGTGTGCATGTGTATATGCTTTGCATCTGTACATGTGTATAAGCAGTTATTAGATGCAACATTTTTGGAATGTTTTACATATTTTTACTGTTCCATTAATGGATTGTACTTGTAATTTCTTAACTAGTTGTGTATGTATGTATATATGTATGTATATATATATGTATGTATATATATATGTATGTATGTATATATATATGTATGTATGTGTGTATGTATATGTATGTATATATATATGTATGTATGTATGTGGGGTTGCCAGTTTAGTCGCCAACGACCCCACCAAGGTTTCTTGGTGAGGAGGGTGACTTTGGACATCCTGCAGGACTAAAAACAAAACCTGTCAAAGGGCAAAGGAGCTCTTAAGAGTCAATGGCCATCCAAAATCACCGGG
>OZ024746.1:85166682-85169182 GCA_964016885.1 Eledone cirrhosa | reverse complement strand
ATATATATATATATATATATTCATGTTTGTGTGTTTGATGTGCTCTCTTGAGTGCCTATATGTTTAATATATGTGTCTGTTTTTAATTGTGTGTACTCGCATACACACACACTCATACATGCACACACACATACAAACACACACACACATATATATATATAATATATATATATATATATATATATATATATATATATATATATATATATATATATATATATATATATATATATACACGCACACAGAAAACACCCATATCTAAAACTTAAATACGTTAGATTAGATTCACACTAGTACAAACAAAATAGATGATTAGACAGATGTACACACTAACATACATACACACACACACATATATACATACCTACTTCCATACATACATATATATATGATATATATATGTGTGTGTATGTGTGTGTGTGTCAGAGAGAGAGAGAGAGAGAGAGAGAGTGTGTGTGTGTGTGTGTGTATACATACACATGCAAAGAGCATTTTTATTAGCACCTATTTGATGAAGGCAATTGACTTGTATAAGAAGTCGGAAGCCTTGACTCGTTCTGAAGATTAGAACGGAATTTTCAATTTGCTAATCTGACTAGTGATATTTGACGTTTTTCGTTGCTTTAAATTGATAATGTTAATGTGTGTTTATAGTGTGTGGGGGGCGAAAGTAGTGGTACTGGTGGTGGTGGTGGTGGTGTGAGGTGTATGGTGGGTGACGGCTGGTAGTTGTGCTGGTGCGTGTGGTTGTTCAGGATGAAGTGTGTGATGGTGTTGTTGTTGTAATTGTCGTGGTGACAATAATGGTGATGATGATGATGATGATGATGATGATGATGAAGTTGATACTGTTCGTAACATTTATGACTTAGACATGTTAATAATAATTGTTTCTACTTTTGGCACAAGTCCAGCAATCACCCTAGCGTATTACTGGTACTTTACTTTATCGACCCTGTAAGGATGAAAGGCAAAGTTAACCAATGATAATTGTTTCTACTTTAGGCACAAGACCAGCAATTTTTGGGGAGGGGAAAAGTTGATTAAATCGACCTTTCGTAAGGATGAAAAGCAAAGCTAACCTCGGTGGTATTTGAACTCAGGGCGTAAAGGGCCGTAACTCTATGCTGAAAAGCATGTTGTCCGACGCTCTACCGATTCCGACAATCCACCGCCCTTATAATAATAATGCTGTTGTTGTTGTTGTTGGTGGTGTTCGCTTTCTGATGCAGTAAAATACGATCAGAGTTGTTCCAGGCATGGCAACTCTTTCCATTAAAATAAAATATGTTAATGTTTGATTTGAGAGAAATGTATTTTGCTCCTATTTTCTAGCAAGTCAACTAGACGTTCTCTTATTGACTCAGTGTTGTTGTTATTTAGTCTCAACTCTGTCTGATCAAGGAGAACTATTCTTAAACGCATTCCATCCATAACTATTCCATCTTTTTCATGCATACTATTAACACAGAAGTATATCATCCGATCTGTTCTTTTCTAAAGCGAATTAAGAGATGTTTGCTCTGTCTAGTAGGTCGAGCAATTAGGTAGGGACTCGACATTGTAGTTGTTTGTGGTAGAAGTGCACATGTGCCTGCGTGTATATGTGTATACATGCGTATACATGTGTTTGTGTGTGTATATGTGTCTGTGCATGTGAATGTGTGAACGTATAATATTAGTGGTCTTGATTGTAATTGTGTTATTGCTTTTTGCTGTTGAAGACGGGATAATTGTTGGATAGGCGTGTGGCTAATATAAGTGGTGGTACTAATAGGGTTAATAGTAATGCTACTGTAAATACTGGTGATGGTGAGGTGGAGACATCGGTGGTATTAGTGAACGTTGTTACGCCGTGATGATGATGGTGATGATGATGATGATAATGAAAGCATGTTACTTAAAACTGATTGTTTTGATACATTAGGGAAAAGTGAATGTAGAAATCAAAAGAAATGACGACGAATTGAAGATATGAGAAACATGGCGCCATTTATGATGTAAGAACGAGGCTGAGTCATTATAACGTTCTTGTGCAATTTAAAATTATAAATTTAAAATGTTTTTATAACTTTATTTCAATGTGTGATAGAATTAATCTGCAAAGAACATTTAGAAATCAAATGCATCTAGTTTATTGTCAATTGAACACTTTATTATAATTCGTTATTAATTAAAAATATTAATTATTTTAACAAAGGCTACTGTTTATTCAACTAAAACTTAATCTGTAGATAAATTGCGAGTTCAGGGAATAACAGAAATTCAGCTACAAAACAAATTTTCAGAACTTTGGAATGGCATGAAGGTTTATTTATATACGTAATGATGATGGATATGATGAAATGAATAATCTTAAGAATAAATCTATTTTAAAATTTGATAAATTCGTTCCCTTATTCTTTCCACAAATGGCATTAAAATACTCCTGTGTATAATGATTTAAGACATATAAGTGAGTGTTTTCAAATGTATAAAACAACTCGGCAGTATCGGTAGA
>OZ024746.1:85154182-85159182 GCA_964016885.1 Eledone cirrhosa | reverse complement strand
TATATATATATATATAGCTAGGTAGAGAGAAATAGAGTGAGAAAGAGAGATATATATAAAGAGAAATTATATGAATGTGTAAACCAGGACGAGTCTCTCTGCTAGAAAGGGCAGTAAAATCTCCTCACCTCATCCTCCAATTCCGTTTTCGGAGGTTAGATTAGTTGAAATCACACGAAAACTCTTAATTATTACCAATTTTATTTGATGTTATTAGCGGTCCACGGTGAAAAAAACTTCCTTTTTATAAGTATTATAGATTTGTAGTATCAGCAGAAAATGCACACAGAAAACAAAACAAAAAAAAAAAAAAACAGTTACATAAAACGAACATACAGCTGCATCTCTACCTCGTTAGCCACACTGCAGTTTTATACAATAAATTGGTAATGTTTCTTTCTATTCGTGAGATGCATGTAAGATAACAAAATAACAAAATAAAGAATGGAAAGAAAAAAATGACGGGTGTCTTTCAACCAAAATGGATAAAAGTATTACGACTAGAAATAATTAGACAACAGACATAGCAGGTGAAATGGGCAGCATAGACATGTTGGAAAAGGGAAAAATTGGGAAAATAATTGGGAAAAAATTAGGAAAAAATTAGACTTTCTTCAAAGGAATGTGGCTGGGTGGTGGAGCTTAGCAAAAATACAGCCTGCTACCTACCGAATTTAAGAGTTAAGAGAGAGAGAGAGAGAAAGAGAGAGAGGGGGGGGGGATAGGCTGAAGAAGAAGAGAAGAAAAAGGACGAGAGAACGAGATTGAGAGAGAAAAAAAAAAGAGTGAAAGTACTTGACTTTATTTTTTATCCTGATGGGATAAGATGCTAGGAAATAATTATCAGTCAAGTACTGGTATCGATATAATTGATTCTTCCCCTCCCACTAAATTTCTTGCCTTGTGCCTATGCAACAAATTATTATTACTCATTCTTAACAGACCCAATGAATAAACAAATCCTCCACTAAAAATATATATTAACAAAAAGTCTTTAAAATGGAAACATGGGCTAATGTAGTTCTATCTGCAACAATAAAAAAAAAAAAAATGAAAAGAGAAAATAGAATGGTCAGAGTTAGAAAGATTTGAGCCTAGTTAATATGAAGTAAGATGGCGAATTGGCAGAGTCACTTTATGGTATTCGTTCCGGCTTTCTGCTGAGGTCAACTTTGCCTTTCATCCTTTCGAGGTCGATAAAAGAAGTACCAGTCTAGTACTGGGGTAGAGTCTCCCTATATATCTCGTTCTCATTTCTTCTCTATCACTTTGTATATTTCTCTAGAAGAATTCTGCTGTACTCAGGCCTGGATAGGGATAGGCTTCGCCAGGCTTGAAATGTCCAAGAACATACATACATACATACATACATACATACATACATACATACATACATACATACATACATACATGCATGCATGTATGCATGCATGCATGAATACATACATACATACATGGTGTGGTGGCTGCCAACTCGTTTTCGAGTACGGCCACTACTTTATATCCATGTAGGAGAACCCCTACCGATGCGCTGAATGAATGTGACTTTTAAGTCCAGCCAGCGACTTGAAAACTCTGGTACAAACACTACACTTGTGACAATTATTGACACATAGTGCTGGGCCCATGGTACCATGTGACGACAAGTGCAGAGAGATCTTCAGATATAAAGCAATGCCTGTGCCGTGAAGCTTTTATAGTGAGCAAAGGCACTGCACAAAGCCAGTCCCACTCTCTTAACCAAGATGATATTTACCAAAAAGAAGAACAAGTCAACATCATTGGATACCATCAGGGTTGCAGGTGTTATATCAGAGTTTTCCTTCTCCTAGAATTCTGCCTTGACAAAGGCTAAGGGGTCATCTCTCCCTGAGATTTTGGATGGCCATTGACTCTTAAGAGCTCCTTTGCCCTTTGTCAGGTTTTGTTTTTAGTCCTGCAGGATGTCCAAAGTCACCCTCCTCACCAAGAAACCTTGGTGGGGTTGCCAGTTTAGTCGCCAACGACCCGACCATGAGACAGGTTGTACTGGGATACATGTTACCAGTAGCACCAACTAGTGACCTGACATAATACATACATACATACATACATACATACATACATACATACATACATACATACATTCAATATGAAGCTAAAAAACAACGACGACGATGACGACAACAGCAGCAAAAACAACAACAACAACAACAACAACAACAACAACGTACAACTATTGAAATTAAAAGAGGAGCGGAAATAAAACAGACCCTATATATCATAAATTTAATCACACATGCTAATCTATCAATGAATAATGATATCGCTTCTTTAATAATATTAGCCAAAGTCAAGCCGCCGAGTGTTGGTCAAAGGTTATTGTTTAATTGACTACCGTTGAGAAATCTTCCCGTTGTTATAAAGTCGAAATCGTTTTGAGAATATTGCTCTGTCGACCTCTAAAATTTTCTGGGTCAGGGAATTACAACGTACGCTGGGTGATAAAAAGGCCCCCCACAAAACAAAAACAACAACAACAATGCTAAAAAACAAAACAAAACAAAGGTCTCTGTACATCTTGCTTACTGTCATCTGAGTCTAGCTAGCTACAATGATTCTCGAAGTCAGACGGCAGTCAAGGAAAGGGGGGGGGGCATTCTTTTCCCTAATTTAAGTTTCGCTATCCGACTCTGTAGTATATGGGTAAGCCATATATAAGGGTGCATACAGGCCGTGTATGTGCGCGTGCGCAGGTTTTTTTTATTTTTATTTAAAAAAAAATTTTTTTACAGTGTAGTTGCCTCAATGAAGCCGTGTGCCAAATAACTTTATACGGAAATTTTCACACACATGTTTACTCATGCGTGTAGACCAGGCAGACACACAAATACAGAAACGCATACAAACAAGTACGTAGTTAGACAAACTCTCCCACATGTGTAATGTGATGAATATAGAAATAAAACTAGCCAGAGAAAATATAAACACATTACAAAGATGTTTTCTTGCCAAACTAAATAAATAAATATATAAGCCGTTACACATACAATTACACACATATTCATATATCTACACATACATACACAAACATACGCACACACAATTGTTCTCAGACACACACACAAACATACACAAACTCACACAATTGCTCGCGCGCACACACACACGCACACATACACACACACACACACGCACACACATATAATGATCATTCATTTAAACATTTGCACACCATCAACTACACCGAGGCGCGAATGGCGTGCAGTCATATATACAAACGCATATACACATATGTATATTACACCCATATATAAAAATATACACATGCACATACACACACACATATATATATACATATGCACACACACACACACACACACATATATATATATAAATATACATATGCATATACACATATTCATATATATATATATATATATATATATATATATATATATATATATATATATATATATATATATATGTATATATATATAAATATACATATGCATATACACAAAAAACATTGAAATATTATGCACACACTAGCTAAAATACACAGGCACGTGTACACATATATACACACTCAGGCACACACAGAGAGAATAGATCCACATCTAGAGAGAACGCAACAAAAATACCGTGGTTGTCATACACATACACACATATAAAATGTATACATATTGCGATTACTTCTGAGAGTGGCTTTTTTTTACGACTCAAGTCATTTGTCAGAATAAGATCTTATGAAAATCTTAGTTGCCACCAAAGAACTTGGTTATATTGTTGTCTTGTTCCCCTCCACGCATTATCTCCCCTCTGTCGCTCTCTTTTCCTGTTTGGTTTTTTATTTCCTCTTTTTTTTTTTCCGGCCAGTCAACACACCATCTTTATGGCGCTGATTTAATGTTGAGCGTGGGGCATGAGGGGAATATATATATATATATATATATATATATATATATATATATATATATATATATATATGTGTGTGTGTGTGTGTGTGTGTGTGTGTGTGTGTGTGTGTGTGTGTGTGTGTGTGTGTATATGTATATGTATGTTTATATAGTCTTTGACTCGTTACTGGGAGAGAGTCAGTGAACATGTAACTGCAACACCTCTTCACCATAAAATGCTAATGAAAATGCCTACCATTTACCGTTGTAACTGGCCATCAAATGCACAAACAAGTAAATAAATCAAATAGATAAATAAATAAATAAATGGAAAATACACAAAAAGAAAGGGCGAAAGAAAGACAGAAAGAATGAAAGAAAGATAAAGAAAAAAGCAAGACAAAACTAAAAGCAAAAACAAATAGCAAAAAATATCTATATGTGGTAGAAAGAGAGACAAAGAAGAGAAAAAAGATATGAAAAAGTGGGGAAGAAAAAGGAGAGAAAGAGATTGTGGGAAAGAAAAATGGGCAGAGTGAGAAGCTGATGTTGATAAGCTAAGACGTTAGGTTATCAATGTACCTTGTTGTCTGCCATTTTTATCACTAAACGATCAATTTTATACTGCAGGGCCACCACCATTACGAACAAGTGAGGGAGAGCCGTATACAGTCGCTCGATCTACTAGAAATAGCAGCTAACTCTCAATTCACAATCTTAGTAGCTTAGAAATGGGAGGGTACGTTGTATAATGGACGTTGGCATGACTTTGGGGTTAAGAATTTCGCTGACCACAACATGCCTTCTGCTATTGCCTAGGCTCGACCAAAGTCTTGTGTGTAGAATTTGGTATTCGGGAGCTTGGAAGCCACTCAAACAGACCCTACCTGTTCTTGGATGGTACACGGAAATTGTTTATTAGATTAACGCCCATACCTGACCTTTAGATGTCTTTAGAGGAGTTCCCTCTGTTGCAAACTTTCCAGCTCTTTAGGTCTTCGGTCTGAGAATAACTTACCTAGTCCTCCCATTGATATTGTTTCTGTCATTAACACATGTCCAGTAATTTGCGGGAAGGGGAAAGTCGATTATATCGATCCTAATACTTTACTGGTGTTTAAT
>OZ024746.1:85126682-85149182 GCA_964016885.1 Eledone cirrhosa | reverse complement strand
CCACTACAACCACCACCAACACCAGCGCCACTATACCATCAACACCAGCGCCACCATACCACCAACACCAGCCCCACCATACCACCAACACCAACACCACCAACACCAACAACACCATCACCACTATACCACCACCACACCACCATCATCACCATCACTACACCATCCTCCTCCTTTTCTATTCTGTTTCACCTTGTCATTAGTAACCCTCTCCCTCTCTCACATCATCTTACAACTTTCAGTGATCCGGTCAAGTGTGTGTACGGCTGTTTGTACGTGTGTATATGTATCTGTGTATATGTGTGTGTATATATGTCTGTGTTTTTGTGTGTGTATATATGTCTGTGTTTTTGTGTGTGTGTATATGTGTCTGTGTTTTTGTGTGTGTGTGTGTATATGTGTCTGTGTTTTTGTGTGTGTGTATATGTGTCTGTGTTTTTGTGTGTGTGTATATGTGTTTTTGTGTGTGTGTATATATGTCTGTGTTTTTGTGTGTGTGTATATATGTCTGTGTTTTTGTGTGTATATATGTCTGTGTTTTTGTGTGTGTGTATATATGTCTATGTTTTTGTGTGTGTCTATATATGGCTGTGTTTTTGTGTGTATATATGTCTGTGTTTTTGTGTGTGTGTATATATGTCTGCGTTTTTGTGTTTGCATGTGTGTGTGTCTGTGCGTATATATGTATACACACGCATACACACACACACAGACACACACACACTCTCTCTCACACACATACACACATACACTCTCACCCCCTCTCTCTCTCTTTCACACACACATATACACTCTCTCCCCCCTCTCTCTCTCACACACACTCTCTCTCACTCTCACACTTACACAAACACTTACACACACCTACACACATATCTCTCTCTCTCTCACACACATACACACATATACATCCCCCTCTCTCCTTCTCTCTCACACACACACTTACACGCACACACTTACACACACGCTTACACACACACACACACCTACACGCACACACTTACACACACCAACACACACATATTATCTCTCACACACTCCATATAACTACCCCCTTTCTCTCTCACATACACACATATACTTTCCCTCCCTCTCTCCCGTTCTCTCACACACACTTACACACACACGTACACACACACTTACACGCACCTACACACACATCTCTCTCTCTCTCTCTCACACATACACACATATAGTTTCCCTCCCTCTTTCTCTCTCTCTCACACACACACACTTACACACACCAACACACACATATCTCACAAACACATATACTTTCCTTCCCTCTCTCTTTCTCACACACACATATTATCTCACATACACACACACACCAACACACACATATTATCACACACATATTATCACACACACGCCAACACACACATATTATCACACACACACCAAAACACACATATTATCTCACACATACACACACCAACACACACATATCTCACACACACATATACTTTCCTTCCCTCTCTCTCTCACACACACATATTATCTCACATACACACACACACACACACACCAACACACACATATTATCACACACACACCAACACACACATATCTCACACACATACTTTCCTTCCCTCTCTCTCACACATATTATCTCACATACACACACACACACACACACACACACACACCAACACACATATTATCACACACACACACACCCAGCCATACCATCCTCTCTACATTTATCATACCCCTATCATTCGTTTTATTTTCAAATGCTTCATTCATTCCGGACATTTATTAAAACTACAAATTACACGCTGCATTGGTTGTTGTTGTTGTTGTTGTTGTTGTTGTTGTTGACGGTGGTGTTGGTGGTGTTGGTGGTGGTGGTGGTGTTGGTGGTGGTGGTGGTGTTGGTGGTGTTGTTGTTGGTGGTGGTGTTGTTGTTGTTGGTGGTGTTGTTGGTGGTGGTGTTGTTGTTGTTGGTGGTGTTGTTGGTGGTGGTGTTGTTGTTGTTGGTGGTGTTGTTAGTGGTGTTGTTAGTGGTGGTGGTTTGGTGGTGGTGTTGTTGTTGGTGTTGTTGTTGTTGGTGGTGTTGTTGGTGGTGGTGTTGTTGGTGGTGGTGTTGGTGGTGGTGTTGGTGGTGTTGTTGGTGGTGGTGTTGTTGGTGGTGGTGTTGGTGGTGTTGTTGGTGGTGGTGTTGTTGTTGGTGGTGGTGTTGGTGGTGGTGTTGGTGGTGTTGTTGTTGGTGGTGGTGTTGGTGGTGTTGTTGGTGGTGGTGTTGTTGTTGGTGGTGGTGTTGGTGGTGGTGTTGGTGGTGTTGTTGTTGGTGGTGTTGGAGGTGGTGTTGTTGGTGGTGGTGTTGTTGTTGGTGTTGTTGGTGGTGGTGGTGTTGTTGTTGTTGGTGGTGTTGTTGGTGGTGGTGTTGTTGTTGGTGGTGGTGTTGGTGGTGGTGTTGGTGGTGGTGTTGTTGGTGGTGTTGTTGGTGGTGGTGTTGGTGGTGGTGTTGTTGTTGACGGTGGTGTTGGTGGTGGTGTTGTTGGTGGTGGTGTTGTTGTTGGTGTTGTTGGTGGTGGTGTTGTTGTTGGTGGTGGTGTTGGTGGTGGTGGTGTTGGTGGTGGTGTTGGTGGTGTTGTTGGTGGTGTTGTTGTTGGTGGTGGTGTTGGTGGTGTTGTTGTTGGTGTTGTTGTTGTTGGTGGTGTTGTTGGTGGTGGTGTTGTTGGTGGTGGTGTTGGTGGTGGTGTTGGTGGTGTTGTTGGTGGTGTTGTTGTTGGTGGTGGTGTTGGTGGTGTTGTTGGTGGTGGTGTTGTTGTTGGTGGTGGTGTTGGTGGTGGTGTTGGTGGTGTTGTTGTTGGTGGTGTTGGAGGTGGTGTTGTTGGTGGTGGTGTTGTTGTTGGTGTTGTTGGTGGTGGTGGTGTTGTTGTTGTTGGTGGTGTTGTTGGTGGTGGTGTTGTTGTTGGTGGTGGTGTTGGTGGTGGTGTTGGTGGTGTTGTTGTTGGTGGTGTTGGTGGTGTTGTTGTTGGTGGTGGTGTTGGTGGTGGTGTTGGTGGTGTTGGTGGTGGTGTTGTTGGTGGTGGTGTTGGTGGTGGTGTTGGTGGTGTTGTTGGTGGTGTTGGTGGTGGTGTTGTTGGTGGTGGTGTTGTTGTTGGTGTTGTTGGTGGTGGTGGTGTTGGTGTTGGTGTTGTTGGTGGTGGTGGTGTTGGTGTTGTTGTTGGTGTTGGTGTTGGTGGTGGTGTTGTTGGTGGTGGTGATGTTTATAGTGGTGTTGTTAGTGGTGTTGTTATTGACGGTGGTTTGGTGGTGGTGTTGTTGTTGGTGGTGTTGTTGTTGTTGGTGGTGGTGTTGTTGTTGGTGGTGGTGTTGTTGGTGGTGGTGTTGGTGGTGGTGGTGTTGTTGGTGGTGGTGGTGTTGTTGTTGTTGGTGGTGTTGTTGGTGGTGGTGTTGGTGGTGGTGGTGTTGTTGGTGGTGGTGGTGTTGTTGTTGTTGGTGGTGTTGTTGGTGGTGGTGTTGTTAGTGGTGTTGTTGTTGTTGGTGGTGGTGTTGTTGTTGTTGGTGGTGGTGTTGTTGGTGGTGGTGTTGTTGGTGGTGGTGGTGTTGTTGTTGTTGGTGGTGTTGTTGGTGGTGGTGTTGTTAGTGGTGTTGTTGTTGTTGGTGGTGGTGTTGTTGTTGTTGGTGGTGGTGTTGTTGGTGGTGGTGTTGGTGGTGGTGTTGTTGTTGTGGTGGTGGTGTTGTTGGTGGTGGTGTTGGTGGTGGTGGTGGTGTTGTTGTTGTTGGTGGTGTTGTTGGTGGTGGTGTTGTTAGTGGTGTTGTTGTTGTTGGTGGTGGTGTTGTTGTTGTTGGTGGTGGTGTTGTTGGTGGTGGTGTTGGTGGTGGTGTTGTTGTTGTTGTTGGTGGTGTTGTTGGTGGTGGTGTTGGTGGTGGTGTTGTTGGTGGTGTTGGTGGTGGTGTTGTTGGTGGTGGTGTTGTTGTTGTTGGTGGTGTTGTTGGTGGTGTTGGTGGTGGTGTTGTTGTTGGTGGTGGTGTTGTTGTTGTTGGTGGTGGTGTTGGTGGTGGTGTTGTTGTGGTGGTGGTGTTGTTGTTGTTGGTGGTGTTGTTGGTGGTGTTGGTGGTGGTGTTGTTGTTGGTGGTGGTGTTGTTAGTGGTGGTGTTGTTGGTGGTGTTGTTGGTGGTGGTGTTGTTAGTGGTGGTGTTGTTAGTGGTGTTGTTGGTGGTGGTGTTGTTGTTGGTGGTGGTGTTGGTGGTGGTGTTGGTGGTGGTGTTGTTGTTGGTGGTGGGTGGTGGTGGTGGTGTTGTTGGTGGTGTTGTTGGTGGTGGTGTTGGTGGTGTTGTTGGTGGTGGTGTGGTTGTTGGTGGTGGTGTTGGTGGTGGTGTTGGTGGTGGTGTTGTTGGTGGTGTTGTTGGTGGTGGTGTTGGTGGTGGTGTTGGTGGTGGTGTTGGTGGTGGTGTTGTTGGTGGTGTTGTTGGTGGTGGTGTTGGTTGGTGGTGGTGGTGTTGGTGGTGGTGTTGTTGGTGGTGTTGTTGGTGGTGGTGTTGGTGGTGTTGTTGGTGGTGGTGTTGGTGGTGGTGTTGTTGTTGGTGGTGGTGGTGTTGGTGATGGTGTTGTTGGTGGTGTTGTTGGTGGTGGTGTTGGTGGTGTTGTTGGTGGTGGTGTTGTTGGTGGTGTTGTTGGTGGTGGTGTTGGTGGTGGTGTTGTTGTGGGTGGTGTTGGTGGTGGTGTTGTTGGTGGTGTGTTGGTGGTGGTGTTGGTGGTGTTGTTAGTGGTGGTGTTGTTGGTGGTGTTGTTGGTGGTGGTGTTGGTGGTGTTGTTAGTGGTGGTGTTGTTGGTGGTGTTGTTGGTGGTGGTGTTGTTGGTGGTGGTGTTGGTGGTGGTGTTGGTGGTGGTGTTGGTGGTGGTGTTGTTGTTGGTGGTGGTGGTGTTGGTGGTGGTGTTGTTGGTGGTGTTGTTGGTGGTGGTGTTGGTGGTGTTGTTGGTGGTGGTGTGGTTGTTGGTGGTGGTGTTGGTGGTGTTGGTGGTGGTGTTGTTGGTGGTGTTGTTGGTGGTGGTGTTGGTGGTGGTGTTGTTGTTGACGGTGGTGTTGGTGGTGGTGATGTTGTTGGTGTTGTTGGTGGTGGTGTTGTTGGTGGTGGTGTTGTTGGTGGTGTTGTTGGTGATGGTGGTGTTGTTAGTGGTGGTGGTGTTGGTGTTGTTGTTGGTGTTGGTGTTGGTGGTGGTGTTGTTGGTGGTGGTGATGTTTATAGTGGTGTTGTTAGTGGTGTTGTTATTGACGGTGGTTTGGTGGTGGTGTTGTTGTTGGTGGTGTTGTTGTTGTTGGTGGTGGTGTTGTTGGTGGTGGTGTTGGTGGTGGTGGTGTTGTTGGTGGTGGTGGTGTTGTTGTTGTTGGTGGTGTTGTTGGTGGTGGTGTTGTTAGTGGTGTTGTTGTTGTTGGTGGTGGTGTTGTTGTTGTTGGTGGTGGTGTTGTTGGTGGTGGTGTTGTTGGTGGTGGTGGTGTTGTTGTTGTTGGTGGTGTTGTTGGTGGTGGTGTTGTTAGTGGTGTTGTTGTTGTTGGTGGTGGTGTTGTTGTTGTTGGTGGTGGTGTTGTTGGTGGTGGTGTTGGTGGTGGTGTTGTTGTTGTTGTTGGTGGTGTTGTTGGTGGTGGTGTTGGTGGTGGTGTTGTTGGTGGTGTTGGTGGTGGTGTTGTTGGTGGTGGTGTTGTTGTTGTTGGTGGTGTTGTTGGTGGTGTTGGTGGTGGTGTTGTTGTTGGTGGTGGTGCTGTTGTTGTTGGTGGTGGTGTTGGTGGTGGTGTTGTTGTTGGTGGTGGTGTTGTTGTTGTTGGTGGTGTTGTTGGTGGTGTTGGTGGTGGTGTTGTTGTTGGTGGTGGTGTTGTTAGTGGTGGTGTTGTTGGTGGTGTTGTTGGTGGTGGTGTTGTTAGTGGTGGTGTTGTTAGTGGTGTTGTTGGTGGTGGTGTTGTTGTTGGTGGTGGTGTTGGTGGTGGTGTTGGTGGTGGTGTTGTTGTTGGTGGTGGTGTTGGTGGTGGTGTTGTTGGTGGTGTTGTTGGTGGTGGTGTTGGTGGTGTTGTTGGTGGTGGTGTGGTTGTTGGTGGTGGTGTTGGTGGTGGTGTTGGTGGTGGTGTTGTTGGTGGTGTTGTTGGTGGTGGTGTTGGTGGTGGTGTTGGTGGTGGTGTTGGTGGTGGTGTTGTTGGTGGTGTTGTTGGTGGTGGTGTTGGTGGTGGTGTTGTTGTTGGTGGTGGTGGTGTTGGTGGTGGTGTTGTTGGTGGTGTTGTTGGTGGTGGTGTTGGTGGTGTTGTTGGTGGTGGTGTTGGTGGTGGTGTTGTTGTTGGTGGTGGTGGTGTTGGTGGTGGTGTTGTTGGTGGTGTTGTTGGTGGTGGTGTTGGTGGTGTTGTTGGTGGTGGTGTTGTTAGTGGTGTTGTTGGTGGTGTTGTTAGTGGTGGTGTTGTTGGTGGTGTTGTTGGTGGTGGTGTTGGTGGTGGTGTTGTTGTTGGTGGTGGTGGTGTTGGTGGTGGTGTTGTTGGTGGTGTTGTTGGTGGTGGTGTTGGTGGTGTTGTTAGTGGTGGTGTTGTTGGTGGTGTTGTTGGTGGTGGTGTTGTTGGTGGTGGTGTTGGTGGTGGTGTTGGTGGTGGTGTTGTTGGTGGTGTTGTTGGTGGTGTTGGTGGTGTTGTTAGTGGTGGTGTTGGTGGTGTTGTTAGTGGTGGTGTTGTTGGTGGTGTTGTTGGTGGTGGTGTTGTTGGTGGTGGTGTTGGTGGTGATGGTGGTGTTCTTGTTGGTGGTGGTGGTGTTGGTGGTGGTGTTGTTGGTGGTGTTGTTGTTGGTGGTGGTGGTGTTGGTGGTGGTGTTGTTGGTGGTGTTGTTGGTGGTGGTGTTGGTGGTGTTGTTGGTGGTGGTGTGGTTGTTGGTGGTGTTGTTGGTGGTGTTGGTGGTGTTGTTGGTGGTGGTGTTGGTGGTGTTGTTAGTGGTGGTGTTGTTGGTGGTGTTGTTGGTGGTGGTGTTGTTGGTGGTGGTGTTGTTGGTGGTGTTGTTGGTGGTGGTGTTGGTGGTGTTGTTGGTGGTGGTGTGGTTGTTGGTGGTGTTGTTGGTGGTGTTGGTGGTGTTGTTGGTGGTGGGGTTGGTGGTGTTGTTAGTGGTGGTGTTGTTGGTGGTGTTGTTGGTGGTGGTGTTGTTGGTGGTGGTGTTGGTGGTGGTGTTGGTGGTGGTGTTGGTGGTGGTGTTGTTGTTGGTGGTGGTGGTGTTGGTGGTGGTGTTGTTGGTGGTCTTGTTGGTGGTGGTGTTGGTGGTGTTGTTGGTGGTGGTGTGGTTGTTGGTGGTGGTGTTGGTGGTTTTGGTGGTGGTGTTGTTGGTGGTGTTGTTGGTGGTGGTGTTGGTGGTGGTGTTGTTGTTGACGGTGGTGTTGGTGGTGGTGGTGTTGTTGGTGGTGATGTTGTTGGTGTTGTTGGTGGTGGTGTTGTTGGTGGTGGTGTTGTTGGTGGTGTTGTTGGTGATGGTGGTGTTGTTAGTGGTGGTGTTGTTGGTGGTGATGTTGTTGGTGTTGTTGGTGGTCGTGTTGTTGGTGGTGGTGTTGTTGGTGGTGTTGTTGTTGACGGTGGTGTTGTTAGTGGTGTTGTTGTTGGTGGTGATGTTGTTGGTGTTGTTGGTGGTGGTGTTGTTGTTGGTGTTGTTGGTGGTGGTGTTGTTGGTGGTGGTGTTGTTGGTGGTGGTGTTGTTGGTGATGGTGGTGTTGTTGGTGGTGCTGTTAGTGTTGTTGTTGTTGTTGGTGATGGTGGTGGCCTTGTTGGTGGTGGTGGTGTTGGGGTGCTGTTTATGGTGGTGCTGTGTATGGTGGTAGCTGTGGTGCTGTGTATGGTGGTGTTGTGCATGGTGGTGTTGTATATGGTGGTGCTGTGTATGGTGGTAGCTGTGGTGTTGTGTATGGTGGTGCTGTGTATGGTGGTAGCTGTGGTGCTGTGTATGGTGGTGCTATGTATGGTGGTGTTGTATATGGTGGTGCTGTGTATGGTGGTGCTGTGTATGGTGGTGCTGTGTATGGTGGTGCTGTGTACGGTGGTGTTGTATATGGTGGTGCTGTGTATGGTGGTGTTGTATATGGTGGTGCTGTGTATGGTGGTGCTGTGTATGGTGGTGCTGTGTATGGTGGTGTTGTATACGGTGGTGTTGTATATGGTGGTGCTGTGTATGGTGGTGCTGTGTATGGTGGTGCTGTGTATGGTGGTGCTGTGTATGGTGGTGTTGTATATGGTGGTGCTGTGTATGGTGGTGTTGTATATGGTGGTGCTGTGTATGGTGGTGCTGTGTATGGTGGTGCTGTGTATGGTGGTGCTGTGTATGGTGGTGCTGTGTATGGTGGTGCTGTGTATGGTGGTGCTGTGTATGGTGGTGTTGTATACGGTGGTGTTGTATATGGTGGTGCTGTGTATGGTGGTGCTGTGTATGGTGGTGCTGTGTATGGTGGTGCTGTGTATGGTGGTGTTGTATATGGTGGTGCTGTGTATGGTGGTGCTGTGTATGGTGGTGCTGTGTATGGTGGTGCTGTGTATGGTGGTGTTGTATATGGTGGTGCTGTGTATGGTGGTGTTGTATATGGTGGTGCTGTGTATGGTGGTGCTGTGTATGGTGGTGCTGTGTATGGTGGTGCTGTGTATGGTGGTGCTGTGTATGGTGGTGCTGTGTATGGTGGTAGCTGTGGTGCTGTGTATGGTGGTGCTGTGTATGGTGGTGCTGTGTATGGTGGTGCTGTGTATGGTGGTGTTGTATATGGTGGTGCTGTGTATGGTGGTGCTGTGTATGGAGGTGCTGTGTATGGTGGTGCTGTGTATGGTGGTAGCTGTGGTGCTGTGTATGGTGGTGCTGTGTATGGTGGTGCTGTGTATGGTGGTGTTGTATACGGTGGTGTTGTATATGGTGGTGCTGTGTATGGTGGTGCTGTGTATGGTGGTGCTGTGTATGGTGGTGTTGTGTATGGTGGTGCTGTGTATGGTGGTGCTGTGTATGGTGGTGCTGTGTATGGTGGTGCTGTGTATGGTGGTGTTGTGTATGGTGGTGCTGTGTATGGTGGTGCTGTGTATGGTGGTGCTGTGTATGGTGGTGCTGTGTACGGTGGTGCTGTGTATGGTGGTGCTGTGTACGGTGGTGCTGTATATATATATATATGTATGCATATTAGATACATACATATATAAATACATATATACACACAAATACATTCATATCGATATATACATACATGCATACATACAGAAATATTTACATATCCATACATGAAAAGGAGAATATCTATGGAGAATTAATGACAAATCTGCAGCTACTCCACCCTGACTATACCTTTAGATTTACACCTGTGATTATTGGGGCACTGGGGTATGTTAGTCATTGTCTCAGTAGAAAACTGGAGAAGCTGGGATTATGGAGAATTAATGACACATCTGCAGATACTCCACCCTGACTATACCTTCAGATTTACACCTGTGATTATTGGGGCACTGGGGTATGTTAGTCATTGTCTCAGTAGAAAACTGGAGAAGCTGGGATTCACAGAAACAGAAAGAACACAACTAGTTAGGAAATTACAAGTACAATCCATTAATGGAACAATAAAAATAAGTAAAACATTCCAAAGATTCTGCATCTAATAACTCCATGTACACATGTACAGATACAAAGCATATACACATGCACACATATAACTCAAAACATACACCCCCACACATACAATAAGATCCGCACCTGCACACACATGAATGCATGCAGTCATGCATACACATCTACCTAGTTGATGTCTAAATTATTCCAATGAGAGAAACCGACTCTGTCTCTCTATTGGTAAACATTTGTGTAATTATAAAACCAGAAGAACACACACACACACACACACACACACACACACACACACACACACACACACACACACACACACACACACACACACACACACACACACGCACGCACACACGCGTATATATTAGGATGGCCCTTAGCAACAGGTAATTTTGCGAAATTAAAATTTGTTGCTGCTCCCCTCCCACCCCTAATCCTCTTTCAATGAACAAAAACACGGGGTGTGCAAAATTTCAGCTCAATCGGACAACTGTTAGGTGACCCTCAAACGCCTTGAATTTGGAACATAGTATACGCAACGATTAATTTTGTTCAAAAGCGGTATACTGTTCCCTATCTCGACTATTTTCTTTTTTCTTCTAAGAGAAATTTATGTGGACACATCCAGGCAACCCCAGCAAGTGTTTAAAAACGTTCTGAATCAGATTTACCAATAGTTAATTTGAAAATTTCCTTAAATTAGATGAAAAAATTAAGATATATTAGGTTTTATTAAAACTTCTATAAGAGGAACGCATTTTTATTTACAACAATAATTTCTATTAAATCAAAAACATAATGTGAATACTGAACACTGAATATTGAACATTATTTTTGCATAAGAGAGGATTTAGTGGCATTTTGGGTATGTTTTACGGTTTTCGGTAACGAAATTGTTTCTCAGTTTCCATCTTTTATGAGAATGTTATTGTAATCCTGAATGAGTTTGACACCTCTTTCTGCAACATCATTCACAGCAACTGTCTTCTCAAGTTTTTCAAGTCCACTTTTGTAACCAGGATCATCCTTCCATATTGAAGGGACTTTGTCGAGGAAATCGGTGCTGATAGAAAATCTCGCGAAGAAAGTTTTTGTTACAAAAGACGAAAATTCGATGTTTGTAAAGGAAGAAGCTCTCCTTGCTCTCCTTTCTCTCCTTTTCTCCTTGCTCTCCTTGCTCCCCTTTTCTCCTTGCTCTCCTTGCTCTCATTGCTCTTCCTTTATCCTTGCTCTCCTTGCTCTTCCTTTATCCTTGTTCTCCTTGCTCTCCTTTTCTCCTTGCTCTCCTTGCCCTCCTTTTCTCATTGCTCTCCTTGCTCTTCCTTTATCCTTGCTCTCCTTGCTCTCTTTTTCTCATGGCTCTCTTTGCTATCTTTTTTTCCTTCTTCTCCTTTTCTCATTGCTCTCCTTTCTCTCCTTTTCTCCTTGCTCTCCTTGCTCTCCCTTTATCCTTGCTCTCATTGCTCTCCTTTTCTCCTTGTATCTATGTACTTGTTTATATACAAACACAATGAGAAAAGGAGAAATATGAAAGCTAGGATAGTAAGGAGAGTATATATACATATCATATATATATATATATATATATATATATATATATATATATATATATATATATATATATATATATATATACGGATATATGTATATTAGGGTGGCCCTTAGCAACAGGTAATTTCCGAAAGTTAAAATTTTGCTGCGCTCTGTCCCCAGCTTTGCAACTTGCCTTCCCCATTATATTTATTGCCACTTATCCTTCTAATACCAAGAATAAGTCTGAATAAGTTTTTAAGTTAGAGAAAATTATAATAGATGAATATTTTTGTCTGAAAAATTGACTTTCAAAATTTCACGGTCGATGAGCGTCGCCTTGCAGTTGTCCGCTTGAGCTAAGGTTTTGCATAGATTGGTCTTTTGTTAATTGGAACAAGATAGAGGAGTTTAGAAAGTTGAAAAATAAGGGCCACTCTAATTAAATATATATATATATATATATATATATATATGGTGTCCCAGCATGGCCTCAATCGGATGGCTGGAACAGGTAAAAGGGTAAAAGAGTACACACACACACACACACACACACACATATATATAAATATACAATATATAGTAAGAAACACAGTAAACGGTGTGTCTAAAATTACAAGGGTTGAAAAACCACATATGCTTGAAATATTTAACCAAGAAACAGACAGAATGACAAAATGAAAATAAAAATATATTATCAAATAATACAAACCGCCTCAATAACCATTATATCTCTCGGACAGATTATCCCTAATCTGTTTCGCCCTGAGTGTGTTTGTAACAGATAATCCTGGGCTTCATCAGCGAGAGATTGCGATTAAATGCCACAAACACTATTTGCCAACGTTCACACAGAAAGATGAATTCATCACCTCGTGCTTCGCCAGTCAAACGTGGTAAGCGCGTGTTGAACAGAAATAACAGTCCAACACGCACAACTTAATAGCTCAACTTGTAAGGGAGCAGAAATATATATATGAGAATTAGAACCCTGTAACCATTAAGCTCTAAGTATAAAGTACAAATAAATACTGTGTACAAATAAATATGTGTGTATGTATTGATGTGTTTGTATATATATATAAATATATATATACAAACACATCAATACATACACACATATATTCATACCTACATACACAAACACGGACATATCAATACATACATACATAACATAATCAATACATACATACATACATATACACTATATTTCAGCCATTATACTCTAGATATTTCTATATAACTGATGCTTTTACTCTAAAATACGGCGAAGGCCCTTTATCTTCTCAGTGCTTTGTAAAAGTCCGAGAAATTGGTGACGTATACACGATGTTCGTTGACATCTGTAAGCTGTAATTCTATCTCGACAGGAAGAGTTGTCATGGCTTAATGGGTTAAATCACCTAGCTGGTATCTGGAGGATATGGGATTCGATTTTTTTATCGTCTTTAAAGGGGGGCCTCAACCTATTTTGCAAATTATTTTATAGCATCTCCCAGCATGAATACATCATTCTTTATTTTAACTATGCACATACACTTATATATCAGGAGATTCCAACCAGAATGGTTGTATTTTTTAAGGGTATGTCAATATTTATTTATAAAACTAACCTATATTATATTTTATCTGATGAAAGCGCACCATAGTTTGCTCTGGTGGCCCTTGAAATATGTATAATGAAATAAATATGGTTTTATAAATATAGTTTCCATTTATTAATATATTGTATATTTATATATATATATATATATATATATATATATATATATATATATATATAAATATATATATATATATATATATATATATATATATATATATATATATATATATATATATATGTAAGTGTATATATATATATGTATGTGTATATATATATATATATATATATATATATATATATATATATATATATATATATATATGTATGTAGGGGTTATATTTAATTTGTTGGGATACAACAAGCAAAATATTTTTATAACTGATATAAAGCACTCAACAAATTATTGGAGTAAATAAACAATATATTAACAAATGGAAACTATATTTATAAAACCATATTTATTTCATTATACATATTTCAAGGGCCACCAGAGCAAACTATGGTGCGCTTTCATCAGATAAAACATAATATAGATTAGTTTTATAAATATAAATATATAAATATATATATATATATATATATATATACACATACATATATATATATTCAAATTAGCGAACCATTGAGTAATTCAATTCGTGGTTGTTCCATAGCCCAGAAACAGAAATTTCAAATCTGCTTTAAACCACTCCCTGACATCTATAAAAAGTAACATAAAGAAGGATGTATTTAGATAATGTAATCCTAGAAATAGTGTGTCTGAGTAAACGATAGGATGGGCAGGCTTGTAATGGAACCACTTTGATCTTAGCTCTGCTCCTTCGTGGCTCATCTGGAATAGACACAGTGGAAGAAGAAGATGATGAGGAAAAAGAAGTAGAAAATGAAACAAGGAGAAGATTAAGAAGAATAGTAAGAAGAAGAAAGAGAAGAAGAAAAAGAAAAAGAAGAAGAACCAGAAGAAGAAGAAGAAGAAGAAGAAGAAGAAGAAGATAATGATAACAATAACAATCAATATATATACTTTTTTAAGATGGAATGTTTAGTTCTGTATATAATCATAATTAATAATTTATAATTAATTTTCGTGTTAAGTGTATATATACTCTTTTACCTGTTTCAGCCATCCGACTGAGGCCATGCAAGGGCGTATATATAAATTACGTCTGATAAATTTTAGTTATTTAATATTTTTTCGCATAACGTCAACATAATTATTCCGAGATGAATATTGAGGGCGGACGGGGTGAGTTCCAGCCAACACACCCCCAACACACCCCCAACGAAAAGAAAACGAAAAGAAAAGAAAAATAATATAAAACAAGCACGTGGAGCAGTATGAGAATAGAGAGGAGGGTTGGGAGAGTGTATTATATATTAGATATAGAGAGGGGGAGAGATTGATGTTAATTGATATAGAGAGGGGTATTGACAGAGAGTTCCGTGAGGTAAACATAGAGAGGGGGAGAGTTTGGTGTTAATTGATATAGAGAGGGAGATTGGAAGAGAGTTTCGTGAGGTAGATATAGAGAGATAGAGACTATATATATATATATATATATATATATATATATATAAATATTTCGTTTCTGAATTTGTTTAGCAAGATTCTTTATCTGAAATCGTGTGTTGAAACCGATATTGTTATACTTTGGGAGGGTCATGTTGCCAATAAGAAACACACGCACCAGTTGCTTTCACTTCAATTTATTATAATAAATTTATAAATTTAGGAATTTATAAATTTCCGGTTGGTTGGTTGGTTCCACAACCAGATGGTTGTTTATATATTGTCAAAGTTCTTTCGTCACACATTCTGTGACCTCTTCAGTGACTGGAGATTCTTTTCTTTGTTTTTTTGTGCCTCTCTTTTGGTCTGTCCTACGCCATCTTGTTTTGTGTGGTTGTTTATATAAAAAAAACTTTGATATAAACAACCATCAGGTTGTGGAACCAACCAACCAACCGGAAATTTATAAATTCCTAAATTTATAAATTTATTATAATAAATTGAAGTGAAAGCATCTGGTGCGTGTGTTTCTTATTGGAAACATGACCCTCCCAAAGTATAACAATATATATATATATATACAGGGGCAGTGGAACTCGAGGGAGAGACTCATGGCCCCTCCCTCCCCCAATAATTATATTTTCTTCCCAAACTACCAAAACACACATCTATTTGGATATACGCTACAATATATGTACATGTTATGTTTATCGTATATCGAAGTTTTCTAACCATTTTAGAGTAGAAAGTGTTTAATTAATCACTACAACTAAATTGTGCAAATTTGGCCCCATCCCTGTGTATGGAAAAGTAAATGTGTGTTTAAACATTTGACGATTTTATTTCTTTCTTTCTCTCCACGAACGCGATATATGTTTACAAATATAGTATTCGTATATATATAGAAATATATTAAATAAATGGAAACTATATTTATAAATATTTCGTTTCTGAATTTGTTTAGCAAGATTCTTTATCTGAAATCGTGTGTTGAAACCGATATTGTTATACTTTGGGAGGGTCATGTTGTCAATGAGAAACACACGCACCAGTTGCTTTCACTTCAATTTATTATAATAAATTTATAAATTTAGGAATTTATAAATTTATAAATTTCTGGTTGGTTGGTTGGTTCCACAACCAGATAGTTGTTTATATATTGTCAAAGTTCTTTCGTCACACATTCTGTGACCTCTTCAGTGACTGGGGATTCTTTTCTTTGTTTTTGTGCCTCTCCTTTGTTCTGTCCTACGCCATTTTGTTTCTGTGTGTGTGTTGTATGCTCAGTCTGCGCATGCGCCACATCCGGGTGTCTGTGTGTGTTTATATTCGTTTATTTATTTGTTTATTTACAAACCATATTTATTCTATTTTATATATTTCAAGGGTACCAAAACTTTGGTACGCTTTCATCAGATAAAATACGAAGTGTGTTATAAATTCTGACATAACCAATAAAAATACCTTAACGGTTCAAGTTTTCCTTAGAAAACCTGTCGAGTGCTCTGAATCAATTATAAACATTTATATTTGTTGAATTACCAACAAATTGAATATCCCTTTTGCTTATATATATATATATATATATATATATATACATGTTTACAAATATAGTATTCGTATATACAGTATATATAAGTTGACGGAACTAGCATGAGTTTCACTGCCAGTACAGGTTGCATCTCAGTGTACTCAATAGGTAATGTTAAATAAACTCCCAGAGTAGACACATAGTTATTCGCTTCAGTACAACGCACGTAAATGGGTACCTTTCATATATATATATATATGAAAATATGGGTGAGAAGAAAACTGCTGGTTGCACATGGATAACATGTTATAAAATGAGTCCCTCATCAGTGATTTACCAAACGATCATGGGTATTTCATCGCATTAAAAATCATATACCTCACGTTGGAGCGATAATAACTAAAATAAGTTATTAGGACAATAGAAACGCGTAAAGCGAGTGAGACAAGTAAACAACACAGGGGGAAGCTAACCGAAGATGGAAATAAACACAAGCAACATAGTTATTCTTTCAGCATAAGCTGTGTGAATGTATGCGCGAGTCAGAAAACAGACCTTTCGCTAGTGAATCCGATGTTAGAAAGAATGAAAACCGTTTTCCCAGCGAACGGGAGGAAGAAAGAAGGGGAGAAACAGGGACTGAGTGAGTGGGAGTGCGAGGAAGAGGTCAGTAGAGAGAAAGAGTTAACTGACATGGCAGAGTGGACGAAAGAAAGTAAGAGAAACAGAGAGAACGAGGGAGCAGTAATGTGTGTGTGTGTGTTTGTGTGTGAGTGAGTGTTTGTCCAGAACCTAACGTAACTTAAGTACCTGTTTATGTCACTGTTGTAATTATATATATATATATTAAAGTTTTTGCTCCGACATAGCTACATACCATATAAGGATGTGAATTTTGTATACATAGTTGTTTCAACTTTAAGGAAAGCCTTTCCAAATGTTTATTCCTAAACATACCGTATATCATTAGATATACGAAATTCACATATTTATATATATATATATATATATATATATAACACACACACACACACACACACATATATATATATATATATATATATATAACACATATATATAAAACACACTTCGTATTTTATCTGATGATAGCGTACCAAAATTTTGGTACCCTTGAAATATATATAATAGAATAAATATGGTTTTATAAATATAGTTTCCATTTATTTAATATCATTGTATATTATACTCCAGAAAACTTGTCGAGTGCTTTGAATCAGTTATAAACATTTATATTTGTTGAATTACCAACAAATTGAATATCCCTTCTGCTTATATATATATATATATATATATATATATATATATATATATATATATATATATAACGAAGGAAGTGTGGTAAGGAACCAGATGGACCATAACGCACCAGAGTACTCAATACTTAGGGTAGTAGAGTGGGTAATAGGAAAAATTTAACTATGACATTTCGACGGCTATTTCTGGACTCCAGAAATAGCCGTCGAAACGGCTTGAGCTCTGCCGTCGGGGTTAAACTTTATCCTATATATATATATATATATATATAGAGAGAGAGAGAGAGTGATACAAAGATACATATGTGTGTGTGTGTGTGTGAGTGTGTTTGTGTATGTGAGTGTCTGTATTTGTATGTGTGCTTGTGAGTGTGCGTTTCTTGATATTTATATATTTTTATACTTTATACATTCATATATATATATAGATACACATATATGTGCGTGTGTATACGATTTTCTATTTAAATATAGAATAGCAACAATATATATTTAAATATTCAATTATGTATAATATATTCATATAAACATATATAAATACGGTGTGTATACACATTTCAACAGCATTCTAATAAATATATGTATACATGTTTTGGGGACAGGACAACCTAGATATACATACCTATATTATACATATTCATCTATTCTTTTTTATATAATACATTCATATAAACATATACATATGTGTTATATTAATTCATATATGTCAATGAATTATATCAAATATTATAAGTGTTTTCACATAAGCATGTTAATTCTTCTCACCACATAGTTAATGTATGTATGTGAATGTTTATACCGGTTTGAGTATAGTGTATATATATATGTCTACTTTCTAGTCTGTGAGAATGTTTTTGTACATTTTTTAGTTCTTACACCATCCCTGAACGACAATTCTTAGATCACAGTCTTTCCAAATCGGACCATCCCGTCTTTTAACAGATGTCTAGATCTACATAATTTAGTAGATGGCTTTTCATTTTTGAATCTGACACAGTATGTAGTTTGAGAGAATTATAGCTACTATTTCAAGCAGGTCGAGCCACTATGTTGACTCGTATGATATATCTTACATTTGTATATTGTGTCCTATTGTATCTGCTCTTCTGTGTGTGCAGTTGTACACACACACACACACACACACACACACACACACACACACACACACACACACACACACATACACACACACACACACACACACACACACACACACACACACACACACACACACACACACACACACACACACACATATATATATGTATAAATATATATATATATATATATATCATGTGTGTATGTGTGACTATCTCTCTACAAGTCTAATTTGTATTTGCAATCACCGTTAAATGTATTAAGAAGAATTTTTGCCCTAAAGAGCCACAATTTAGAATTTTCTGGTACTTACGCATTTCTCTACACATCTGTTATTATCGAGACGATTTAGTTTGAATTTTTTTCTTTTTGTTTGGTTGAGGCAGTTGCCAATATTAAAGAATAGAAACACACTGGCTAAGTAAAAACGCCAGAAGGATGAACATTCAACGCCTTCTTTAAATTAATTAATGTATATATGTTTTTGTTTATTCTTGCCGGAGTGTGTTGTTTGAGTGTTAGCGTGTGCTTGTGTATCTGTCTTTGTATGTATGTGTGTGATCTTTTTTCAGTAAATCCCTTAACAGATTTCTTTGAAATATCACTGAGTGTATACAAGAAAGGCATTATAATGTAGAGAAACATTTAATTTAACCGTTACTTCTCCCAAATCTAGTTTTCTTTGCACTGGTTTAACAACTTCCCATTTATCAAAATGACAATCCCTTTCAGATAAATACACAAATGTTATGATATAAAATAAAATAGAATAACATAAAATAAAATGAAAGTCAAATAAAAAATTGGCGACTCTTCCTAATTAATAAATATGAATATTTAGATAAAAATAACGTACAAAAAAATATAGTTAATACTATTGATAAGTAAACTAATGTCTTGAAATTAAATTTGAACAAATAAGTTTAAATGCAATCGAAATGATAGAAAAAAAATATATTTGATAAAATAAGATAAATTTGCTTTGAATTCTTGAACGAAATTGAATGAAAATAATTATGCAATATGCTTAGAATGAAAGCAAATGAAAAAAATGTTAACAATACACAAGTAAATTGAAATGAACGTTATTGATCTTTGGAATATGGTAATATTTAAAAGGTAAAAGAATAAAAATATAATTTGTGAATACTTATTTCTCAAAACGAATTGATGTAATTGTGTAAAATAAGTAGAATATATCAAAAATTTTGTACGGCTTCTTGGCAGACGACAGTTATTATTGTCGGCTGCTACTGTACGAAGAAAATGTGAAATGAATAAATGACTTCTAATATGATGGTACGAAAATGAAATGACTAACAGCTTTCATAAATCTGTTGATATTGCTCCTGCCTTAAAGTTTTTCTGTTTCTTTGTGTGTGTTGTGATAGAATTAATATAAGCAATATCTAATTAAATTTTAAAACACAAACAGTGAGATCGATTCTTTGGTTCGGTAATGACACTTAAACTCCCTCAAAATACTCCCTAGTTTACGATGAGAGAATGATCGTGGCATCTAGATAGGAGAGAATGCTCGAAATAGTAATGCGCCGTTTTAGCTAATTTAATCTTTCTTATTTGATCGCCATGTTCTAAATTCGATTCCTGCTGGATTCGATAAATATATGATATTACAATACACTATGTGGTATTGCAATATATTAATATTCCCCTCCTTCATTGAAACGATTACTGGAAAAAACCCTCCAGAAATGAATGTAATCATCAGCTTGGATGCCGTTTGTTAAATCATAAAGCGAATGTGGATTTGATTATTTAACTTATTAGATGAGCCACATTTGAGAACAAACATTTTATTTGAAAGTAATTCGCCCATAATTTTGAATGGTTTCTTGGATTACCATCGAAAACTTCAGCTTCGAACAGTGTATTGAAAGCAAATATAGCCTGAAACTCGTTCCATTTAGGTTATTCTTAAATTCGTAATTTATTAACTACTCGGTCACATTTCCATGCTAAACAAACACCACTACCACCTCCAAGTTCATAAACCAAAGTGGGAGCCTGTACTTAGTAGCTTGACCTGCAAAATATATCAACTTGATATACCTCAAATCTCATTGTAATGTCATTGAAAAAATAAACACATAAATAATGTAAACTATGATGAACTATAGGAAGATCATTGCTGGGTCCTCTTTGATCAGTGGTCTGCTGGACCAGGCATGTTTAGAACTGCTAAACAATACCAAAAGGAGGATCAACAACAAAAACAACGACGACGAAGACAACGACGACGACTATGATGACAACGACAAATGATAATAACGAAGATTCCTAATTTAGATACAAGACTAAAAATTTGGGGTGAGAGGAAACTCGATGAAATCACCCCAGTACTTATCGTTTGACCACGGAAGGATGAAAGGCAAAGTTGATATCGACGGGATTTAAATTCAGAATGTAAAATGTCAAAACAAATACCACAATGTATTCTGTCTGACACTCTACTAATAATGGTCTCAAATTTGGGGAAGTGTAAATCAATTATATCAAGCCCAATCATTTATTTTATTGACTCTGGAAGGAAAAAAGGCAAAGTTGACCTCGGTGAGCTTGGAACCCAGAATTTTGAAAGCCAGAACAAATACTACAAAACGTTTTGTCCAACGCTCTAATAAAGATTTCTAATTTTGGCATAAGGCCAACAATTTAGAGGAAGGGAAATTAGATTGTGTTATACTGGCACTTTATATTATTGGCTTCGGTGAGATTTGAACTCAGAACGTAAAAGTTAGGTGAGAAAGCGATCAAAAGTGTTTGAGATGTCTGTTGGTCAGTCAGGGATGCGTAAGGTTTAAATTGGATGATTTAATGAGCTTAGGATTGCAACAGATTTCCTTTCAGCACCGGTGGAGTCGGTATAGAATGCATGATAATGTCATGAAGAGTTGTGAATGTTGAAGTCACGAAGATATGCTTGAAGACATGGTGGTTCGAGTAGTTCGGGGAACGGTAAAGCATGCAGATGGACTTGAAAGAGAGAAGGAGGCAGGCATTGATCAGAGTATCTGGAAGTTATTGTTGCTTAAATGCAGATGAGAAAGGTCATTGTGGAGACAGAGAATGTGGAATATATGTATGTACAGACTCGACATTTTCGGAGGGAAGTTGGAGTAAATATATTTAACATAGACAGAATAAATTCACTATAGATAGGTATTTGAAAGTTTGTGTCTCGGTGAAGATCAGAATGTAGGGTTTTAATGTGGTAAGGGGGTAATTTGTGGGGTCTAATTTAGAATGAGGTTCACAGATAATAGGTAAAAGGAACAAGAATTGTCCGGCGGATTTATTTCCGTTATGTTTTTCAACTTGGTGAAGTGAAAGAGTAATTGCACTTACGAAGAGCGATCTCTTACCTGGTGTTTACAACATAGTGAACTCCACTAAAGGCAGCCATTCACCAGGTAGTGGTTCTTAACTGGTAGTCTGTTACTTACAAAAGGTGCAGCACCATCAACTATAAGACTCCGTTATAGGAGTGCTGCTCAAGAAGCAAGAGGAAAGCAGGTATGATGTTACTATGTTAAGTTACTAAGTTAACAAGTATGATATCGAAACAGAAAGAGAGAGAGAAAGAGAGAGGGGGGGGGGGTAGAAAGAGAGAGAGAGCGAAAAGAAAGGGGGAGAAACAGTGATTTGGTTGCTTTTACACAAGAATGTTCCTTTTGACATCTATATATATATATACAAGCGAAACCCTTTTAGTTTTGTTTGTATTATACCCGATGGAGACTTTGGCCGAAGTTAAACTATGTTTATATATATATATATATATATATATATATATATATATATATATATATATATATATATATATATATATATATGCGTGTGTGTATGTGTGTATTTATATATATATGTGTGTGTGTGTGTGTGTGTGTGTGTGTGTATTTATATATATGTGTGCGTGTGCGTGTGTGTAATTATATAAATAAATTGTATAAATTGTTAAGACAATATTCATCCTCGAGGAATTTTAAGTACCATTTGTTTAGTTCTGTGATTGTTTAATATGTCATCCATTCTTCTTGCGCCATCAGCTTTCCATTTACTTTGGATATAAAGGAGTAAAACTTTAAATTGTTCGAATATCACTGTCATAACTCTTTCTCTAGAAATCCACTAAGTTTGTGCAATCTTGGGTTTGTTGTGGCAAGATCATACAGACACTTGTTTTTTGCGTATATGATTCTGTATACATGTTCTTATAATTTCTTTTAACTATTTTCTTGATTAATCTTAGATTATTATTCAAGTCGTTCCAATCTCTTGAGGAGTTTATCATTTTTCTAATATTTTAGCGGTTCTCGTTGAATGCAACGACATTGCTTCCCTCCATATATGACTCTGAAACAAATTTATTTCTGTAGGGGGCAAA